>JAWNPY010000011.1:1888-198931 GCA_035078625.1 Scaptodrosophila scaptomyzoidea
TGTGTGTGTGTGTGTGTGTATAAGTGCACATCATGGTCATCATTTGTAAGAGTCAATGGCTTATTATTCTATAGAGTGCAAACAACGTATGATATATGTGTGTAATTCTCGGCTTGGTAATTTTTTATGAAGCCTAAAAGTAGGCAATGGAAACATAAGTTTTACCTCTAGGGAATATTTTAGTACTAAAGATTGCATTTTTTTTTTTATCCATACCTAAAGTTATATAATAAATAAATTCTAGTAGCTTAAAATTTGCTCAGTTATTATTTATATTTATTTGATAAATGAAAGCAAAACTTGTTTATAATTAATTAATTATTTTACCTAGATTTAAATATTAATTTCAAATTTTAATTATTTAATTTAAATTTCGGCCTAATTGGACCCATACTTTTTCCACAATTGTTCAAATAAAACTTTAGTTATCTCGTTTGTTTTTTTCTTTTTCCAAGAATTAATTTATGTAAAGCGTAATTCGAAAACTATAAATTCACACATTATTACAAATGGAATTTGCAATTATCATTGCCTACTTATGTGGGCACTTAAATTAGACAATGCACAAATGTAAATTTCAATGGAAATTCTTGTGAAAAATGATACATACAATTAAAGTGACAAAACAGGCAATGGCATATGCCAAATACCGATAAGAAGACAGAGAGGAAAAGGGGCAAGACCCGCACAAACCAATGACTACATGCTGGGAAAATGGAAAAACCACATATGCTCACACACAAACACACACACAGACAGGCAGACAAACAGAGAACAAACCATTTTATGCCGTGTGCAAGTGGATAAGTGGCCAAACGAACACCCAGCTGAGCTGAGCAACGAAGCAAACTGACAAAGCAATCCAGCCACTAAACCATTTTTCCAGGACACCAGAACAGATCGATCCACATTTTTGTTTTTTTTTTTTGACTTAAAAACCGCTAATCAACGCTTACAATTGCCTGCCTGGTCGGTCAGTCATATTTTTTTATGTTCAGAACGTTTTTATTTTTTTATTTTTGTGGATGCTTTCAAATCGTATTATTATGATTATGATTATTAATGTTATTAAAGGCGGAACCTTTATTTTGATAATAAAAGCAGGCATTTCTTTATTACGTAAATTCGCTTTTTGTTTTATTTGTCCTAGATAATAAATAAAACGAAAAATATTTTACAAATTCGACTTTTTAAAGTGCACAGGTTGTCTTGGCATTTAGACAGCTGGTAAAATTAATTTCGCTTCTCTTGTACATAGAAACAATTTAAAATTCACTCAAAAACTTGAATATTTAAGATGAGGCAACTTTCAAAAGTATTTTCAACCAATTAAGCATTAAATTTAAGTTAAGTGATTCGCTTGAATTTTTATTTTTTGTAATAACCACATAAAAATTGCATTTCCTTTGATATTTATTTAAAAATAAATAAGCCGTAAATAAAGCCAATCTTGTCACTGAAAGGAAATGTTAAATAAATCATAAAAAATTCCACTTCCTAGTTGGTTTTTTTATCAACAAACGATAAAATGCAATAAAAAAAAGAATTGAATATTGCAAAAGGAAATGAAGGCCGCAAGCAAAGCTTGTAATCCATTTAGATGGCCAACCAGTTGCTTCAGTCAATATTCTAATTCGTTAAATCTTAACCATTTTTGTTTTTATTGTTGTTGTTTTTCCACACAGAGAAATGTAGAAATGAGCTTAAGATTTGGAACAAAAAATAAAAAGTTTAGCCTAGCAAGAATTTTTCAAAAGAATTTCCAGTCTTCTTTTCTTTTCTCGTCCTTTTTGGCACTCTTAACAATTTTTTTTTCTTTTTTTTATTTGCTTGCCTAAGCAGAAAAAGTAAAAATAAAAAAATGAAATAAAATATATATACTTGCCTACCTACTTATATTTATAGGTATGTACTTTTATATATTTAAAATGCCCATATAATTGAATCACATTGAATTGCTTTACAATCCACTTGAAAATGTTCTTTAGTTTTAAGTTTTCCTTTTCTTCTCCCTTTTCTTGATTTTAACCCAAATTTGATTTTAAGTTTTGAGTTTTAAGCGCAAAGTTTTCAAATGACCCCAAAAAGTGCTTGTTAAAATGGAGTTGAACTTTCTCTTCAACAAAAATTCCGGCGACATTTTGTACAAAAGTTTTTTATTATTATTATTTTTAATGCGTCTTCTGTGTGAGTGTCTGGTTTTGATGGCCTTTCAATCGTATTTAGAAAGTGATGGCCTCAGATTTGAGTTAGACGAAGTGTTAAAGCCTAAAAGAAAATCATTGAGGAAATAAATCTGCTAATGCATTTTAGACAGCCCAACAACTGTGAGCTTAAACTTGCTGGCTAGGCTTAAAAATATGCTATTATTTTTACAATTTTCGGTCAATCCACGCAGGTTAACATGATTGAATTATTTCAATGGAAATGGTCATTTTTAATGGCTTCAGAATTTCCCCATTAAATGGGGAAAAACTCATTTTTTTCCCTACAATAAATTTTTGTAAGCTTTTGCTTATTTTACATCTTTTAATTGAAGTCTTACACTCCAATTTAAGAGCCCTAAAAATCAAATACGATATTTAAAAAATATATTTATTTACTATTTATCCAATAACTTTGGATAATTATAATTATAATTGCTTCTCGATTCTCTTTAATTTTTTTTAGAATTTATAGGTAAATATTTATTTAAATTTATTTATTTTTCTATACAATCGCTCCACATTTTTTTTGTTTATCTACAAAAATTCAAGGAATCAAAGTAAATAAAAATTTGAGCAAAACTTTTTAAGCATTTGCCCCATTGAAAAACAATTAAGACTAACTGAAACTTTTTTAATCATTAAAAAGAAAAAGAGACGAAAAACTTTTGGAAATTATCAATAAAAATGAAACAAATTAGTCTATTTTTATTTTGTTTAAACTTTGCTGCCCTGACTGCCAATCGAATATTGATTCAAATTATGATCAAAGTCAAGCCATGGCTCGGGCTTGAACTCAGGGTTAAGCCACTTGACCAAAACCACTTTAGTAACCACTCAGAAGAAATGTTGGCTGCGGCAACATAAACAAAATTAACAAGTTGAAGAAGCTTTCACTTGCACACGCCTCACATAAATTTGCTTAATTACTTCGCGCAACTTCAATGTTGCTGGGCCAAGTTGAGTGTATAAGCAACTTGGCAATTTAGACGACCTGCAGCGCAAGCTAGCTAAAAACTTTTTTGGCAAATGGTTGCGTTTTAAGTTTAATTATCAAGCTGAAACAACAACAAAAGAGAAGGGCCAGCAACATAGACAAGCTGCTGTTGCCGCCACAAAAGTGCGGGCAGCAACAACAGCAACAACAACAACAATGGAAATGAAAATGACAGCGGCACAGTCTGGCACTTTAAAATTAAAATAAGGCATTCAGAAAAAGGGTTTTTCTGGGGCATCGCCACATGTCTGCTCTGCCCTCTCAGACTAAACTAAATTTTAGCAACGTCAACAGTTAAGCAGCTGTAATTTATATCCATTTAAAAATAGCTGACTGCCTGTCCGTCTGTCTGTCTGTCTGTCTATCTGCCTATTGGTATGATAACTACACATCGTTAAAAAGTCAACTAGGGTGATCCAAGAAAACTTTTGAAACTTTTAATTACCAAAGAGAATTTGGAATATTAAAGTTCAAGTTGAAAAAAAATTTAGCAAATATCTATGGAAACCTGAAGAGTTCCAATTTAATTCTTCAAGCTTTTTTTTTATTAAATTCACTGATATTTCAAGAACACATAAAATTAATTTTAAAACCCAGAAAATGCCAGCTCTTCTGATAAATTCAACTAAAACAAACTTATTTTTTTGCATTTTAAGCCTTCAAAACAAAAAATTTCATACAAAAATCAGTTCAGGAATTTCAGATCTGAAATTTTATCCACTTGACGAGATTTCGTTCAGGTTTTAGGTTAGGTTAGGTTTTCAGCATTTTTTCGTAGCCGAAATTTGTTTTGGAGTGAAGATATAAGTGAAAAATCATTAAATTATGTGCGAAAACTGAATTAGAATGCTCTATTATCTTTGTACAATCTTCTCTTCTCACCACTGACGGTTCTTTATCATTTTTGATTTTTCCTCTTCCAGGTATAATTTCTTACATGTTTTTCTTTCGATTAATTTTTTACGTATTGTTCATTTATTGTTAACATTAAAAACGGGACCGATTGAGCTTAAAAATGTTAACAAATAATGTTCATTTACATGACATTTGAATTCACAGTGATGTATTCTAGGTCCTGGAAAAAGGCCTACTTTTTTTTTAACCCCTTTTTCTTGAAGTGGATACTAGGCTTTAATTGATAATTCCTGAAGGAATCAATGTCTTATCTATTAATATTTTTCGAAACACCTTGATAAAAAAATCTCTTTAATTTTTGTGTATATTTCAGCCGCCGCCCTGACTCTAAAGAGCAATAAGGAAATTGAAGGCACACGCTCAAAAAAAAATATATATAGGATATATATAGAAAGGAAAGGAAAGCAGTACCTGTCCAGGACATTGTATGAATCGCCGCGCATAGTGAATGTAATTAAAACGAAACGAGACTATGTAATTGAAACACGCGCCAAAGCACTCGCAATATATTCCAGTCCGGCAGAGTCTCAGTCTCTCTCTCTCTCTCTGTCTCTCTCTCTCTCTGAACCATCCAAAAAACGCAATTCACGTTGGCACTTTAAATATTTGCATAAAACGCTGCGAGGCTAATAATATAATAAAAACAACAACAACAGGAGCAACAAAAAAACTACAAAGTGTGTATAGAGAAACTCTAGGAACCACATCACGATTTTGAAAAGTTATTGCAGATATCGCAATTTGCAGTTGCCACTCAAGCTGAGTTGGCTTGGCTTGCCTTGCCGGTGGCTCTTCATATAATAAAGTGTAGAACGTGTAGTTTGTATATATATAATAAAAAGGCGGCCGGCATAACTGAAAATCCTGATTCACACCGCTGCTGACAGGCAAAAGGCAAGGAGGCGATAAGAACAAACGGAACGTCCCCGACGAGCAGCAGCAGCGTTGACGGTGACAAAGCAAAGCTACAACATCAGCCTCAACGTCAACGTCAAGTTTTGCGTGTGATTTATAACTACCACGTGGATTGCTGTGGCTGCAGCCAACCAACCAAGGCCGCCCTTGCTACCAAACTTACGCATACAATTTAAAGAGGCAAGAGGCGCAAATAGACCGACAGATAGACAAAAGAGACACACAGTCCATCAGACAAATACACAAAAGAGACACCGAAAACGCCAAAGAGAGAGCGAGAGCGAGAGAGAGAGAGAGAGTAAGAGAGTCAGTCTATCGTCACAATGCGGGGACGTCACTTGCGTCGACGCTTCAGCTTGCAGCCCTCGTTTATGAAGGATGAGAATGCCGAGGATAAGCCCAAACGTGACAAGTAAGTTATGGCCATTGTAAATGCTCTTGACACTGATATATATGTTATATATACTCACTTACTATACCTACACATATACCAATGTAATAGAGAAAGACATTTACGGAAACAAACCAAAATAAAAAGAGGGACAGCATAAAAAAAAGATTTCAACAAAAGGGTTAATCAAATGAATAACATTAAATAAAGTAAAAAAAATCCGACACTTGTTGCTTTATGTTAATAAACACGTAGCAACTACATCAAGTACAGTCATGCTCTAAATTACAAGTGACACAGTGTTGATAAACGATCGAAAAAACAAACTCTTTTAAAATATTTTTCAAGTTTAATCAGGCTTTAAATGAATTAAGAGTGTTGATAAACGATCAATAAAATACAAAAAAATGGATTATTTTAATTTTAATTTTGAATTTAATTCAGTATCCAAATTAAAACAAATGCTAATTATTTTAAATGAATTAAGTGTGTTGATAAACGATCAATAAAATAAAAAAAAAATGGATTATTTTAATTTTAACTTTGAATTTAATTCAGTATCCAAATTAAAACAAATGCTAATTATTTTCTTTTCCATTTTGTTTGTTATTAGGAATAATTTAACATTTTGATAATATTTGATTTCAATTAGCCGCTGAAAAAGACAAAGAAAAAAAAAAAACTCAACGCCAACAAACAATTTAAATGCCTGCCATTGCCGTCATGGCAACATTTTTTCTCGCCAACTTTATCTTTTGGCTTAAAAATACCAACACGAAAATTAATTTTTGCTGTTTTTCCTGCTAACTTTTGTACAAATTCACAAGTGAAAATATTTTAAGAATTTTTTTTGCTGTTCTAAATTAGGCATACTTGGAAAATGTTGAAACCTTCTAATTAAATCAGAATTGAATTTATTGCATTAGATCGAATCAAGGTTAGTTTGAAAACCATTTGTTTTCTTGTTGGTTATGTCCATAAAAACTATCTTTTCTCATTCTCTGTTTTGTTTTTTTGCGTTTTGTTTTGAGACAATAGTCGAGACTGGTAGAAAATGTATCCTTTGGCATTGGCCAGGTTAATTTTCTATAAGGAATCCCAATTTTAACATTTTTGACCTGCCAGCATAGAAAAGTAGAAAGCACTTTTCTTTTATCCTGATTTCCTGCACTTGGCTTGGAGTTAGGACAGATGGTTCGTTGGGGACAGACTATGCCGTTGGTTGGTTGGTTGGGTCGTTTGCATACTTTTCCTTTGTTTTCTTCCTTAACATTTGCTTTTGTTTTTGCTCAGTCCCCTGTTGGCCAAGTATTTTTGTGTTCCTTTCGCTGGCATATTTATACAGATTATTTCTTCTTGTTGTTGTTGTAAGACCCCAAAAAAAAAAAAGAAAAAGAAAAAACTCTTCGCACGATTAAATTGCGCTTATTAAAGTTGAGTTTTCTTTTTTTTGCTTTTGCCTTGCTTATTGTTTTACAACTCGCCACTTGTAATTATGCCAGGGCTTTGAATTGGCTGGCAAATGTTTCACATACTTCTTGGCATTTCCCTTTTATCGCCTGCAAGGAAGAAAAAGGCTAGGAAATTAATTTATAATAACCCAACAACAACACAAAAAAAAGGTTTACTTGGGTTAAATTTATTTTACTTTGCTTTTAAAAAAGTAAACAAAATTATTTGTCAAGGATTTTTTTAAATTAGATTTTAATTACTTAATTAAATTTATAGTTAAAAAAAAAATAAGAAAAACTTTAATATTTTTTTATTTTATTTTTGTTGTTACCTACTTAATTTTATTAAGTGCCTTTTGTTTACTTTTCCCCGAGCCTTTCATGTTGGCGTATGATTCATTTTAAATGTAGCGCACAGTTTTAATGAGCCACACAGGACACACACAGGACGACCAAGCAGCCAGGCAAGCAAGTCAGGGCCAAAGCCCGCAGCTTTTTTGCCAGGCCAAAAAACGAAAATAATTACATCATGATGTACATATGAATAACTTTAAGAAAACTTTAATAATTTAAATCAATATAATTATATTATACAATATATGCCAGGTAATACCCGGAAAACCATATAACTTTTTCAATTCACTTTCTCTCTTTCTTCCTCTATTACACACACACACACAGAGTTGGAAGGCATAATGCTGTAGACGATGCCATCGGACCGGCAAATGCACGTCACAAAATTGTGGTCATGGGTTCGGCGAAAGTGGGCAAAACATCCATAATCACACAATTTCTATATAACACATTTACAACCAAACACAAAAGGACCATTGAGGAAATGCATCAGGGTAACTTTTCAATAGCTGGCGTTAGTCTCACATTGGATATACTCGACACGGCTGGTTCCTATGAGGTAAGTAACTCTTTATTGTCTTTTATATATACATATATATATATATATATACCTACATATATCCAACATAACCTATATGAGTTGATTAAGTGAATCAAATTGTTTGAGGCAGTCTGCTGTGGTTGTCGATTTTCATCTGGAAGCCCCGCTGACCACAGTGAACATGAATGAATGAGACACTATACACACACACACACACACACATAATAAAATACCAAAAACTCACACAGAGAGAAAGAATGTGTGTGTGTGTGTGGACATGTGTGAGAGCTTTTAATTTTAAATACCTGGCACTAATGGCTTTTAGCACGAGCCACAAGAGCCACTGCCATTTAGCCAGCCATACATATAGAAAGTTCCTACCTATTATTTTTTCATATTTCACAATGTCACGATTGCTATCTCAGTCTCTCAGTATCTCTCACTCTCTTTCTCACAATTTCTCTACAATTTTTATTTGATATTGCCTTTTGTGTGCAACGGAAATTATAGCCTGCAATTCAATTTCGCTGCCACTTCCGCTAAACGCGAATTGAAATGCGCTTGTACATAAGAAAAATATCAAAAAAAAAATTAAAGGTAGTTGTTACCACTACAAAAAAAAAATTCTCTTACACGTTTTCCAATGCTGCCCCCCAACTGTTTTTCCATTTTTTTATGGCCAGCTGTTGTCAAAGGAACTTGATTTTTAATATGGAAATACTTAAGCGATTGAATTTCTAAGAAATTTTCCAATGTGGATTACAATTAAAATATTTACAACTTTCAAGTTCAACTGTATAGAAAATATATTTAACCGATTTCAAGCCAATTTATGCTGAATTAAACTCTCCTCTCTCAATCACATAAAGAATCAACTTCTTTCAATTGCGTAAAGAAATGGCCATATCAAGTTAACTTATTATATTAAATAAACCCAAAGAATTTGAACAATTCTTGGACATTTTAAGTTTGAAAAGAAGCCGAATTGTGTGACAAAACCTACATAAAGAGTAAATAAAATTTCAAAGCTTATTGTAAGTTTATTTGTAAATGTGACTTGATTTATATTTACCACCTACATATTTACATACAATACATATCGTATAACAAAAAAAAAAAAAATAAGAAATCACTGAATTTATCCAGACAATAGATTTTTTTTTTTCGCTCGCTGGCATAAATGTGAGCCAAGTGCGTGTCTATGGATGGATGGATGGATGGATGTAAACACAATACATTTTCACACGCTAGTGGCATCGGCAACAGGCTCAAATAAAAGCACACACACACACAGATTTATATATATATATTTTTTTGTTTTTCTTCAAGAGTCTGGAAAGAGAAAGAGATGCTTCAACTTGAAGCTAGCACGGAAATTGCGACCGTGTTCATTTGGTACAAAAAAAAAAAAGTTTATACAAAACAACATAAAAAAAAATAATAAATAACAAAAAATATGATCTGGCAACAATTTTTTGCTTTTAAGGCAAAGAATCCTCCGCTCATTATTTGTGTTTTTTTTTTCTTTATTTTTTGCTTTAAATAGCATTGAACTTTGATGTCAAAGCCCAAACAATACACAGTCAAGTCATGTGGAAATAATGACATATGTATGAATGATTTTATTTTAAACTTAAACATGAATTTTCTCAGCGCTATTTTTAGGGCAAAGGTTAAAGGGAAAAATTATGGTAACAGAGCAGGCAAAAGTTTTTTAAAATAGATTTTAAAAATAGCATACAAAATTCAATCATTTTGAATTTTTTCAATGTTATTGCTAACATCTCAAACTATACAAAAAAAATAATTGGGATTTCATATTAATCCCGTTAGTTTTTTAATTATGCAGTCAAAGTTGAAATTAAGGTTTGAGTGGCGGGGTACGCCTACAGGCTGTTGTAGTCATCCGATTGAACTGAAATTTTCACACAATATTCTTAACACCTGCCGCTATTACCCGAACTAAAATCATTTAAAAATTTCAACAATTACTATGTTTTTTCTTTAAATTTATGTCAAAAAAAATTTTGAATTTTGAATTTTTCACCATTTTTTTAATTTTGCAGTTACAAAATATATCTTAGTTCGGGTAATAGCGGCAAGCTTCCTTAGTAAAAATCATTTGGAATTTTTTGATTCGGATGACTACAGCCGGCTGTAGGCGTAACCCGCCACCCATGCCTTTTTTTATCTTAGTTTCAACTTTGACTACATAAATCAAAAACTAACGGGACTAATATTAAACTCCAGTAATTTTTTTTGTGCGATTTGAGATGCTAGCAATAACATATAAAAAAGCTACAATAATTATTTAACATTTAGAAGAAAACCAAAAAAAAAAAAAAAACAATGAAATTTAATTTAAAACATAAATCTCCTTTTGAGGTAAACGAAACCGTTTTTCGGTCATAATTCTTTCGATACAATAAAAAAAAACAAAGATATCAACTAAAACTACAAAATAAAAAAAAAAAATCCAAGCACCAAAGGCACAAAAAAAAATATATACAAAATTCCTATAAATTTTAACACATTTACGCATTGCTCATAAATTTTATGAGGCGTTGAATATACCCCAGAGGCGTAGTTGTACTTGTCTATGGCACAAGGGGATAAGGCTCACAAGCACACACTCATAAATAGTGGCGTGTGTGTGTGTGTTTGTATCGGGCCATGGCCAGCGGGTCTATAAAATGTTGCGAGTGCCTAATAATTTAGTTTATGCTTTGCCATACACTGGCTGCCCCACAAATTGAATCCGCTTGGAATACCCCGAACACCAGCAACAGCAACAACAATAACAACAAAAAAGCCACTCACTTGCCATACTCTCAGAGTAGGCCAATAGGAACAAAACAACAAAAAAAAAATGTCAGGCTACCCAAGTGAATTGCAACAGTTTCATAAAAATGGTTTTAAACAAAAAACCAAAAACAAAAAAAAAAAATACTGCAATAAAGTAAAAAATTTACAGCTTCTATGGTTGATGGAAAAGTTCTTAGCAGAAGCCCAAAAATAAAATCTCAACAAGCTTTTCAGTTGAAGGCTTTCAACTTTAAACATTTCACATTTGAAGCTTAAAAATGTTAAAAATTTAATCTAAATGATTTATGACCAAATATTTCAGTCAAGATATTTAATATGAAATATTAATTATAAAGTTAAAAAAAAAGAATAAATTGATGATAAAATTTAGGTATGTTTATTTATTTATATTTTAATTTATTTATGAAATAAAACTCACAGTTATTTTGGTTTGCATATTTCATAACAATTAAATAAAAAATTGATTGATTTAATTTTTAAATAATAAATAAATATATAATAAAATGAATAAATAACAAAAAATAAAGCTTTTTATAGAAATCAAGTTGAATGAAAGGACTTAAAGTTACTTTAATTTAATGACACTAGAATTATATTTGTAGAGCTTATAAACTAGTTCATTTAACTAAAAGTGCTTAATTTTAATTAGCTTTTTAATAAATTAGCTCTTTTGCACTACTTTTCATTGTCTCAATTTGATCCTCTTTAATTTGATGCAAACAACAAACAATTTCAACAAGCATATGAATTGTTTGAGACCAACTAAGCTCATTAAATGAGAGAGGCCATCACACCATGACTTTACTTTATTTCGTATATATATATATATATATATATGTGTGCATGAATAAGAACCAACACCTTGGCATATAAAAAGTCAAAGGCTACACAGGCAATTTTTTTTTTCTTGTTGTTTTCTCTTTGTATTTTATCGCAACCGAACACGGTGCGTATGCGCAATAATTTCCAACAATTGCTGTTTCTTGTTGCCAAGAGCAAGAAGCATAAGCCATAAGCTGCAACTGGACCAGCTGACATTAAAATCCAACACTGTAGTCGTAGTCGTAGTTGATTCTACTCTCTTTGTTCAGGAGCAAAGTCTCACCATATTTTACCATCATTAAAATGCCTTTACATTGTCTGTGTGCATGTTGCGGTTTGTTGAATTCCTGCTACTCTGTGGAACGTTGCGCTTATCGCTGTTGCAACTGCTGATGTTGCTGCTTCTGCTCTAACAATAATGTTTATTATTATAATGATGATGATGATGATGATGCTGATGATAATTATGTTTATTATGATGCGAATGCTGACCATGGGTAAATATTTTCCACCGGCTAAGCAGAAATATGTGCGCGTACGCATAACCAGCTGCCTTGCCAGTTGCCCCGCTCCCCTTTTCGAATTTTTCTAGCATTTGTTGGCGTTCATATGTGCTACAAAATCAACAACAGACAATTTATATTTTGTTTTCACTTTGCGTGAATTTATTTCACATTTTCATATGGCAAATTATGAGATTATACAATAAAATTCCAGAACACATGATAAAATCAATTTAACACGTATATGCACACAAATGGACCAATTTATTTATTTTTAATATAAAAAAACTTCACACAGGCCGACAAAATTAAAGTTGTCCCAACTAAATCTAAGATTTCGAGATATCCTAAGCTTAAAGTGAAAATAACACGATTTTAATTTAATTTTGTCGAAAATAATCCCAATTTTAAATATCTTTAATTTCTTCTACTTATTTTGAATTCATATATTCCAATTTCTATGGCAAATTGTGGAGAGTAAAACTTAAGTTTTAAAAGAATTTCATAGATTTTAGTTTCTGTATTACAAAGAGATGAATTTTTAATTCAAATATGGATTACTCAGGATAATTTTTTAACACTGTTTAAAAACAAAAAAAATCGTAGCTATTTTGTATTAAATTCAGTACAAAAATAATCGCATTTTTTATGTTTGAAAAATTCTAGAAAAATCAATGCTTAATTTTTACGCAATTACTCGAAAACATTTCAATATTAACTCTAATATATTTCAATAAAATTCATACATTCTGAAACCAATTGTCTCTCTTATTTATGGCAATCAATTTTTTAATGGGTCATACAAATATTTGCTGACCAATTCGATTATTCGGTTGAAAAGATGTAAGCACATTTTACACAATTGTTGCGGCCAATTAAAGGGTTCATTTGAATTTGGCATACAAATTTACTCTGCCAACAACCAAGGATTTTTTTGCAATTTTAATTTTATGATGTGTGGCAAACAATTGAAATTGTATTGGTTCCTTAATTGGCTTCTTATTTATATTTCTTCAAATGTTTTCTAGCTATTGAATTTTGAATGTGAAAAAATCAAAAATCACATCATAAAATAACCAACAATCGATTTAAAACTAACCGCAACATCAATAAATAAAAGAAAAAAATCAATTTTCATGCTCCATTTGCCATTTCTGACCTGCCGAGGTCATTTAAAATCGTGACATGCAAACATGTCCGGACATGCGTTCGCCATCTGGGATTTATGACCCAAACCGATCCAAACTTAACTTTTTGCAATAACAACTTGGTCTTGTGCAACAAATTTGAACATAAAAAATATAAAAAAAAAAAACAAAAATAAATAGGGAATTTTGCCAACTTGAATGCAGTTGGCAGCTGAACAAACAGTTGACAAATTTTTCCTATTAAATTGATGAATAACCCAAAAACCAAAACACTTAAAATGCATATAAAACACACATTGCCATTTACCATAAAAAATAGAATAAATAATAATAAATGTTAAATATTCAAGAAACAGCTATAAATTTTTAAACTCAAATAAAAGTAATTTAAAGTTTTTCGTAGTTAATCAAATCAACTAAATAAATACACAAAACCTTTTTCGTATTAGCTAAGGGAAATACCAAAAGCACAAAAATTAAATTAATTAATCCAAATGAAGAGGAAAAGATAAAATTAAACGACTATGAAATGCTTTTTAATGAAGATGAACTAGAAAACTTGGAAGCTTAGAATTTTAGTTATTTATTTAGGGATTTATCAAGATTTATTTATTAACACAAATATATTTGAAATATAATAAAAATTTAAAAATAAAATGCGAAAATTTCTTTAATTGTTGATGTTGTTCAAGAATATATATCTTAGGAAATTTCATTAGCTCAAATTGAATTTAAAAAAATATTATTTATGGGCTTAAAAATGATTGTGGATCAAGGATTAAATGAAATAAAAAATAAATATATTTGAAATATAATAAAAATTAAAAAATAAAATACGAAAATTTCTTTAATTATTGATGTTGTTCAAGAATATATATCTTAAGAAATTTCATTACATTTTAGTTCAAATTGAATTTCAAAAAAAGTATTTAATTTTCCCTTAGAGTTTCTTTTATTGTTGATGTTGTTCAAGAATATATATCTTAGGAAAATTCATTACATTGTAGTTTAAATTGAATTTTAAAAAAAAGTATTTAATTTTCCCTAAAAGTTTCTTTAATTGTTAATGTTGTTCAGGAATATATATCTTAGGAAATTTCATTACATTGTAGTTTAAATTGAATTTTAAAAAAAGTATTTAATTTTCCCTTAGAGTTTCTTTAATTGTTGATGTTGTTCAAGAATATATATCTTAGGAAATTTCATTAGTTCAAATTGAATTTTCAAAAAAAGTATTTAATTTTCCCTCAAAGTTTCTAGTACCACAAAAAAAGAAAAAGAGTAAAACAAATTGTTTATTTGGTGTAAATGAAATTAGAAAATACCACAGTGACTTTTGTAACAAAGTTAAAGTTTCAGCTTAATTTTAGTTGACCCAAATCAAATATGTGTGTGTGTGTATGTTTGCACAAACAATTTTATTATTAAATTCCAACTGAAACTAAATCAATTTTAATGCCTGCCTGGAATATTCCTTGACAATGTGGCAACTGCAAAAAAAACACACACACACACACAGACACAGACACATGTAGCATGAGAAGAGATAAAAGCCAATAAACGAATTAAGCCAAAACAAAAACAAAACGATTGCCGATTTGCCCTTTTTTCTCGCTTGTATTTTTATATGTCTTGGCTTAAAGTCTCAATGTGTAACAAATATAAATGCGAAAAAGACAATAGATAATATTTTATACAATGACGCAGTGAGCAGATTTTTCACAGATGAGGCCAACTTTCTTCCACTTTTAAACTCGGCGAAAATCCAGTTTAGTTTTGTTTGTGTTGATTTTAATATTCATAAACCCAATTGGTAGCAGACCCAAAAATTGCTCAAGCTGAAAAAAAAAAAAAAAAATGAGAGCAACCACAACAACAATAACAACAACAAAAGTCACAATCAGCATGACAAGTGGCAACGATTTCAAATCCATTGAGAAATCAAGCTGAACTTGCCACAAACTCTCTCTCACACACACACACTCACACACATGCACGTGAAATTGTTTTCCCATGGAAAATGTAGAGAAAAGTTGAAAGTCAAATTGACGTCGAAAAACCCGCATAACCGCACATGATACCGCAAGGAAACGAATGCAACAACAATGACAACAATGACAACAAAATTTGAGAGCAGAGCAACAAAATCAAAACACTTGAATTGGCTCATATTGCGGACTTTAAGAAGACCATAAATAATCAAAAAGAAATATTATACAATATATAAACCAAAGACCATTTTATGGCCAATTTAAAATCAATCATTAATTATTTCCCCATATATATAATCCATAAACAAATTATATTTAAATTGCTGTCAAATATGAATTTAAATTTTAGAGAAAATGAAAAAAAAATAGAGAATAAAAATAAAATAGAGGAAATAAATATAAAGATATGAATCAATCTAACAAATGGAAATTTAATATTTTTTAAATATTTTAATTAAGAATTAAATACTCTTTTCCTAACCTAATCATAATTATGTTTCTCTTAAAATTTAATGACTACTCATTTTATCGCCTATTTTATTTTCCACTTAAACTCATTTCCCAATAAATATTATAATTTTTATTATTTATAAATACTTGCTGATAACATTTTATTAAATGCAATACGCGAACAAATTATTTTTTTCTCAAGAAATTTGTCAGCAAGATTATGAAATTAAATAAATTTGAAGTAAAACCAGACTATTTTTTTACAATTCACAATTTTTAATCTTAGTCATTGAAAAGTCCAAAAATACGGAGAATTTATTTTTGAAATGCTGATAAGAACCATCATCGTATATAAAAAGCTTGCAGAACATAGCTTTGTATTCAATCATTATTCTAATACTAGAAATGAAACGAGTTTCATTGATATTTCTGCTTAGACTTGCTGAGTTCATCAGTGGTAAGATGCATAAAATATATATTGTAATAAAAAAAATTATCTATATGTTTACTAAATTTATTTATTCGCAGTGCGCATTCAGGGCAATTTAAGTAGGCAATGCAAGGCCAGGGCGCATTTGAGACAGCTGCCAAGTTAATTTAAATCAAGAATAAATCTAAAATCTATTTTTAAGCCTTAAATTATTGTGTTTTTTTTATGAACTTCTTGTACTAAACTTTTCATAATTATTGCTTATAAAAAATGAATGCCAAAAGATTGTTAAAATTTATTTCTCAATTTTTTCTTGATTCTTGATAGCCAACGAAAAACAATTGTATTTTATTTTTATTATATAAATTTTGATGGCCTTTGCTTGGTTTGGTTTGCTTTTTGCTATGAAATCAATAATATTGAAGTGTTTTGGTCATGAAAATTGATGTTAGTTTTTCAACTACTTTCAGTTGAGTTGTTCTGGTTTTTTTTGCATCTGTTTCTGCAGCATTTGGAGCATTTTAATGTACTCAAAATTCGACACAAGCAATTGCAATACTCAAAAAAAAAACAAAAAAAAACATTACCTTTTATACGAAATTCGTCTTGCCTGCAGCCTATTTGATGTATACAACACATTCGGCCATTGTTTCTCTGGGGAATATTCAGTTTTTGTTTTTACTCATACACATTCAGTTCTTTTCATTTTGATTTTTATTTTTGTGGCATCGTTGCACAGGTTTTTGTTTCTCGCATTTCAATTGGGCTCTTTTTCTTTTTTTTTTTTATTAACTGTTTTGTTGGTCCTTTTATGCTGTACAAAATAAACTGGATTAACATGCAACTGTCTGTGTGTGTGTGTGTATTGAGGTTTTCAATTTCAGAAAAAAAAAAAAAAAAACCACACATATAGAGCAAAGCTCATGATTTTGAAAGCCATTAGTATTTTAGGGAAACTACTCCAATTGCAAATGCTGCTGCACACAGATAAAAACAAAGTGAAAAGGGATTCAATCAAAGCTTTTTTATACTCTTTTCAATTTTCAATTTCAACTTTCGAAAGTTGCCCAAATTGAAGTTTTCTTTACCAAATCGAAATTTCAAATTTATTTTAATCAATTCAATTAAATACAGCAAAGAGTTGTTATTATTTTACTCATTGCTTTTGTATTTCTTTCAGTTGTATTTTTATAGATACTACAATAAGTACACTTGATATATATATATATTCTTTGGGCTTGTACCAACTTTGTGTCATAGCTGTAATGCCATTTAACATGGCTGTCCTGGGACAACCAAATGACACCCACTTAAATGAAGGATTTTCATTGTACCAAAGTGAGTTCAGGTGTATGTTTATGTGTGTGTGTGTTTGTGGGTGGGAAAATTTCCAGTGGTTTCCTCTAATTCAGTTTTTTTTTTTGTTTTTCTTAATTGAGTTTTGTCGGTCGGTCGGTCGGTCGGTCGGTCGCTTAACCAAAGACTATGAAACTCATCGGTCTCCAAAGTGTCATTGGTATGCATTGTTATTATACACACGCACCTGACCTGATCTTTGGTATAGTTTTGTGCCACAAGGTTACCACGAGCCACTGAATGATTTAAGATACAATTCACAAATATTGTTGAAATGCTCTTTTTGGTATTTTTATACCTGCCCTTTTTGTGAATTCAGGTCAACGTTGAACTAGCAAATAAATCACAAAATGGCACCAAAGTTTCACACAACTGGCCCCTAAAAAAATAAAATAAAATATGATTAAATTTTACCCAATCACTTAAACATTTAAGATTTTGCTTCTGCCTGTGATTTGCTTAATTCTAATTAAAAGCAAGCCGAGAAATGTTAATTGAAATGAAAAAAATATTAAAATACTTGTAATTTAAACAGTCTTAATTAACATGAAATTTGTGGAGCAAGCAAAAATTGAAATTAACCAGCAATAATTGAATTTTTAGAAAATGTAATTAATACATTTAAAAAAGTATTTCCCATATATTTATTTTTTTTTGTTTTCCACTTTAAATGCCTACAACTAATTCGATTTATTCAACTGGTAAACCCTTATTATTTTTTTTTTTTTACAAACAAATCAAAAAAGTTTTGTTGTTGTTGGTTGTTTAACATTTTGTAATTTAAGGTAGTCGTCAGTAGTCTCTGGTAAAATCTGAATGCCAAATAAACAAACAGGCAAACAGACATCAGTTTGGTGTCTGTGGGGGAAGTTGAAAAAAAAAAAAAATTTTAAAATACAAATTCAATTTGGTCGCAATTGCGTGACGACACTTGATGAAATAAAAACGAGAAGACCAAAAAAAAATGAATATACCAAAACCGTATGGATAAACGAACATTTCTCCTACTTTCACACTGTAGAGAGAATATAAAAATAAAAGTGTATTGCCAAAGCCTTGAAGCCAAACCAAACTGAAGAGGACAAAATACACAGCATTTAAGAGAAATTTACATTATTATTGTCATTATTAAAATATGTGCATAAATATGTGAGTGAGTTGTGTGTGGTTGTGTGTGTGCGGGAAATACAATAATAATATGTAAATTTTTTTTTAAACATAATTTGTGTAATTTACGCCACTTGTTCAACTCAACTTTAGCACATTTTTTTTCTTCATGTTGATAAATGTGATTATTCTTCTTTTGGATTACTTGATTCATTTAGTTTCCTGCTATGCGTGCTCTATCCATATCATCAGCGGATGCATTCATTTTGGTCTACGATGTCACAGATAGCACCACATTTGAGGAGGTGCGAGCCATCCGGGATCAGATACATGAAACTAAGGCAACCACAGCTGTTCCCATAGTTGTGGTGGGTAATAAAATTGATTTACTCACCGAGGATGGAAATTTGCGTGAGGTAAGGAATCAATCTAAACTTGTATTACTTGGAGTAGGCATTAAAATATTATAGAATTAAAGGGATTAATTTTTTCCATCAGAATTTGACCTTTTTTTTTATCCTTTACCTTTAAATTTTGCTTTTCATTTTTATCAAGTCTTGAGTTAATTTCTTGATTGTCTTTGTTGTTTTTGGTTTTTTTTTTTTGTTTACTAAACAAAGTTTGTTGGACCCGTTGGTCTAATTCATTTACATAAATTTTAATTGGCACAGCAACGCGTTTTCTGCCTCAAAGTCAGTTAAGTGACAACAGCAACACCAACACCAACACAAGTATAATAATAATAATAATAATAATACTGGTAAGCCATGTAGATGGTTTAATTGTTATTTGAAAAGTGCTTAAAGGAGAGAGAAAGAGAGACCATTTATATAGAAAGATTATATAACGTTTTATATTATTTAACCAGCATTCTTTTTGGTATATATGTAAGTAAATGCAAATTGGTTTTGTTGCGGGATATGCTCATGAAGAATATACACCAATTATGTAAAATTTGCCAGCCATGACCAGCATCATCATCATCATTGTCTATTTGCTTGGTTGGTTGGCCTGGCTGGTAATGAAGTAATGGGTTTGCCATCATTTCATTTTGTCCTTTTGTGTACTTTTTGGTATGTGACAGTTGGTCTAAAAGACCACCAGGCATCCAACCATTTGGTTTGTATTCAGTTAAACAATTAAACCAACTTTCAAACCAAAAAGCAATATTTATATAAGCCATTTTTGGTGGTTAACCATACTCAAACAATTTCAATTGGAATATAATTGGTAGGAATTCACAAAATTATTAAAGATTAATGTGATGACAATAAAAATTTAAATTACCTCTTTAAACTTTGAAGATTTTGTTCAATTTCTTTCTTTCCATTTTTTCTCCATTTCAATTTCAAAGCTTATAGAAAATTCCATTTCTACCAATGATGATGATGATGATGATGATAATTTTAGATATGCAAAAACATAAGTCGCATTTGCACAATTTTTTTTGTTTTTATGTCAAATGAAACAAAATTGCGAAAAAATGACAGCAACGAAAACGAAAGAATAAAAACAATTGCACAATAAACTGCGATTGGAAAAACTTTGCAACAAGATAAAAAGCACTCATAAAAGTTCCCAGGCAATAGAAAAAAAAAATATACACACACACACAAATAAAAAATGAACTCTCATATCGAATATCAAAGTATGAGTATTATATGCATAAGTGAAATTGGTTAGGAAATTTAAGGAGAAGAAGCAAAATGGCTTGCAGAAAAAGTTTACCAAATGCAAGTTTGAAAAACAGATAAATGTAAAACAAAATAATCAAAGTTCTAAAACCGAATTCGAATCAAGGTTTTTTATTAAAAACATTGAAATTTAATTTTTGGTATTTAAATACTTTTAAAGCAAGGTCACACTGAATTAATTGATGTACATACTTTTTAGTTTCTTCATTATAAATTAAAATTAAAAAATTGAACTTAAAATATAGGGACAAGATTTTATATTTTTTTTTTTCAAAGAAATTTGCAATTTGATTTGTAATTTCAACACAATCACATTAACCCTTAATCTCTTTCCCAATTCTCTCTCTCTCTCTCTAATTTTTGTTTTTGGGTATGGCAAAGCCATCAGTCAACCGCTCTCTAATTATGCACAAAGCATTATTTGACAGAGTCAAAGCAAACCCAAACCGAAGCGAAAGCCCAACGAAAGCAAACTTAAATCGAAAACTCTCTTAACTTGGATACATATAAAAATATAGTGAGCTTTCAGTTTTGCACCTTCATCAGGTTGGTCTCAGACTCATCAGACATTTTTGACACGGTTGCAGTTGGCTGGTTGGTTGGTTGGTTGGCTGCGGCTGCCTTCTCTTTCACTTAATTTGCACTCAATTTTTACTGGGCAGATGTGCGAGTGTGTGTACAATTTGCATTCCTTTTTTGCATTTTAAATGAAATATCTGCATGGTGGTTGACATAAAACAGGGGCAGGAAATAGCCTGAATTACTGGGTATTTCGTTCTCAACTGCAATTACAAAAGACTTTACTATTAGAATGAACCTGGCTAGAAAAACAACAAAGGGAAATAATTCGCTCCAATGCCAATTCAATTTTGAAGCTAACTAAATTCTTGAAATCACTTTTTATAATATGAATACAGTGTTGGTGAAAAGTGTTTTAAATTTTAATTTCCTTTTGCTGGCTCACTTGACGTATACTTGATATTTCATTTTGCCTCTTTACATTTTTCTTATTATTGTAACTTGTGTCCCTTTTTTTTTCTTATTCTTATTCTTCGTTTATTTTCCTTATATCACATTGTCAGTATCTTTAGTTCAGTGTCCCACACACACACACACACACACACAGTGTGCTACCCGTAAGTGTCTTTTGGGTGTATTGACTTTAACCGACTTCTAATATAATAAAAATGCAAATTTTCTTGTTTTTTTTTTGCTTACCCTCTGACTAAGAGTTTTCCAGCTTTCCCATCCAAAAAATACACCAGACTGTGTGGCATTTGCTGTGTTTGTATAAAATCAACTTTTTGTTTTGTTTAAGGTTTTTTTTTTTTTTTTTTTGATTTTCACTATGTATTTAGGTTAGAGTCCATTGTCCGGAGTCTGGCATGGCCAACTGCCAGAGAAGCCAGATTTTTTAGCATTTCAATAATTTACTTTTGATACACTTGCAAAATATGCAAAAAAAAAAAAATTAAGCATTTTAAAAGAGATCATCTTAATAGATAAAGTCATTTAAGCTTTTTGTTGATTTAAAATTACAGTGTAATCAAAAGTGAGAGAATTTGTTTAGGAGAAATTCAAAAATTACCTTTAAGAATTTTTAATTATTTTTATAAAGAATTCTTGATTATTTTAATTATAGTCATAAAGTTCAAACAATCAGAATTACACTAGTTTACACCATTTATATACCAGGCGTTTAACTATTTTTTTCGTATTCTACTATCTTCACCTAAAAATACCTCATACTCACATTTTCCCCATCACGTCCAGATTTTTTAGCGTATTCATACAAAATTTGTTTTTTGTATTAAATATGACGGCTAAGCCATGACTGTTTTCGCGATCCAAACTATCGTTTCTTATAGATTTTGGGATTGAGAATCCATAAAAAATTTAAACCAATTTTTACCACCCTCAATTTATTTTTCAAAATATATTATATTACTATCTAGCTATCTATTAAGTAGGCCGAAGAGTATGTGTTTTTAAAAAAATTCTTTAGACTAAATAATAGGCGGTAAAAATTGGGTCACATTTTTTTTGGATTCTCCACTCCAAAATCTATCAGAAATGATGGTGTTACTTTCGAGTATATTCTTGGTCTATGCGTCACATTTAATATAAAAAAAGTCCAGAGAACTCTTTAGATTTATTGCATAGTTTCGTAAAATATTCTAAAAGTTTCCTAGAAAATCCAGACAACTTTTTAGATTTATTTAATAGTTCCGTAAAATTATTAGGAAGTTAGGTCTCTGAGGAGTTTTTAGAAAGTTAAAAGTTAAATTAAATATTCATTTATTATTAAAAATTCCTTGGAAAATATGGAAAATATGCCTAGAAAATTATTGCCAGTCTTAAAGAGTAGGCAAATTCATTTGAAATTAAATCGGATTTTTGTTCAACAGAGTCTTAAAGTGTGTAACCAATTTTGAGTGGCAAGGCGTCAGGCAAGCAGCCAACAAACCGACCAATCTTGGGCGCACCTTCCTTTTAGCCTTTCTCATCCCTTGAAACGAAAGGGGATTCACCATTTGGCACGCACATTTTTGCGCACGGTTTGGTTTGTTGCTCTCGCTTTTTGCTGTTGCTGTTTTTGCCTCTTTTTGAGTTTGTTCATTCGGAAAAATTAAGCTAGAGTAAGAAAATAAAATAAAATAAAAAAAAACCTTACACGGTTCAGTTAAATTTGCTTCAGTTTTCCCTTTTTTCTTTTTGCTTTTTTTTTTATATGTTTTTTTTTTGTTGGGTTATTGCCCCGAACAGAGTCAGCAATTTTGTAGACGACTTTTCAATAGTCAGCCAAGCTGACTGTCTAAAAGGGACGATGTCCTGGACAAGACAAGAATTGTTTTTTTTTTTCTTCTTTTTTGTCTATTATTTATTTTCACTTCATCTTTTTGCCAAGTCTTTCACTCGTCCTTCTTCCTTTACTTTTACACTTATGGCTTCAATTTAGACGTCTATGTGCGTTTTTATGCTGATAAGAAATAATAATAAAGACTCTCTCCCTTTCTCCCTCTCCCCCTCTCTGTCTTTAATTTTCTAACAAGAAAATACTAAGCTGGGTCAATAACAAAAAATATAAAAGAAATTCCACTTCCTTATGGAAAATTGGAAATGATTTTTAAAAGAAATAGAAAATGAGTTTTATCTTCGACTTTTTAAAAACTAATTAAAAGTGTTTAAAAACTTTTACTTTCTCCCTTTTAGGTGGAATATGCCACAACCGAGTCTGTGGTGACTGTGGATTGGGAGAATGGCTTTGTTGAGGCCTCAGCAGCCACAAATGAGAACATCACCCAGGTAAGAGTCAACTTTCAACCAAAAAAAAACATATATATATAAAATGCCTACAATTTTTGTTTTTTCTTTGTATTCTCAAGGTTTTTAAAGAGCTGCTTGCCCAGGCCAAAATCACTTATAATCTCAGCCCAGCATTGCGGCGTCGTCGTCAATCGTTGCCACAACAAATTGGCAACAATGGACCCGGCACTCCATTGCATCATCATCACCATCATCATCACCACAAGGAGGCGGGCGGCGGAGGCGTAGGCGGAGCTGCACATGCTGGGGCAGGCACACACGGCCCCACATCCTCGTCGGCCTCCACGTCGGCTGCTGCTGGCCATGCGCCCACTCCAGCCCAATTGCAGCATCTCCAGCGCATTCAGGAGCGCAGTTTGGGCGCCAAACGCAATTCCTGCACAATTTCCTAAGCGCATCGAATTGCAATTAATTTATGCACACAAAAATTAAATTTAAAACAAACAAACGGTCTCCTAAAAACGGTTTTCAAACAAAAAATAAACAAAACAAAAAGACAAAAAGACAAAACAAGAAATTTAATGTTCAACTCTCAAAAATCTTTCATTTCTTTTTTAGACTCAAGTGTACCTCTCATTAAACATTTTCATACCTCACTTTCTGATATTTTGAAATTCTATTATATAAATAAATAAATAATGTGAAATATTGTATAAATATAAACTAAAAGCAGGCAGACAATTTTGGCTCAACTCTTCTATAATTAAATTAAATCAAACACACACACACAGAATCAAATCTATAAATATTAATTAACACTTTCTTAATCTTCTTAAATCTTTATTTAAATTGATTTTTATTTTTAACTAGACTTTTCTCACTATCTCAAAATTTGCTATCATTCATCGAAACATTTTACAGCTAATAATAAAAAAATTATTGTATGATTATACAAAAATATACCAGAAAAACAAAAATTAATGTCTATTTCAATGTTTTACCAGTCGAAAGCAAAAAAAAAAAAAAAACAAATTAAAAAAAAATGGAAATTTACAATTATGGTAAATCACAAATATAATGCAAGGTAAAAAAAACTTTAAAATGTTGAGAGGTCAAGCTTTTTTGAAAATAGTATGGCAAACTCACTGAAAATTATTTATTATAATAAATGTGTGGAATATTTCAACTTTCAAGCAAACTGGAAACAAACTCAAATTAAACTTAAACATTATTTTCAAGTTCCTGAAAGAGATTTTATGTCTAAACTTTATGTGTGTGTAGAAAAAAAATAAATGAAACATATAAAAAAAAAATCATAGTTTTTAGATTCTCAGTAGGTCAAATCAAAAAAGTAAATAAATAAACAAAGAGCGCATTGTTGTTTTTTTTTTTTTTTAGAATAGAATAAATGTGTGTGGTCGTCGCTGTTAAAATGTATTTGTATTGTAGTTGGTAAAACCAAATAAAATAAAAAACAAACATATTTAAAAAGGTTAAGATTGAAAATGCAATGAAAACACCAAAAACAAAAACAAAAAAAAAAGGTACAAATAAGGACAAGAGGCTATCAAAAGCGAATCATGGTAAAAGTTATTTATGTTAGGACAAACAAAAAATATCAAACTAAAATTAAAAAAAATAATAAAATATTCTTTTCGCATATAAATGAAAATCCATTCCTCAAATGTTAAGTGTCTATTGGGTTTAGCAAATTAATAAGAATATTTACAAATATTGTACTAAACTACTAATTCAAACCATTAAGGGTCAAAGACTCACAAGTCAGTCAGACTCAGTACCAAGAGGCATTACAAATTACAAATGACAAAATTATAAATTTAATAAATTATATTCAAATAAATTGATGTTAAATTAGAGAAATACATAAAAGCCAAAACAAAAAGCAAAATAGAGAAAAAATTCAAATTATATTGATGTGTTTGCTGCATAAATGCATAAAACCTTAAAAGAATTTATATAGTTATATGTATTTCAAGGACCTATCCTATCACCAACAACAGAAAAGTACCCAAAACTTATTTAAAAAACAAAAAAAATAGCTACCAAAAATTATTAAAAATAATAGTAGACATTTTTGTGTATGTGTATTTACAAAACAAAAGATTAAATGTACAAAATATTGATTAACTAAGGAACAAAAGTATTTAAATTATTTCAAAAATTATAACAAAAAAAGAAAATACATATATTTAATTCTTTGTGTGTGCGTGTGGGTGTGCGTTTAGCAAAATAAATTAATTGAGATATCATATTATATTTATTATTATAATTATTATTATAAATTGAAAATTATTCAATTTGTTGTAATGATTTTGATTATTAAAGCGCACTGTGGCGACAAAAACAAAACGAGCTTAAAAATGAAAAATAAAACACAATTTAAATCTCGAAATTCTTATTAATAAACTCTGAATTATTTTTTCTACAATTAATAAAGATTAACTTTCCTTCATTTTTTGACCTCACAGTGCGCTAATCAATTTGAAATCCTTATAAACATGAAAGCAAAGCCAAGAAGAATTGATTAATTAAATGACAGTCTTGAGCGCAATCATAAGGCAAATAAAAATTAAACGTAAATAACAAATTCCTTACAATTAAATTAGAAAATTATAATATATATACATATATATTTAATTTATTGTTTTTGTTTCTGTTTCTTTTTTTTTTTATTTTAAATTGAAATTATTGCATTGTGTATTTTAGTGTAGAGCTTAAGGTTGTGTCTGGTGTATACGCCGCAGCAATTTCGAGTTACATTTATTGATGTGAAATATATGAATAACAAAGAAAAAAATATTATATAAATAAATTGCATATATTTATTGTAAAAACAAATATGTAGAAAGAAATCTTAGCGTCTTCTTCTTTTATGCTGCTCCAATGTTGAATACTTTCCCTTTGTTTTCCACATTTAAGTTCTCAGTTAACAATATGAGTACATATTTTAATTATAAGTTTTCCACAAAAGAAAAATCAAAAAAAGAAACAGACAAATTTTTAATAATTAAAAAATGCATAAAACAAATATATACAAAAGAAAAACATAATAAAAATTAAAAATATATATTATGCATATACAAAAATATACAATATGAATTAATGTAATTAATGAAAACGATAAGCAAAAACAAAAATAAATAAATAAGAAAAAATTACATTTTTGTGCTTAAAAATAAAACCTAAATAAACTATATATACAGAATATATAAAAAAAAAATGCATTTTTAATTGAGATAAAACTCGAAATCAATTGGAAATACTTACCTAAAAGTCGAAAGAATTTTTCATTAGCCAGAAATTTAAAATTAAGTCCTTGGACCTAATTAAAGTTTGATTGAGTATAAAATTGACTTCCCAAAAATATCATTAAATTAAATATTGATTTTCAATACTTGTTAGAATGTCTGCCAGTCCCAAATAGTCTTTTAAATAGAAGAACAATTAAAACAATATTTTAATATGCTTCAGTTTGTTTTAGTTTCATTTTTGAAATTTATTTTGTTTTTTGTTTCCTTTTCTTTTAATTCTTTTTTTAGTCTACCACGTAAATACACAAATGACTTGCAAATTTCATATATTTATGCTTTTTATTTAAATAATTATTATTATTTCTGTTGTATTTTAAATTGTAATGATTTTTTTTTGTTTTTTTCTTTAATTATTATCATTAATGCTAAACTTTTAATTCGAATTAACATTATAGTACGCAGAAATTTAATTTTTTCTTATTGTAATACGTTTATTTTATTATTATTATTATAATTATTAAAATTTAATTATATATTTTTATGTATAATATGTAACCTTACTAAGCGAGTGTTTATTTTTATTTTTTTTTTTGTTTTTTTTATATTTATATGTTGTCTTCAATTATAATTAAGAAACAATTGTTTTTGTTTTTTTAAGTTCAATTAATTGCTAATTCTTAAATTATAAAAAGAGATTTGTATGCGAATTTAAATGGTAATTAGTTGTATTGTTGATGATTATAAGATTTAAATTACTTTGTAATTGTTGAAAAGAAATAAAATAAAATGTTTTAATTTTTTTTTCAGTTTATTTTCCTGTCCATTTCGCATTGGCTTGAAACGCCCATATGCCCAAAATATAATTCTTTTCGTGTTTGATGATAATCTTAACGTTGAGCGTCCAACTTGCCTAATCTGTTAAATTGTTTTTCAATGAATTTTTGATTAATCGCTTGTATTTAGCTTATTGAGCGTATTAAACCAATGCGACGAAGACAGTTTCCAAAGCATAATTATATAAATTTCATTTTTATATAATTTAAATAAAATTGTTATTAATTCTTTAATGAGCCTTGAATCTTACAAAGCAGAAAAAAAATAAAAAAAAAAACAAGAAAAAAAAAACTAGTCCAAAAGTATTTAACGAAATTAATTTTGATTTAAATTCCAACTCCAAATGATCAACTAAATGACTCGAAATTTAAAAAAAATAAAAAATATAATAGCGAAATTGAAATTAAAGTAAGCAAAATTGTTTTTTTCTATTTTAAATCGCATGCTCTCTTTTTTTTATCTTCTATTCTTTTTTTTTACAAACTAATTTAAACAGTTTTCAAAAAAAAAAAAATATATCGTACATATTTTCATAAATTTTTTTTTTTTTGTGTTTTTTTATAGTCCCTATAATTAATCTTAATATATAAGCAGCGAGAGAAGGAGAAATATATAAAAAAAAAATTGTATTTAAATTTTTTTTCTTTCCTTCTTTATATATATTTATATATATATATATTTGTTTTTTGGGTTGTTGTTGTAGTTGTTGCTGTAGACGATGGAATGCATTTCGTTTTTGTTTCTTTGAGGATAATGAGATGATTGGTGAATTGGTTGTGGTGCAGTTTTCTTTATGATTTAATTCTGTACATTTTGCACTGTTTGGCGTTTAACGACTGTGTGTGTGAGTGTTTGTTGCGTGTGTGTGTGTGTGTTTTAATGAGAAATGATAATGAAAAATGTTTGCAATTTCAATTGCCAGCTTTAACTTCTAAGCCAGCAGCTGCTGCTGCTCTTCCAGCGGACGGTTTAGTTTTGTTGCTGCTGCTGCTGCTGTTGCCGCCTTTATTATTGTTGCTGTTGCTACTGCTGCTGGTGTTGCTTGTTGGTCCGTTGTACAAATGACTTTTTATATGCGCTTGAAGTTTCTGCTGTGAATCAAAACAAAGTTGACATAGATCACACGTATAACTGTTTGTTGTTGTTGTTGCTGTTGCATTATTATCATTATCATCATTATCATCATCATCAACATCAACATTATTATTGATTTGAACTAAATTATTTTTATTATTATGATTTACTTGCATTGATGATGATTTCAATTTGAATTTTTTATTTGAATCTTTTTTATTATTGTTGCTGTTTTTTTTATTATTATTTTTATTATTATTATGCTTTTTACGCCGCTCACCCGTTGTTGTTGCTGTTGTTGTTGTCAATTCACTCTCCGAACTTTCTGTCGTTTCTGCTTCTTCTTCGTGCTGCTCCTCCAGCTGCTCTTCGGTTACCGCATTGTTGTCTTCTTCTTCTTCTTCTTCATCCTCCTCGACAACCAAATTACCCACACTTTGCCCCTCATCCTCCAATTCCTCCTCACCCTCACCATCTTCATCTTCATCATCATCGTCCACAACATGTTCAACCAAATCATCGACAACTTCTTCAATTATCATATCCTCATCAATTTCATTATCATCTTCCTCCTCTTCTCCCTCTTCAATGACATCTTCCTCCTGTTGTTGTTGTTGTTGTTGCTGCTGCTGCTGCTTGCCATTCACTTTGGCCGTGCGTATATATTGTATGCCTTGTAAGGTCACACGATTGGGTATTTCCACCTCTTCCTCCTCCTCCTCTCCATCTCCATCTTCATCATCATCTTCTTCATCATCGTCATCATCTTCATCCTCATCGATTTCTTCATCATCTTCTTCATCTTCTTCTTTTTCCATTGGTGCTCCAGCTGATGATGCTGTCGCTGCTGCATTAGCATTGACCACCACACCGCTTTCTTCCATATCTTCAACAACATGTTCAATTAAATCTTCCTCTTCTTCTTCCCCATCCTCCTCCTCATCCTCTTCGTCATCATCACTGTCTGGGGCGACCACAGGCATAGTATTACTGCTATTGGTTTTATTATTACGACGCGCATAATCATCCTCACTCTCCTCATCGTCATCATCAACCTCCTCATCGTCGTCTTCGTCATCTTCATCATCATCGTCAGTGTCATCGGTGTCATCGCCCGATGAATCATCGGTGGAATCATCTTCAGTGGAATCGTCAATGGGACGAGCAGCAGCTGTCGTCGTCGTCGTTGCTGTTGTTGCTTGGGGTTTAGCAGCAGAATCCTCTGAATTTTCTTCATCTACTGAAGATCTTTTAGGTTCTAATTTAATGGTTACCACTTCTTTTTTATCCTTTTTCTTTGTCACAGCAACAGCCACAGGAGCAGCAGCAGCAGGAGCAACTTCCTCGGCCGGCGAGGTTTGATTTTTATTTGAAAACAATGTGGTTGTTGTTGCTTTTGTTGTTGTCGCATTGCTGCTGCTGCTGCTGGCTGTTGTTGTTGTTGCTGCTGCTGCAGATGCTGCTGCTGCTTGCTGTTGTTGTTGTTGTTGTCTGGCTGGCAATATATTCATTGTTCTAGCCGATACAGGTATAATTTTATCTTCTTTTAAATGATTATTAACATGATTGATTAACTTTTCTTTGCGTGAAAAATACTCGCCGCATAAATCACAGCCCCATTGAAAGGGACAAAATGGTCGTGTGACTTTAGCATCGGCTGCCTTATGCTCAATCCACAATTCTTTGGTCTCAAATTTAAGATTACAACGGCGACAAGTCAACGGATCATCGACAATTATTACAGGCGGTTCGGGTAAATTGCTAACTTCATGTTTATGCAGCTCATACATGTGACGACGTAAATTATTATTGCTTATAAATGTTGATACGCAATATTCGCATTTTAATTCACGTTTACGTTTCTGTGATTTCCCCCCCGATGATGCTGAGGTTGTCGCTCCTGCTCCTGATTGTTGCTGCTGCTGCTGTTGCTGTTGTTGCTGCTGCAGTTGCTGGCGTTGTTGATTGGGCATCAGACCCACTGCATGCAATTCCCTTAACATCCCTGAGCTGGAATTCAGCGAGTTGTTGTTGTTGTTGTTCGCCCCCATCACTTCGCCTTCGTTGGGGTTCTAAATAAATGAATAACGAAAAAAAGAAGAAAAAGAAGGAGAAGGAGAAAACGAAAATCTTTTGATTAATTTACTATTCTTTTAGCATTTATAAACAATTACCCAAAATCTATTTTTTATTATATATATATTTTTTTTTCATAGTTCATTTTTTTGTGACTGGTGCGGGAGGCAACAAACAAACAAAAAAACGTTTACGAAAATTTTGGCACACCTCGCTGCACAAGCCCAAAAAGCTCACCTGCTTGCTATCACCTCTGAAATGCCATTTGCGATGCACTTTGAGTGCCAAAACCTGTGGAAAGGTTTTAGTACACAAATCACATGCGTACTCGCCATTCTCATTTTGCCGCTCAACATTAAATTGCTGCGGATCCGCGGGGCCATCGTCAAACATTGCCGCCAATGGATTATCGGTATAAAGTTCCTGTTCATGTTTTTGAAAATGTTTGGTAAACATTTCCTGGTCGGTAAATCGTGCACCACAAATTGTACAAGCAACTTCGGGTATACGAATTTTTAACATGCTGGGAATTGGTTGAACAGCCGCAACAATTGTTGATTTAATTGCCTGATTACTATCACTATCAATTTCATCATCTTCATCATCATCATCGCCGGTTTTATGCTTGAAAATGCCACGATTTGATGATGAACCAGAAGCGGCTGAAGCAGATGCAATTCCAGCCATAGACGATGATGATTCCAATTGATGGGCTCCTGTCGCTGTGATGGGCTTACGATTACAGGTGGGCGTATGATTGTCCAACATTTGGCGATCAAAGAATACCTTGCGGCACAAAGAGCATTCAGCTGGATCGGGCACTTGTGGATGCTTCTTATAACGATGCACCTAAATAAGATAAATCAATGAGGCAAGTATTTATTAAATGAAGTTTTATTTATATTTACCCAAAGACTTTTACGTCCGCTATAAACATTGCCACAATCCTTGCACGAATAATCATTTGAATCAAATTCATCATGCGAATTGATGTGTATGGCCAATTTCTTATTTGTATTAAAATTGGATGGACAATATTTGCATTGATACCAATACAATGGTTGCACACTGGTTGATAAATTTAAATCTGGTTCATTTTTTATAGATGTCTGCTCGCCACAATCCTCACCAGATAAATTTATAGATTGTTGTTGCTGTTGTTGTTGTTGGTGTTGCTGCTGCTGCTGCTGATTAGTTGTTAAATTATGAACACTTCTTTTATGCTGCTGCAATTCCATTTCCGAGCTATAAACAATTGAGCATATCTCACACTCAAATTGTTTAATAATCATTTCATCTTTAATCACCGTTCCATGCACCTTAAACAGATGCACTTTCAATCCCTTCTCGTAGGCAAATTCAGCATTGCATAGCTTGCATTTAATAAATTGTACATTTTGCACTTGATGATCGGTCAGCATATGATAACGATACGATTTCTTTGAGCTAAAGCGACGCTGACAAATGCGGCAACGCATCCGACGAAAACGGCGATCAGCTGCCTGATCCAAGCTACGCCGGAATACAGCCTGCTCCTGCGGCGTTTGATTTAGCATGGCCGGTGGCAAACTTGTGCTCCCCAGCTTACTTCCCGAAGCAGATGCCGCCGATGAGGCAGGCGTTGATGATGCTGCTCCGCCTCCGCCGCTGTTGGTCGCCGGAGCCGCAGTTATGGTCAACGATTTCGGGGTCATGCGATTGGCTGCAGCCAGGGCAGCATTTGTCGCATTCGATGCCGTATAATGGGAACGCATATGATTGGATAAACCAATATTATTACTAAATACAGCATTACAAATTGGACATTCTTTTTGCTGATTGCTCACATTGCTGCTGCTGCTCAAATTATTGTTGCCCGTATTCGAGGTGGACGTGGAGGCGCCACTACCAGCAACATTCGCTCCTGAGCCAGAGCCAACACTTTCATCCAAACGTATTTTTTTGGGAGCACTGCAAACTTCCTCTTCGTCATCGTCTGCAATTTTAATAGATGGAGAAATATTAAATTAATAAAAAGAGTTACACACACACACACAGAATAAAAAACATAAAGATACACAAATAATGAAAATGATGCGGGCTATAAATAAAAGCTATGTGTAAATTTTTCCCCATTTAATCCATTAAAAATTAATTCGCCTGAGTAAAAGAAGAATTTGTACTGCGAAATGCATTTTAAAAGTTAAACTAAATTAATTCAAATAAATAAAAAACAAAAAAAGAATACGAAAACTAATTGAGTATAATTTAGAATAATTCATCAATCAAAAATGAATTAATAACAGTTAATTGGAAATTGGTTAATAAAGAATTTAAAAACTTATTGACTAAAATTTAAAACGAAGACTTTTTACTCCTTTTAATATTTATTTAATAGAGTAAACTAATAAATTGGAAATTAATTTTTAAAAAATGAATGAGGAAATTTTTTTTAGAGCCCCCAAAAACCGAAACTAATTTTAAAAGAAAAAAGAGCTAAAAACTATTTTCGTTTTATTAAAATTTAATTATTTGAGCTTTTTTTACAGAATTTAAAATCCTTGAAAGAGAATTCCCATTAAGAATAATTTAAGAATGATTAAATAAAAAATGTAATATGCAAAATTTCCCCTTTCTTATAAATTATTTCTAATTTTAAACTAACTACTCTTTTCTTCAAGTTTTAATTTGGATTAATTCAGGCTTATAAGAAGAAATAAATAGAATTTGAAAAATGCCATTCCTTTTAAAATTTGGTTAATCTTATTTTTAAAACCAGAAAGCTTTTAAGAAGAAATAAATAGAATTTGAAAAATACCATTTGCTTTGTTAGATCTTGGTCCCAAAAATGGGAAAAATTTTAGTTAAAGAAAAAGTAATTAATTAAAATGAATAAAGCTTTAAATGAAAGTCTAACTAAGAACAAACTAAAAGGTGCGTAATAAAGAAAGATTTAAATTTAAATAAATTAATTATTTTAACTTTATAAGACTTGTAACTTTTATTCTCTCTTTCTGTTTTCTTTTGCCTATTTTGATGCAATTGTGTGTGTACATATACGTATAAATTACCGAGTGTCCCACCATTTGTTATTGACATCAAATCCTTCATCACATAATCATAGCGACCGGTATAAACATTTGGTGTACTGCCATCGGCCAATTTAACAGCATCCGCATTCACAATGTACTCAAATCCGCCAGTATGACGATTTTTATCAACGCCATGGACATTAATCATATGCTCGCGTAAATATGATATTCTGGGATAACCCAAACCGCAACGAACACATTTATAGGTCTCGGGTAGTTTATTGGGATGCTTCGATTCCATATGACGTAAGACATTATTATAATTATTATATTGTTGGCCACAAATGGGGCAAACTTGTGGCATACGTGAAAAATATTGAGATTTTGGTTGTACCGACGAGGTAGTTGAAGTTGTTCCTGTTGCAGCAGCTGCTTGCGTTGCTCCTGGTGTTATTGAAAGATTAGCATTGCTGCTGCTATTATTGCTGCTGCCGCCTGGCTTGGGCGTCGAAGTTGTTGGCTGGGCAGCATTGGCACTATTACTACGCGATTCATCATTGGCCAGATTAATGCCCAAGGCACCAAAGAGACTACGTTTACCGGGTGAATGTTCCATGCTGTTGCTGCGTCCCAAATTGCTAACCGAAGATGAGGCATTATCACTGCTAATGCCACCCAAATGATCCTGATAGACATGATCCAAGAAACGCTGATGTGTATCAACTTTAACATCACAGGTCATGCAACGCAATTGTACAATGCAATCCATATTATTATAATGACGCCGCCTCAACGCAGGATCCTCAAAGTCCAGGCCACAAAAACTACATTGTATGGAATTGTTATCCTTGCGCTGAACATCCGCATGCTTCTCATAGACATGAGTGCGAAATTCATGCTTGGTGCGAAAACCTTTCGGACACAATTTACACTCGTATAATTTATTAACCAAAAGATCTTTGGCACGCGGTTTCTCAGCCGTAACCGCCGAAGTATTACTATTTTCAGCTGGTGTTATTGGAGTCGAAGCTGCTGGAGCAGCACCCATTGCCGCCTGTCCATCGGGCACAAATTGTGGCTGCTTGGCACGTATACAATTTAATACCTTGTACAAATTGATACAATTGCGCTTCTTTAAATGTGATATAAACAGAGCCTTGGAATCATTCATTTTCAAACAATTGAAGCATAAATTACGCGGCAGTGTTGGATACTTTTTACGCACATGGGCCATAAAATTCTTATAGGTATCAAAGAATTTATTACAACAGCGACAAGTCATTATCTGATATTGTTCCAAAAATTCCAAATTCTGCTGGATAAACTCGTATTTGTCCAATGTTAGCAAATGTTGATATTGTTCCGCATTCTCATAGTCATAGCCGCCGCCTTCGCATTTAATAAAAGCATTCATTACCACTTGACGATATTTTTGTGTAGATATATTACCACTGGCAGCAGCGCGCGTTGCCTCAGCCGTTGCAGCCGTAGCCGCTCGCTGAATTTCCAGTGCAGCAGCCAGAGCCACCGTGGGCATTGTCACCGGGGTATTGTTGCGTGAATCGGTTGATAATTGAAATAAATTTGGATGCAAATTGCGCTCATGCCGCCGGGCATTGGCGCGTGTGGAGAACTGCAAACTGCAGGCGCGACAAGAAGCCACTTTTGAGTCCCCGGCAGCAGCGACATTGGCCACAGCCGCTGCGGGCAAAGAGGAGGCCGCAGCGACCACAGCAGCCGCTGCATTTGTATTGTGATGGACATTGTACTCGAAATCAGAGGTCTGCAAATTAAATCCTTTGATTAAAATGGTTTATGGGTAAGTGGGAAAAATGATTATTACCATTAGTGGCACATCGCCCTCATGTTCAGAGCGTTCTAGGAACATTGTGGGATCGACCATATCATCGGATTCATCTATAGACTTCATTTGATAGTCCTCATCGGTGTCAATTGGCTCATCCTTGATATTGGGTATGGCAGGCAGTGGCTAAAATTAATATAATTAAAAAAAAGAAAAAAAAAACAAAGAAATTAAATTGCATTTTTAGATCACAAGTATATAAGTTATTTTTTTATTATATAGTTTAAAAATAATAATATTTGCTGTGTCTCTTCTTCTTCACTTCTCTTCTTCTTCTTCTTGTTCTATCCTGTTGTTATTGTCTGTCGATTTAACGATACAATTACATTATAGGAATAACGTCTGAAAAATCGCAATTGTTGTGCTGCACTTTGCAGCTGTGTCGCCGCATAGGTGGCAGCAGCCGAGGCAGAATTTGTTGATGTTTGTGTTACGGGCATTAATAAAGTTGATGATGTTGTCGAAGTCGTTGTTGTTGTTGTTGTAGTCGTAGTTGTTGTTATTGAAGCATTTGAAGCATTTAGACTCTGTTGTTGTGGCAATTTTATTGCCTGACAATGACTGAAATCAATCAATGGCAAAAAATGACCAGAAGAAGAAGAACAAGAGGTGATGGCAGCGTTGCCACCTGCTGTAACGGGAACTGTTATATCCAAGGGTGGCAACAAATAATTGGACATTTTAAATTTGGTTTTTGGCATCAACATTTGTTGTTTCTGTTGTTGTTGTTGGGCTAATCTTTGTTGTTGCTGTATTTTAGTTTTTTGTGGTTTACATCTTTTTTGATATGGTTTTTTGTTTATAATTAAATGTTGTTGTTGTTGCTGTTGTTGTTGATATTTATTATATTTGCTACGAGAATTTCCACCACCACCTCCGCCTACTCCTCCTCCTCCTCCTCCTGTTGTCATTGTTGTTGCTGCTGTTGTTGTTGCAGTCATTGTTGGCACTTGGCACAACAACAGAGTCTGTAATGTTTGTTGCTGTTGTTGTTGCTGTTGTTGCCCCATTAATCCTCTCATTTGCTGTTGTTGTTGTTGTTTGGGACTCACATAAACTGTTAAAGATTTGCGTTTCTTTAATGCAGGTATTCCATCCAAAATATTTGAAGCTTTTTCGGCAGCAGCAGCAGCGGCAGCTTCCTCCTCTTCCTGTTGTTCACTGTTTGTTGTTGTTGTTGTCGCATTATTATTATTATTATTGTTGTTATTATTTGTGGAGCCATTTTCAGCACTATTTAAATCCAAATATTTTAATAGTTGCTGTTTGTTTGTATTCAATTTATAATTTGAATCCAACCAATGTCGTTGCTTTAATTGTGAACTAACACAGCGATTTTTAAAGCTTTGCCATGAATTCAAATAACTAATACAAGCATGGCAAATCTGTTGTGATAGCTGATCCTGTGATGTGATCTGAAATTAATAAATAAATAAAGAGATTAATTCAATTAAATATTGAAACATTTTAAAGTTGTATGGAGGAGGGAAATGAGTTTATATTTCCTACTTTGATGTGGCTAACCAGAGAGAGAGAGAGAGAGAAAGAGATAGAAGAAGCCCAGCCAGCCAGTCAGCCCCAATGTCCATGTGAATGTCAATGACCTGTTTATAATTATATGCAAAATGTACACACACACAAACACCCCCACACACACACACACAGATACATAGATTGCATTTCCCAACTATACATAGACGATAATTTCATATGCAAAATGTCCTTTGGTTAATTGCATATGATTGTTTGTTGGTTGTCCTTTATATATGATGCACACATTATATACTTATTGCATTTGTATATATATATAAGCAGCAAATACAAAATGAATTTGTTTTTATGTTTGTTACTTTTATTAAAGTTTTATTTAATTAGACAATATCGATTACATATTTATATCGATTCCTAATGATCAGAGTTGCCAATTGACAGTGACCGACAGTGGTTTTAGCTTTTTAAAGGCTAGAATTGCTCAAAGACAGTGATTAGGCAGTTCTTGGCTATTTAATGTAGCATTGTAGTTTAAGCTTTTTTTTATAGCCAGTGGGCCTGTTTTTAGCTGCCATTTCATCTGTATATTAGCTATATCGAATTTTAGCTATTTATTAGAAGTGCTTAATTTTTTTTTAATAATTGTTTATTTTAATAGTATACATTTTTTAACAGTAATAATAGTCACACTTATTTTTTCTTAAATAATCTCTAAACGAGCTCTCGATTAAAAATTATATAGTTTTCTTATCAGAATTTAAGCTAAAAAATAATCTATGGTTAGTAGCACTTGAGCTTTTTCATAGCTAAAATTTAACGGGCTGCTTTTAGCTATTTTGGCTGGCCGCACTAGTTTATTGCCACTTTCTCAGTTTTTGTTGTTTTTTTTGATTTGGATGATTGATAACAATTAAAATGCCAGCATAATTGGTTAATTGAAAAATTTATGTAATTTTCCTCTTTCTAATACAACTCATCGTCTTTTTATTCCCTGTCCCCTTGGTCCTATACTCAGGACGAAACATCAAAGACTTTCTGATGGCTTATCAGCAAAGTTTAGTTGATAAATGCCTTTATAATAATGATAATGATGATGATTAAACAACACTTATAAACCCTCATCCTGTGTAATACTCAACTCATCCTTTTATTGTCGTCTCTCATACGCAGCATTTCCTTATACACACAACCATTTCCCTAAATTTTGTGTGCAGATAAATATATATGTATATATATTATTGCCTATATACTTGCTATGTCCTTTTGTGTGCATTAAAGCTTTGAGCATAATTTCGATAATCTGTTTTTGTTGTTGTTGGTTCTTGTTCATTCACCTTGCCTCATACTCTGTGTTAATTATTACTATTCCTCCTCCCCCAAGCTTCTGCTGCTGGTTCTTCTTCTACTTGGTGTTGTTGTCAACGCCGTTAGCCTTTTACACACACACACACAAACACACATGAATTGAAACTCACACTTGCGTGCGACTGCTGCTGCTTCTTCTTCTTCAGTGTGTTGACTGCGCCATGTCGACCAAAATTGCAATAATAATAATAACAACAACAACACCCCCAATCGGTCAACTTTAATTTGCCAGGCAGGCAGTCAGGCAGCCCAGCGGCTTGTAAAGGAATTGTTAAGTCTCTCACACATTCAAAAGGTTTGAGGTTAAGTACAAAGCAAATTTTAGAAAGTCTTCGAAATGCAACACACACACACAAGTGTAGTATATAAGAAACAAGTACATATGTACACTTGTATGTACAACAACAACAACAAAATTAACAAAAGGAAATCTGCTGCTGCCATCATCATCATCAAAAGGGAAGCCAGCAGCATCCGCAGCCGCAGCAACAGAGAACGAAATAAAGAAGGAATCGGCGCAAACGCCGCTTGAATGATTTGCAGCTGCTGCAGAAAAGAATCCCACAGCTGGCGAAGCAGCAGTTAAATGAACAAGAAGAATAAGAGAAGGAAATGATTGCCCATGGCCTCCTCCTGTCCACCAGCAGCAACAACAACCTAAACAAGTTTTTTTTTTCTGTTTCTTTGCAGGGCTTCTCTTTTGTGTCCTTATTCGTTTAGGATATCAAATTTCATCATAAATCGATAGCTGCAGCATGTCCGATAATTATTAATTATTGGCGCTCGGACAGGGTTGCATTTAAATATGATCTTTTTATTTAAAACAGAAAAAAGAAAGGGAAAGCTTTTTGTTTTTTTTTGAAAGCTAAAAAAAAACCCAACCAAACCAAACGAAACCAACCATCATCATCATCATTGGTATCTCTTCATTGTTGGACGACGACTATGGCACCGCCCAAGGTGAAACCACTTGAATGGTCATGTGCCAATGTGTGTGTGAGTGTGTGTGCGTGAATGTACGTTTGTATTGTGGTCCGCCTCCAGATAACAAAAACGAACTGAACTGACTCGCTGGCTCGCTAGCTGGCTCACTGCCTCGTCGCTGGTTGACTGGTTACTCTGATGATGACGCCAGAGTCTCACACAATCCAAATGGCTTGGCGTTGTGTGTATATCTCTCTATGCATGCGTGTATGTTTCTGTGTGTCTGTGTATGCCACCAACCACCATCATCAGGCAGGCAGGCACACGCAGCTGTGAGCTGTGAGCAACGTGCGGGCAAGGCAGCAACAACAACAATGCCGGGGGCGCAGCAGGCCAGGTCATCAAGCGGCAAAGGCGGCCGGATTTGGCCCAGGAGAGTAGTCGTCGTCGTCGTCGTTGTCGATGATATCGGTCACACCAGGCAGTCAGGCCGACCACCATTTTGTGTATGAGCCGAAGCAGAAAGCAGCAACAGCGACAACAACAAAAAAAAGTGGATGACGGCTAGGCTGAAAGAATCAATAAAACCGAACCGAACGAAGCTAGTGTCCACCACCGCCGCCTGGGCTCTCGGTTGTTTTAGGTTAGGAGGAATCCATTTTCAAATTCAGAGTTGCCTCCAAATGAAGGACGACAATAATCAAGAACAAGAAGAGAGAGCAAAACCAACAAGAGAGCGTAAATTACCAGAGAGAGCGCGTTAAAAAGAGACAGAGAGAGCACAACAGTTAACTAAAGAGCAAGAGAGAAGACAAATAAAAGAGAGAGAGAGAGCAGCAAAGAGTAGAAGCAGCAGCAGCAAAAGATTCAGAGATTTGGAAGAGCAGAGCAGCCAGCCAAGTTACACAATGGTTGGTTGGTGTTGGTTGGCTGGTTAAATGGATTCCATGGAATATATACACAGACACAAACAGAGTTGCTGTGGACAACCAGGAAAATTTTAAATAAAATAATTTTGAGAGAGGCAATTTTATTTATTTATTATTTGCCGGGGTCCAAAAAGAAAGAGATTTGTTTTGTGTGTATTTTTGTTTATGTTTTTATTGTTTATATATATATATATAAGAAAAAAAATAAGGATTGAGATTCTCCCAGAAGCAAATCCCAAGCAATGCCATAACCCATAACCAAACCAAACGCCAACGTAGCAGCGCAACCAACCAAACCGACAACCGATGACGACGACGACGACGCCACAAAACGAACGAGCGACAAAAAAAAAAATAATAATACAGAAACCAAACCAAGCAGCCAAAGCAGCAGCAGCAGCGAGCGAGTTGAGCCAGTCAGCCAGCCAGCCACAGGCGAAAAAATTGTTACACCAATACCAATAAAAGAAAGAAAAAAAAAAAAACAACCGCTGCTTTGCTTTGCTGCTACTGCTGCTTTGGCTGCTCTGTTGTCGTAGTCGTCGTGACTTGGCAAAGCAAAGCCCAGCCAGCGTCAACAACGACGACGACGACAACGACGACTACGATGAACCATGCGGTGAGCTCACTCGACTCACTCGAATCGAATCCCAGGGAAAACCAATTTTAACCTCACTTTTTGTGTGTCTGTGTGTGTTTGTGTGTGCAAAAGAAGAGATTCCATACACACAATTCCAATTCCATAGCTCAATACGAAGGCAGACGACACGAGAAACAACGACGACGACGACAACAACGGCGCAATGATGATGATGACGACGACGTCGAAATTGATGGAAGATGGCGGCTGGGCTCTGCCGGCACTGGGAAACTAACTAAACTAAACTAAACTGACTGACTGACTGACTCTCGACTCGGGTGTGGCCAAAGTGCCATGTTGGAATGGGTGAAAAATTGGGTTTTTATTCCACTCACCTTGATATTTACGCAGTTGTAGATTTTCGTGGACAATGGCTCCTTATCGGCTGCATAGCTATTAATAATGGAAATGCATTCGGTGGCTGGGGCCAGGCAAAGGCGACAGCAGTTTTGTCGCGTACTCCGTAAATCCACAGCAGCTGCAGTTGCTCCGCCTCCACCTCCTCCTCCACTGCCTGTGGTTGCTGCTGCTGTTGTTGTTGTTGCTGCTGCTGCTGGTGAGGCGGCAGCAACATCACACATTTTGTTGGTTTTTTCTTTTAGCTTGTTCTTCGTAAATTTTTTTTTTTTTTTGCTTCTCTTTTCTGCACGTTTTCACTTTTATTTGAGTGGTTTTTTTTTTGTGCCGCTTTTGGTTTTCAATTTTTTTTTTAGTCACCCACTTTTGCGTCTTTGTACCGCATTTTGCCACACAAACTTTACAACACAGACACACTTATTAAGATTTGGAGGAGCCGTTTTGTTTTGCGGAAAAAATATAAAAAAAAAAAAAATTTTTATTTTTTATTTAATTCGTTAATACCGCGCACACAACCGACGCCAACGAATGTTTATTAACAAATGGCTCTCTTTCTACTTTTGCTCTCTTTCTTTAAAAACACATCGATGATGTTTGAAATGCAACACTCTCGCTCTCTTCGTGTACTGTAGAGTTGATTTCGATACGAAAAACTGACTATTAATTCGATTTTCGACACATTGCATTGCACATATAAAATTGAAATCGAACGTTCCGGAACAACACGTCAAAACAAAAGGAAAAAAAGAAAATAAACAAAAAAGAAAAGCTTTTTTGATGCAATTTGTAACGCTATCTTCCGAAAATGCACTTTGCGGAAGCGGAAATGGGCAAGTTTGAAGACAATCGTCAGCGAATGAATACTTTCGTCATCGGCAGTCGATATTCTTTAGTACTTTTAGTACTCTTTTTAGTACCTACTCTAACTTTAGAACTTTTTGTGTGCCGGTCTTTAAGCTTTTTTAATTTTGCCTTAATTTTAATTATTATTTGTGTTTTGCCAGAACTTTATCCAAAACAGCTGTAAGTCCTTGAAATTGATCATGCCACCTTTGCCTTTGCCGCCCATTAAATAAAATTACTGCACAATAAACAACTATGTACAGAGTTGCATACAAATGCATTTTGGTTAGGCAAAAAAAAAATAAAAATGTTATGTGTTTTTTACTCACTTTTATCGTAATTTGTAGAATATGCCAATTTAATTTGAGTTGTTAAAAATGGCCGCCACAAAGGGCGCCATATTTCTTTTGTAATGCAACGGATTTTTCTCACGTATTTTTGCTATTCACTGGAAAAGAATAATAGGCAAATTGTATTAGAGCATTTTTTTTTATCTGTACTTTAAAGAGTTTCTCCAACAAATTATACATTTTTAAATTAGTTTTTCTAAAGTTTTTTTTTAAGTTTTCTCCCCTTAGAATAATAAAGATTTTTTTTCTTCTATTCAATTTTTTTTTTTTAATTTTCCTTGAATTTTGCCTATTATTTTTTGTCTAAGACATTCATTTTTATTTTCCTATTTCCAATAATTATTCCACGAATTATTCACCTTGTTTTTCACTTTTATTAATATTTTTCACTTCCTTGCATTGTTTTTTTACTTCTCACCTTTTTTTCACAATTTAAAAAGTTATAGATTTTCGTACTTTTTCACCTTCACTTCTAACCCATTTTTAGCACAATTTAAAAGTCGCGGCTTTTATTTAGGACCTCTTTCTTCCATGAAAGAAGCCAACCAAATGATTAAAATTTTGCTAACCTAAAAAAGGCATTAAAACCGAGAATCGCACAAGGCCTACTTAGTTTCTAGGTTATTATGATGCATCATATCTGGGAAATAAGTACAATTTTTAGGAATTTCTATTATTCATTTCCTACTGTTTCTGTTGAAATGTAAATAAATGTTTATAGGGTTAAATTGATTCTAATATTTTTATGCCTAAATTTTATGACCTATCAAAAGTGAACAAATATGATCATAAATCTTGTTGCAAATTAATTAAAAAATCATTTAAAAATAAATAATAATAATGTATGTCTAAATTAAAAAAGAAAGGTCAAAAGGCTAGCCAAAATGATAAGACCCCTCAATAAGAATGGGCCGATTTCGATAATGCTACGTCTGCGACTGCTAATATTTCATATCAGTTACTAAAACAAAGTGCAAAGCTTTGATATTGTTAAGCATCCTTTAGTAACCAAATTCAAGGTTATTTCAGCAGAGGCTAGGCAGGCATATTTGCATTCAATTTATCTTTAGACCGGAAAGCACAAGTGTATAATAATTATAATAATATTTTGTGCAACTTATTTCATTTTTATCAGTCACACCCACACTTGAAGGGAGAAAAGGGGCAGCATAATGCATTTGTCTAAATATTGCATGCATATTAATATTTTTATTACAAATCTCTCACACAACCACACCCACTTTTCCAACTCAAATTATACTGTAAAATGTAATAATAATTTCAACCAACAACGGTAGCCAAAAACACTTGTAGATTAAGGCCTGGTATATATATATATATATGAAAAAATATATATACATGTCTTATCTGCATACTCAATATATGCGACAGTAATACAATATTTTGAGGCTTATCACACAACACAGTCTGGGTGCCGAGTGTAGGGTATATCACGCTAATACCGGCTGCTGTATTTTTTTTGTTTTCTTGCCATATTCCGGGGGGCTATAAAAAGATTCCTGGCCGTTCGCATTTACTTCAGTTTGTACGTGTTGCTCATTCCGTGCTGTGTGTTTTTCTAACCGGTTTTTGTCCTTTTAAAAAATAAATAAAAGGTATGTAAAGGATCTTTTAAAAGAATATAAAAAGTGTGTGCATAAAAATTAATAAATAATTTTTTTAATGAAATAAAATCGTCCTTTAAAAGGCAATCCAGTTGAAAACTTTTAAAACAAGTGCTTTAAATAAAAAACTAAAAACCCTTTTTTTTCTGGTTCAAAATCGATTTAAAATAAAGAAGTTTATTATTAACGGGTTTTATTTCAATTTAAAGCTTTTAAATTTTTTTTAAAATTAGATGCTTCATTTTTTTTTTGAGCTAGGTTTTTCGAATATATGAAAAGTGAAAAAGGTTTATTCCTTTTTTTAATTGTTTTTTTTTTTTTAAATTGCAACTTTTATCATTTTCATAATCTAAAAAAAGAAAACTGAATTTGTAGTGAAAATTCTTTAAATTTTTTGAGATGCTTAAAACTGAAAAAAACATTTTTTTTAACTTCTAAAACATTAATTTGGCTTTACAGGACTAAAATCTAATTAAAATAAAGAAAAGAATATTCATGTTTTTTTTTAATTCAAAGTTTTTATAGTATTTTTTTTTAAATTAGATTATTGATTTCTATTTTAAATCTTTAAAAAATGTCCTTGTTTTTTTTACAATTTCTTCTATACTTTAAGAATAAAAATTCAATCAATAATTTTGACTCTAAGAATTTTTTTGTGCAGCGAAAGCTTAAAAGTCAAATAATGCACCTGACTCAAAGCGGCCTTACTTTAGGCACTATATATCTTTTCAATTTTAAAATTAAAATCTTTAATCAATTTCATTCATTTTTCAATTACTTGGAACCACGGTTTTTAATTTACCGTATCCTTTTATTTTATTTTTAATCCATCTTGAGGAAAAATAAAAAAAAAATAAAAGCTTTTTGAAGTTTACAAGTTCGCAATAATTTTTTTATTTTTTTATTCAATATTGAATGGCAAAGATAATCGGCATAAACAATTACTTAGTAATTTGCGGCAGCAGCAGAGTGAAGGCCATGACGTCACAAAAACCAACCCAGTCTCACAGCAGCTGTCAATTATGGATCGAGGCAGCTGCTGTTGCTGCTTTTGCTTTTGCTGCTGGACCGTTTTGTAATGAGAATTTCTTGTTTTGTAATTGTTTTTTAACATTTGCGCTGTATGTTCCGTTGTTGTTTATTTGTTTATACCTATATTTTTTTTTTTATTTTTTTTTTTATTTTGTTTTTTTGTTGGCCTGAAAAAACTTATAAAAGAGCCCAGCTTAGTCAATGGCAAACGCATTGTAAAATCTTAATTCAAACTTGAGACACACAAGAAAACATGAATTATCAATTTAATATATTAATTATAGTCGGCATACTTTGCCAATTAACGGTATTTGTATCCCAAAATTGGTAAGAAACTCATATTTATTTAATTTTATTCATAGATGTCTTACAAAGTGGAACCATTACCCGATTCCTATGCCGGCTTAGGCGAGGGACCACACTGGGATGCGGAGCGACAGTGTTTGTATTATGTGGACATTGAGGCTCCAGCAATTTACCGTTACGACTATGCAACAAATAAAACTTATCGCGCCGCCATAGAAGGCGAGAAACTGGCTGGTTTCATTTTGCCCGTCGAAGGCAAATCCGATGAATTCGCTGTGGGCTGTGGACGCCGTGTGGTAATTGTGAAATGGAATGGTGTGGCCACCACAGCCAAGGTGGATCGAGTTCTATTTGAGGTCCAGAGTGAATATGAGGCAAATCGCTTCAATGATGCCAAGACCGATCCACGTGGTCGTCTATTTGCTGGAACCATGCGCTACATTGGCGACGAGTTTGAGCATCGTCATGGCGAACTTTATCGCTGGGAGAAGGGCAACAAGTTGGCTGTGGTCAAAAGCGATGTGGGCATCTCCAATGGCCTCGCCTGGGATGAGAAGGCCAAGAAGTTTTATTATATTGATACCACCGACTACGAGGTTAAATCCTATGACTATGATTTTGAAACTGGAGTGGCCAGTAAGTTGAACAATAAATTTCAAGAGTTTCCCTTGTTCAAATTTGTTTTTTGTATTTACAGCCAATCCCAAGGTTATTTACAATTTACGTAAAACCAATCCCAAGGATCATTTGCTGCCCGATGGAATGACCATTGACACTGAGGGTAATATTTATGTGGCCACATTTAATGGTCATACCATTTACAAGTTGGATCCACGCACTGGTCAGGTTTTATTGGAAATTAAATTCCCCACCAAGCAAATCACCTCGGCCGCCTTTGGTGGACCCAATTTGGATATTTTGTATGTGACAACGGCGGCCAAATTTGAGCAGCCTGCACCAGCTGGCACCACTTATAAGGTGACTGGTCTAAATGCCAAGGGATTTGCGGGCGTCAGTCTGAAAATCGAATAACTAGAATTCACAAAATGAATTTATAATATTTACCTATATTTTTTTTTTATATCGAATTCAATCGATCAAATGCAATAATAAATAAATAACAAAACAATTGAATTCATTTGAATTAAATTTATTTCGAGTATAATAATTCATAATAGTTCTTAATTCCTATAACTTTTTGCTTGTATAAAAGAATGCTCTTAAAATTTATATTTTCATGCTCTATTCCTCGGAATCGGTCCCCGTGGCCGTTTCATCATCATCATCGCTGGCACCGGAACGATTTAAGCGCAAGATTTCCTTAAATTCATGCACACGAATTTTCTCCGGTACAATTTGTAATAGAAATTCCAAATTATTGCTTTTGTTAACCAACTGGGCAAGATGCTCATATTTTAAGGTGCTATTTTCAGCATTTCCCGTTGTATTCTGTTTCGTGCTCACTGCATACGCCTCTTTGGACAAATGCTGGACAAACTGCTCAGTGCATTTGGTCATTAGGAACAGAACTTCATTGGTAATTTGGCCCGTGTCCATCGAGCTTTTCATTATGGTGCGCACACGGCTGAGTGGCAAAAAGGTTTCAGCACTGGGCGCCTTTTTATTAATTGGTTCCGAATCACTCATGTTGTCTGGCTCTGGGCACAAACAATTTTTACTTTTGGCGGCCAACAAACTAAAAACAAACAAAACAAAAACAGCCCAGGGCCTTTATCGATAGCAAAGCTATCGAAGTCAGTCGCAGCCATTTGCCATTGCCATTTTTTTGATGCAGTCCTGCTTTTTATCAAAGGCAACTCTGTGGTTTTCTTTTCTGCCCCCTTTTGGCTGTTGTTTCGTGTGTTGACTAATAAATTTTTCGTACGCAGCATTTTTTTTTCCACACAAAATAAACATTTAAAAAAAAAACAGTAAATAATTCGAAATAGAACGTACACCATAGAATTTATGCGGCCGGTAAAAGCAACTAAATATTAAACAAGGCAGAATCGGCTAAATAAAAGTGGTAACAACAATAAAGAAAAACAGGCACAATTTGTATGCACTGCGCTAAAAGTGTTGCTGCTTGCTGCTGCTTTTGCTACACACACACACAAACACACCGCTACTTCTTCTTTGACGCGTGAATGTGAAAGCGAATCCGCGCGGCGACACCAACAAGCAAGTGGAAAGTGAATGAACGCGGCAAATAAAAAAAAAAGAAAAACAATAAAAAAAAATATATATTTCAATATAAACAATAAGAATTTGGCTAATTGGCTGACGACCGGTTTAATTACAAAAAAAAACTAACAAGAGTTTTATTTATTTGTTTTTTTTTTTCTTTATTTTTATATTTTTTTTTTATTGAAGAATTCCAAAATTACAAAACAACAAATATTAAATATAAAAAAACAACAACAACAAATTAAAAACAAAAATGGCCGCTGCCACAACAACAACAACAACAGCAGCAACTGTAAATGCCGTAAATGATTGCTTCAGCATTGGTTCCACAGTTCTCTGCACAACCTGCTTCAAGGAGGAAGTCCAAGGCGAAGTTTTGGCCTTTGATCATAATACAAAAATGTTAATTTTGAGTATCCTTTTTACAACAAAAAAAAGCAAAACCAGAAAAAACCAAAGTGAAAGTTGATTTATATAATAATAAAAAAAAAGAATATTTATGTTTATTTAAAAGGTTTTTCTCCTTACATCGTCGATTGTTCTGCATTTTCTTCCTCTTCTTCTCTTTCTTCTTCTAATTTAGAATGCAAATCGAAAACTGCTGAAGACTTAAGCGATGTTTATATGCTAAATTTATCACTTTGCAGCAATGTCCAAGTGGTCAAGGAATGCAATGGCAATTTCATTGAAGATCCACAAAAATTGAATCTGGAACAGGTGACAAAAAAAAAACACCCATTTTAAATAATTTATTTATTTAATATTTCTGTTTGCAGGTCAAAATGCGTTTACGCAAAACAGTTGAGAAAAGACAGGATTTTCTCAAGTCCAAAAATGCCGATGTCAGTCCAGAAGCACAAGAACTTTATAGAGCGATAGCCAAACAATATGGGGTAAATATTTCAATTTCAATTTATATAATTTATAATAAACTTTTATTCTTTGTTTTCAGTACAATGAAGTCTCTTGGCAGGGCCTAAATATACAGATATTAAACGAAGTTACCATCTCGCCACCTTATCGTGTGGATAATGTTGTGTCCAGTTCAAATAATGAAACTTCTTGCAACTACATCAAACGAATTGTAAGTTTTCTTTCAACTTGCCTCCATTTTTTAATGATTGTTTCGTTTTGTCTTTCCAGATCAAACAATTTTTCAATACAAGACCCTCACCGGTACCAGAAAATACGCCACAAGCTCCTTCAGCAACAGCAGCAGCCGCCTCGGCAGCAGCAGCAGTCACAGTTGGAGGAGCTTCAGCAGCAGCAGCCACCACATCGTCAGCATCTGTTTCGCCCACGTCCTCATCTATATCGTCGAGTAATAATGCTTCAGGTTCGCCGGTACCCGCTAACTAATAATAAATAAAAAAAATGAGCAGACAATTGCTACAGAAAAAAACAAAAAAATATATCAAGTTATTTTATTTAATTTTAGGGGGAGGGGGCATAATAAAATTAATTAAAAATTTAATATTTAGCCGCAGCCAGAGTTGCATTTCGATAACACTGACAGAGAGCAACCGTGCATTTTGTCTACGCTTTAGGGTGAATGGCAACAAAAGCCGCTTGTGTATTTTCTTTAAGCAATTTAATTTTAACTTTAGTTTTATTATAAGAAAATAAATATGGAAGATGTACAAAAGCATAGTGTGCATACATTAATATTCCGCTCTTTAAAACGCACACACGATCTGTTTGTCTCCAATCAAGGCAATTTACCCGAAATCGATGAAAATTTGTAAGTGGAACTCAAAGATGTTTTGAAAACGTTTATTAAAATATATTCCAAATTTAATTGATTTAGAGAAAAACAACGTCGTTCCATCAAGGCCAGAGATAGCTATGGTCTGGTTATAGGACGTGCCAGCCAAGGAGCCGCAGAAACTAAGAAATCAATGTCACAAACTGAAGACAACAAACTTTTGGCCATTACAGATGGTTCTGGTGGTGGCAGTAATAATAGCGACAATGGCCATGTGGCGGGTCCAATTTCAGCCAAATTGAATGCCAGCAATAGCCGTGATAAGTCACAGATAATTCTCAATCCAAATACAAATACATCTTTGGTGCGTGCCTCGCTGCCAACAAGCGGCAATACAAGCGGATCAGGTGGAGCTAGCAATTTACAGCTCATACCCAAAAAGGCACCCACCATACCCAAGCCCAAATGGCATGCGCCCTGGAAATTATCTCGCGTCATTTCCGGCCATTTGGGCTGGGTACGCTGCATTGCCGTGGAGCCGGGCAATGAATGGTTTGCCACTGGAGCCGGCGACCGGGTGATTAAAGTGTGGGATTTGGCCAGTGGCAAGCTCAAATTATCACTCACCGGCCATGTGAGCACAGTCCGCGGTGTCGCTGTTAGCAATAAACATCCATATTTGTTCAGTTGCGGCGAGGATCGTCAGGTCAAATGCTGGGACTTGGAATACAACAAAGTCATTCGACACTATCATGGTCATTTGTCTGCAGTTTATTCCCTGGCCCTCCATCCCACAATTGATGTCCTGGCCACCTCTGGCCGAGATTCAACTGCTCGCATTTGGGATATGCGTACGAAGGCAAATATTCATACGCTCACCGGTCATACGAATACTGTGGCCAGTGTGGTGGCCCAGGCAACAAATCCACAGATTATCACCGGCTCCCACGATTCCACTGTGCGTCTGTGGGACTTGGCAGCGGGTAAAAGTGTCTGCACCTTGACCAATCATAAGAAATCTGTCCGCAGCATTGTCCTACATCCCGAACTGTATATGTTCGCCTCTGCCTCGCCCGACAACATCAAGCAATGGCGCTGTCCCGAGGGTAATTTCGTTCAAAACATTTCCGGTCACACGGCAATTGTTAATTGTATGGCGGCCAATGCCGATGGTGTTTTAGTCTCTGGCGGTGATAATGGCACCATGTTCTTTTGGGACTGGCGTACCGGCTATAATTTCCAGCGTTTCCAGGCTCCTGTTCAGCCCGGCTCCATGGACAGCGAGGCGGGCATTTTTGCCATGTGCTTTGATCAATCGGGCACAAGATTAATCACTGCCGAGGCAGATAAAACAATTAAAGTGTACAAAGAAGATGATGAGGCCAATGAGGATTCACATCCTGTCAATTGGCGACCTGAGCTGCTTAAACGACGTAAATTTTAATAAACAACAAAAATTTGTAATCATCTTTTTTTTTATATCATGGTAAATAAAATCTATAATGACAAAGGAATATGAAAATAATCTAGAACTTTGGTAATTGTTGTTTGAGGAATTGGAAAATCATAAATCTTTGGTTTTTAATATTTTGAAATTTGGTTTTCTGCAATTATTTAAAGAACTGGCAACGATAGAGAAATACAAATAACATTTTTTGACTCTACTCGACGTCCTCTTTCGTTTGATACCCCATTTGTCCATATTGATGCAGTTTTAAAAAGTCATCAAATTTTGCAGTCAGTTGTAAGGATTTTTTTTGAGCACAACAGTTTTTAGCAAATATCCTGAGAACCGCTTGAGATTCTGGAATACAAATTACATATTCTGATTCGTCTGAATGTATACTTTTATTTGATATGCCATTTGTCCATATCCGACCATTTTCGAATGAAAAACAATGAAAAACTAAGTTAGGGAAAACAGCGGGAAATTAGCTATTTTCAGCTAGAAAAACAGGACCTACAAGAACAAACGGCATATCAAGTGAAAGGGAATTTTCAGGCGATTTAGAATATGCAATTTATATTTCAATATCTGAAGTGGTTCTTGAAATAAATGCTAAAAACGGTTATACCCCAAAAATAACGTTGAAAAATTATTGAAAATTTCATCATTTTAAAAAAACGCACCAATATGGACAAATGGCGTATCAAACGAAAGGTAAAATTCAGAGGAGTCAGGAAATGCATTTTATATTTCAGTATTTGACGCCGTTTTTTAAATTTATGTAGAAAACCAAATTTCAAACTATACAAATTAAGTTTTAAATCCAGGCGGTGTCCTGTTCGTCCTTTTTACATATATTGCAGATCATTTGAAAGGTAATTGAATGTTGATTAGAAAAAATGTATATTTTTTAATTATCATAAAAAGCCAAGGAGATATGAAGAAAAAGCAAATTCCCCAAAATAAACAAATTAAATTAATTATATAGAGTCTAAAAAATTGTTCATTTATAAAGGAATATAAAATTTTAGGCTTTAAAATAGATAATTAGACTTGGAAAGAAATGGTTCTATTTTAGTAATATTAGTAATATTTGTAAATCTGGAAAATTATGAGTTCTTATTTTTTTTTTTAATTTGTTGGTATTTTTATTTGTTTTTGTTTCTTTTTATTTTACACATAAATAATTTTAATTATTTTCTGCATAAATAATAGTACATTAATTTGTTTTTAATATATATAAATATTTTTTTGTATATTTTATTAGATTTTTGTTTGTTTGTTTGTTATATTTTTAAAATATTTAATTTTGTTTTTCGCTTTTGTTGCAAGTGTGATTTGTTGTTGCTGTTATTATTCTTGTTGCTTTATTTGTGTGTGTGTAGTTTTTCTTAACAAAGAATTCTTTTTTGCGCTCTCTCTTTCAATAAAAAAAAAAAAACGTATGTATTAAATTTATTTGTATATTATAAACACATTTTAAATGAAAGCTAATTTTTTTTTTGCCTTGCTTTAAGTTTTATGTTTTTTTCTGGTGTCTTCTTTTTATTTATATTTAAGCTGCAGTTTTCTTATATTTATATATATATATATATTTTGTTTTTGTTTTTAAGGGTTGGTTTATTATTTTTTGTTTATATCATTTCATGTTTTAAAATCACAAATAATTGTTTGAAACAAATTCTTTCTTACATTATTATAAATTGTTTGCTTTTAACTCGATTTCTTTTTCCCTCATTTTCGTTTAAACTTTTTTTTTTAATGCTATCTCTGTCTAACAATCTGATTATGAATTCTCTCATTGTGTTTTTTGTTGTTTATCTATGATCAGCTTTATAACTCTTATAACTGTATTTTTTTTTTGACTTGGTATTTTTTTTTTAATTTAAACTTTTACAATTTCAGTGTCTTGAATATTAATATATATTTTTAGTACCAAAAATTCAAGAATTCAAATATTTACAATTGTTTTTAAACATTTTTCTTTTTATTTTTTTTTTTAGCAGGTCGCTTTTATTTTAAAATTAATACAAACATTCACACACATCACACTCGTGAAATTATTGATTGTGTGTGTGTTTTTTATTTATTTATCAGGTTTCTTAAATGCTCAAAAAAAAAATAATAATGAAAATTAAAATAAACACAAATATTTCCCAAATGTGAAGAAAATTAATTGATTTACAGGCTGTTTTTCTTTTTTTTTTAATTTATTTGATATTGATTAAAGATTGACTGTTTTTTGTTTTTTTGTCATTATAATAATTTTTTTGTTTTTTCAAAATCACACTAGGAACATGAGATTTAGGATTTAATTAATATTTATATATATATATAGAATTTGTCAAGTGTAGTGTGGCTCGCACAGACAGACAGTCACACACACACACACACACTCACATTGATTTATATTTGTGTTTTTCTTTTGACGCCAGCGATTCAGTTTTGTTTTTTTTTTTGTTGATTGCCTGCGTTTCTTTCTAATTTTTCTCTCATCTCCTTTTTTGAATTACTTTCGAATTATTAATTTCTTAATTATAAATTTTAATTGCCTTTTCGGAAAAATTAAGTGAACTACGTTTACGCGATTTATTAATATGATCCAAGCCAAAGAAAGGCAACTGTCCACCAGTCCAAGTGCGATAAACTTCCAAATCGACTGGAGTATTATCATTAATATCCACTGTATGGCCCATGGTAATGACAGCAAATTTATAATTTTCCCATTCCTTATCGGGTACATTTAAACGCTTTTGTATGCGTTGCTTTAAAACGCCATAAGATTCACCCTGTCGGGCCTTAATCAAGAATGGTACACCAAATGAATTATACAATTCCTTGCTAAAATGTGCCACAGGAATAAGCATTTCATTTTCAGCCAATTGTGTATCTTCCAGTGGGACTTCTTCGATCCGATAAGTTTTCTGTGCACCCTGTGTGGTCGTTATCGATTCGCTCGACTTGAGTAGAGTGTCCAATGGTATATCATCTTTGCAGACGGCAACAATTTTATGATTGCCCACCTTCATTAAGCGTAGCTTCTTGCGACTATTTTCGGCAAATGTTATCTTTTTGGCCGCCTCATCCAAAAGACCCTTGACAGTATCATTTTTATTTGGATATAATACCAATTCCTTTTCCTCTTTCAAATCGTTGGAGACGAGAATACATTTAAATTGCTTTTTATTATCCAATTCGTGAATGCTTAGCGACAGTCTTTGATAAAAGATGCGTTTCGGTGTGCTCTGTTTATTATAAGCAACCAGATCTTTAATTGTGCCCTGTAAAATCAAAATACAATTATAAAAAATTAAATATAGTCGAGTATTACTACAATATTTACCTTGAAAGTGTAAGGCACAGCATTGCCAGCCGTTTCCTTGTAATTGTTGGTGCACATAAAGAATTGCAATTTCTGGGGATCGATATTTAAGCGTTCGGCAACAGCATTGGTTAATTGATCGTAATTATAACGATTTGATAATTCCAAAGTAAAATCTGGTTCATTTGGATTACATTTATCGCTAAATATAATTTCAATGCGATAAACCAAATCCATAAAATAATCCTCAACAGTTGGTAAATCCAATTTCATATCAACATTCTCTCGTTCGAATATCAAAATTAATCCCTGTAAATGATCTTTGGACATGTATAAAACACTCTCAATCGGCTCATTAATATTGGCCACTTTCTTATCAGCATATTCATCATAGACAGTCAATTCCGTATCTAAATCAAAGCCCAATTTACGATTAACCTCGGGCACCAAATCCGATAAACGACGACTTAATGGCTGCTGTGTGCAACCAATATAATTCAAACGCTTATTGCAAGCATCATAATACTTGAGAAAGAGTAAGACATCTTGTTTTGGATTAAAATTCGGCAAGGCGCCAACTGTCTCCTGCGGTGCCAATTCCAAAAAGATAACCCAAGGCTTTTGCGATGTCGGAATTTGCTCAATCGTGCGCGTTGCCTCGGCCTCGAAGTCAAAGTAAATAAACTTTTGCGTTTGCGTAGTGCACATATTCCAAATCCGCATACGATCGCGTGGCACACCAAAGGCCTTGACAAACATATCGACCAGCTCGTCGACAGTTTGATTTTGCTTCAATTTAAATGGACGCTGATTGGTCTTTTCCAAATCGAAAAGACGTCGCTTCTGCTGGCCCTCGAAATACTCTTCGAGCACCACATGAATCGACACATATAAATTGGCCTCGCTGCGCTCTTTGCGCCTGGCCATCTCAATGCGTTTCTCCAAATCCAAACGCTCCACCAAATCGCTGCTTATCTCATTCTCCGGTATATCGCCCAGGACACGCTCCAGCTCCGAATGGCGAATGTAGACCAACATATACGCATTGCTGCATTTGGCATGAAACGAAATTTCATCATCGATGCCACCATAATTCTGTTCAATGGCCTCCTGTTTGCGGCAACTGGAGACAACATCATCATCAAATTTAAACCAACGTCCATCCGCTTTGGGATTTATAAAGACCACATAATGGCCGCCATGATTATCACCCGAATGGACCAAAACAGCATGTAAAACATAATCGGCTGGCGTCTTTTCACGTTCAGCCAAATAACGATCCAAATTGATTTGCTCATAGAATTCAAAACGATCATTATATTTAATGGAGCTATCGGTAATCGGATCATATTGGAAACGCATTAAATGCAAATGCAAAACAGGCGGGAATGATGTGAAAATGACGCCTTTGCTGGCCTCCTGAAAAATACGCAAATAAATACAAATTATAATAATAATAATAAAGAAATATCCTAAATTAATATCGATCTAAAGGAACCCCAAAAACGATGAATTGTCTAATCGTTAAAACAGGGAATTTTTAATTTCTAACAGAGACTGGCAATTAATTCGAAAATTACAATTATTTTTGCATTTACAATATTTCAGCAATTCTTTTGAACTTCTTATATTCAAATTAAATCTATCTAGTTTTCAATTTTGTTTTTGGGAACTATTAATTAATTTAGGATCCTTGTTTTATGGGCATTTTATAGAATATTAATTTTATATTCAAATTTTAATAAATTTCTAAGAAATTTTATATTCTAAAATGTTTAAAATTGATTATTGAAAAGAATTTCAATTGCCTTGGGGGATTTTCTAATCTGCTGAAAAAAAGCAATAAATGAAGAATAGTTTCGTTTAATTAAATTTTAAATTAATGATTCATTAATTTAAACATTAGTCAGTGATTTGTTATTATTTAATGGCATCTGTTTTTGCCTGTTTTTTGTTAATTAAAATTTTTATCTCTCCATCCCTAGTACTCATCGATAACGATACCTTTATGAGATGTAAGCAATAATAGCAAAGTAATCGAATAATATTAAGTTGAATAAAAATCATAGTTTATTTTTTTCATAATTGTTTTTTTTTTTTTGCCTACCTGCAAACCATGGACACCGGCATCATATTTATTATCACCCTCCAATGTCTCCGAAGCGACATAATCCTGAAATGAATCATAAATATTCTTCTTGTCCTTGATATTCAATTGAATGTCATAGAATGTCTCATAGCGTGTACTATTATAATCGACATTTTTGCATTTAATATACGAGGACATTTTGCCCTCAAATAGACCAGGAATGGTGCCCTCCAGGCAGGTGCCCTTCATTTTCGATTCCAGCTTATCGAGCAGGACGCGCAAGAACTCCTGAACATCGTGCTGCATGAACGAGTCCAGGGTTTCCCAGCCAAACGATTTGGTAAGCTTTTTAGTGCCGACAGGACGATCGCCAAATTGGAGCTCGTGGAAAACTCGCTGCAGGGATAAACCCACCGATTTGGTGCTATCATCCGCCTCTGTGGGAATTCGATAGACAGCCAAACGCAGCGAATTGGTAAAATACAAGGTCTGCAGCAATGAATTCATATAACAGGTGGCCCCCTGATTCTTAAGGCCCACATAACCGGTATGCTTCTTGGAATCCCACAAAACGCCATGCGGTGCATCGGCCACAACATGAACTTCCAGCGTAATGCTATTATTAAGGACATACGAACGATCGGGGTCCTGTAGCTCCGTCCAGGTAATAAAATTCGAATAACCATAATCATTCTCTTTCGAATAGAACAAATGCTTAATGCGGGCCCGTGTAAATGGCTGCGAGTCTGGCTTATGACACTTTAAACGCAACTCGGCAATGGCATTGCAGGACCAAGTGGGTGAATCATTTTCCCCATTGCATTGCAAAAAGAAACCCAGGGCCCGATCATTCGGTATAACCATTATTTTCCATGGCAACATGCGTACATAAACGGGCGGTGATAAATGTTGATTTTTCAATTGCCCAATATTATCCACCGTATATGAAAATGTTGTCTCCGATCTAAATTGATCCTCTTTCGTTTCATCGTCCATCATTGTTGCCATTTCTTGTTCGTTCACAAATGATGTGGAGCTGCTGTCGGCCAATAATTGTTGGGGTGGCACGTTCCCGTTTTCACTGGGTGGCAATGATTGTTGTTGTTGCTGTTGTTGCTGCTGCTGTTGCTGTTGTTGTTGTACATGCAATTGTGGATGGATTAAATTTTTAAATTTTGGCAATTGTGATGGTGAATTTGTTGTTGTTGTATTTGTTGTTTGCTGCTGCTGTGTTGGCTGCTGCTGCTGTTGTTGTTGCTGTGAGGGCGGCTGTTGTTGTTGCTGCGTTTGCTGTTGCTGTTGTTGCTGTAAATCGCTTGTAATTACCTCAACCTCTTGGGTGTCCATTGCTTCTATTGATTGTTCTGTTTCAATTTCCATTTTATTTTGCACTCTCTGTTTTTAATTGTTTTTTTTTCTTGGTTTTTTTCTTTTTTTTTTTTTAATTTTGATTCTGTTTTTTTTGTGGTGTTTTTTTTTTAACCCCTTTTTAAGGGGGTTGGGCGGGGTGTGTGTGTGAGTTTTTTTTTTTATTGGCTACGTGCTAATTTGATGTCCAATTAATATATATATATATAAATATATATATATATTTATATAGTTTGTGTAGTTTGTCTACAGCTGTTTTCGCTGGAAAGAAAAAAATAAAAAAGGAAACAAATTTATCGATAATGAAATTTTACACTCCAAAAAAAATTACAACCAAATATAAACATGCATTCACACACACGCACACACACAAATGCACTTTGGTTACATGCAATTTTGTTGTTTGTATGTATTGGCTTGAATTTTTCTTTTCTTTTGCTTTGCATTTTTTTTTTTTTGGTTAAAATGACTTGTATAAAATGCGTGTGTTTTTAATATAAAAAAAAAACAACACACTTCTTTTTGAAGCTTTTGTGCCTTTGTGTGTGCGTTGGTTCATGTGCGCTTGTATGTGTGAGGCGCCGTTTCTTTTTTTTTGCGCAAACTTCTTTTGAAATACATATTTATATTTATACAATTTATTAAATTTTCCACAACTTACCTTTTTTTTTGGCAAAAAAAATTCTGTCTCTGCCGATTTATATATATATATGTATATTAACGGCCGCGTGCCCGCTTGCCCGTTAGATATATATTGAAATTCTCTCTCTCTCTCGCTCTTACTCTCTCTGGTGTTCTGCCTGCTGCTGCGGCTGCTGTCAAACCAAGCGCAGACACCAACACTCACACACAAACACAGCACTCTCTCTCTCACACACACACACACACACTCGCACACGAAAAAAAATTTATTAGCAAAAGACAAACGACACACGAAATATAAAAATATAATGCAATTTGTTTTTTTGTTTTAAACTCTTGGTATTTTGAACAAACTTGTTGACCGGAAAAAACATAAATTTAGTTTTAGTCTCTTGTGTCTTGCAATCAATTTAAGATAAAAAAAAAACAACTAAAACTTTTGACTTATATTTCTCGGCCCCGCACGCAGGTTTGCTTTATTCAACAACAATCGATATCGATGTTTATTGGCACCGAAACATCGAAGTCGAAAAAAAGCGCCACTTTGGCACTCTGCACTAACGATATCGAAAATATCGATGTTTTCATTTTCCGAAACACAGTCAATGCGTTTTTCCACCCCTATTTTATGTTTGTTTGTTTTTGTTATTGTTGTTCAAGGCCCGGTGTGATTAAAAATATATATTAATTTTAATGCACGATGCGTATTTGTCATATCATCACTGTAGCCTCCTGGCTACATGTGCTCCAGCTAATTTTGGCCAGCAATCATTGGATCCTAAAAGATGCTCGCATAATACAAAAACTCGACTCACCGTTCCATATGCGTGAGCCGCAAAATTTATTTGCCTTTCTTCAGCAAATCCGCTACAATGAATATGTGGAGCGTTCCTATTTGGATTTACTACGCAAACGGGAACAGATTGTCGATCATTTGCGCTTCTCCATGCGTTTTGGTGAAAATCTCGTGGAGCAAGCTAAATGCGCCATGGATTTCTATATGCTCGAAAAGCGAATGTCTTATCTGAAAATAACACCCGAGCAACTGAAGCGCATTAATTTGCCGGAACAGAGTGAATGGCAAAAACAGAAGAAATCAGAATCGGAGGTAGATGATAGTCAAATGGATCCCATTTGCCTAAACTACCATAAATTGAGCTCGGGACCGGCTAGCTATGATCATTTGGAAAGTTTTCAGCCCAAAATCGCAGATTCCGCCTATGTGGAACGCGAATTTGATAATAATATTGATACGCACACCATAGAATTGATGCGTCGCTTCTCTTTGGACGGGCTAAATCATCAGCCCGAGAGTTGGAAGTTTCACACGCTGGGCTCTTATTATTGGCGTATGCGTGGCAATGCCTTGCAGGCTCTGCCCTGTGCCCGTCTCGCCACAATGTTGGCCCCAGCCAGCCACAAAGATATTCCCCTGCTTAGTCTGGGCACAATTTTGTTTCGCATGGGTCGCCTGGCCGATGCCGATTTAATATTGTCGGCTGCCGTCGAGCATGCACCAAATGTGGCCGAAAATCATTTAGTTTTGGCCTCGGCCCTGGCCATGAAACATGATTTCAATCGTTCTCTGCATCATTTCGATGAGGCCGAGCGTTTGGATCCCAGCACCTTGCCACGCACCCAGCAGGTGAGGAATTTCATCAGCTGCCTGGAGAATTTAACTAAGAAAACCTCGAAAATGTATAGCTATGTTAAATATATGAAAAACGAAGTTAAAGAGTTTAAAAAATTAAAATATCAAATATCACAAAATCACGAAAGACTCATCCAGCAACAATTGCCCCTGGGCGCACGCAGATTCCTCGATCCCCAGGCCAATAACGAGGATCTGCATAGACGTGGCCAATATTGCAGCACGCGCACCCCAAATGGCTCCGATGAGCCAGTACTTTTCTGTGATTTCTATTCGGATATGCAAATGCGTTTAGAGAGCAAAGATGTGGACATTGATGTCCTGGAGCGGGATTTAAAGGCCAACACAGATGCCGTCATACATCAGGTATCGACCGAAATACGCAAACAATTTAATTTGGAGCAATTGAAGGCAGCCAAGGCCCAAATGCCCACAAAGGTCAACAATGCAGGCGGAGGATGAGGAGGAGCAAATTAAAAACATTCCATTTATTATTTTTTTGATGTATATATGAAAAATGTATATTTATACAATTTAAGTTTAAACAAAAAAGAACAAAATAAAATTTAAGATTAACAAAAATCACATTTTATGTTTTGTTTTGTGTGAGTTACTTTTTGTCCCAAATTTATCACAATTTTAAATGATTTTAAGTGTTTCTTTAGTTAATGTAAATTCGGGCAGTTCCTGAATTTTCCAGGCTTCTTTTGTGAGTTTCTTTTGTATTATTATTACCATTGAATTTGCTCGGTTTCCAAGGCTTTTAACATTTCGGTTAAACTCTTAAATGTATGATTTACATTTAGATTTGGCATCTCTTTTTTGGACTTGTCAGTTTCTGTTGCATTTAGCACTAGCAATCCACTCCAGCCACTTTCTCTGGCTCCCTGATAGTCCATATCAAATTTATTGCCTATATGCAATGCCTGTGAGGGTTCTATATTTAATTTCTTAATGGGTATTTGAAATATGGCCGCATTCGGTTTCATCACACCGGCCTCATATGAGGTGAGTATAAAATCAAAATTTTTGACCAAATCCATTTCGGTTAGCACTTTGGTCAGCGATGGATCAAAATTGGAAATGACACCCACCGATTTGCCAGCTTCACGTACAAGTTGCACCAATTTTACAGCATTCTGTATGTGAGTCCAGCAGGCCTTGGTTCTATAGACTTTGAGCAATTCTTCGGCTATGATCTGTAATTTCTCTGGCGAAATTTGATTATCGGTGCAATGGAAAACATTTGTCACCAACTGAATCCACCATGACTGCCAAGACATGTTTGGCGTTTGACAGCCAAAATTGGGATGATTTTTGCTCATGGCCTTGAACTCCTGACGAAAGCAACTTTGTAAATCCTCACGCTTAATATTGCAAACCCCGAAATCGGCTGCCGTTTGGATATATTGTGTGGGTGGATCTTTGAGTTGAATTAAAGTGTCGGTTACATCAAAAGTGACCAAACGAAAGCGTTGCAAATTGCGTAGAAATTGTGCAGTCAAGGGCATTTTTACTTTAAGCCACTTAAGTTCTAAATAAATCTAAAATAAAACAAAAAGCAAATATATAGATATAAGTATATCTAAATTATTATATTATTGCATTCTGCGTTTGTATAACAGTCAAAATTTACCCAACAGCAGCAGCAGCAGGGTTGCCCCCTGGCTACACTTAATAATCGAATGCTTGAATATTCGATTGTTGTTGGCAACTAAAAACTGCAAACTCATTTGTAAAGTGAATTGTATTTTTCATTGAAATTTTTCAATAATTATTGTTTATTGTGTTTAACAAGCAGCAAAAATGACTGTAACTGCTGTGCCCGAAAGTGTGCGTGAAAAGGCTCTGGTGGACTATAGAAAAAAGCTGCTCGAGCATAAAGAAGTGGAAGGCCGCCTCAAAGAAAGTAAGTAGAAAAAAAACTTAGCACCGGAAAATAAATTAATATTTTGTATATATTTTGCCCTTAAAAGAACGTGAAGAAATCAAAGAGCTAACCAAATTATATGATAAATCTGAGAATGATTTAAAAGCCTTGCAAAGTGTGGGACAAATTGTGGGCGAGGTACTCAAACAATTAACCGAAGATAAATGTAAGTAAAAGAGACACAAGGAAAATATAAAAGAAAAGTACAAGTTTTTTATTTAAATTTCCAGTTATTGTGAAGGCCACGAATGGTCCACGCTATGTGGTGGGCTGCCGTCGTCAGCTGGACAAGGCCAAGTTGAAATCTGGCACTCGTGTGGCTTTGGATATGACCACATTGACCATAATGCGATATTTGCCACGTGAAGTGGATCCTCTGGTCTATAACATGTCCCATGAGGATCCTGGCGATGTCACCTACTCGGCCATTGGCGGTTTAACCGAGCAGATCCGCGAGCTGCGCGAGGTCATCGAGTTGCCTCTGCTAAATCCAGAATTGTTTTTACGCGTGGGAATTACACCGCCCAAAGGTTGCCTGCTCTATGGCCCGCCAGGCACTGGTAAAACCTTGCTGGCTCGTGCGGTGGCCTCCCAGTTGGACGCCAATTTCCTGAAAGTTGTCTCCTCGGCCATTGTTGACAAATACATTGGCGAGAGCGCTCGCCTCATTCGCGAAATGTTCAATTATGCCCGAGATCATCAGCCTTGTATTATTTTCATGGATGAAATTGACGCCATCGGCGGTCGTCGCTTCTCCGAGGGAACCTCGGCAGATCGCGAAATTCAGCGTACTTTGATGGAGCTGCTCAATCAAATGGACGGCTTTGATTCCCTCGGTCAAGTCAAAATGATTATGGCCACCAATCGTCCAGATACTCTGGATCCCGCCCTGCTCCGGCCCGGTCGTTTAGATCGTAAAATTGAAATTCCCTTGCCCAATGAACAGGCGCGGTGAGTTTTTAAAGTCAAATGGCAAAAGGAAAACAGTTTAATTGCTTTGTTATATTTTTGCAGTTTGGAAATCTTAAAAATTCATGCTCTTAAAATAGCCAAACATGGTGAAATTGATTACGAAGCTGTTGTCAAACTATCAGACAATTTTAATGGTGCCGATTTGCGTAATGTTTGCACAGAAGCAGGTCTTTTTGCCATTAGGTAAATTCACTTAATTTTAATTATTTTACTTTATAAAAATAATTGTAATTATCTCTGTGTTTCAGAGCCGAACGTGAATATGTCATTCAGGAGGACTTTATGAAGGCTGTGCGCAAAGTCTCAGATAATAAGAAACTTGAAAGTAAATTGGATTATAAACCTGTTTAAAATTTTATAAAAAAAATAAATACATGAAATAAATATAAATACTTTTAAAACACTTATCTACAAAAAAATATAGAGCCTTGTTTTTTTAAAGCCTTTTCAAAAGAATTCATTTCCTTTTTATTTTGTTTGACAGAAAAAAGGCAATTTATTTGCATTTAATGATTAAATTTTAAACGTAGTTGGGCAAGTGTTAAAATTTTATAAATATACCAATTAATTTAAGCACATTTCCTTGAAATTTGCTGATTTTTGATCTGTTTTCTTATATTTCTTTATTTAGAAAGAAGCGTCAATTTTTATTTGAATTAAATTCAGTTAATTTCACTTATTTTCTCCCTTAAAAAACCAAAGTTCTATAACTTTTTTTTTATTTATTTTTTTTTCTATAAATTCCGAGCTAATAGATAAATAAATAATTATTTAAATAAAAAAAGAAGCCTTTTTTTCCTTGATTCAAAGTGAACTTGTTAGTTTTCTTAAATGCTTCAAAAATCAAACAGTTTGTGTATTTTTATATTGAGTCTGTTTTACTTTTATTTATAATTTAATTCACAGGTTTTTTCTTTTATTGAGTTTCATAATAAAATTCCTTTTGATTTGTTTATTTTAATAGGTTTTTTTTGTCTTCTTTTATTTATGTACAAAAATAAGTTAAATTCTATTTTTATTTAATATTTTTGATTTATTTAAATTAACATTTAGTAGAGTTGTTTTTAACCTTATAAATTTAGTTATTTCTCTAGTTTTTGAGTCGTTTAATTATTTTTTTTGCTGCTTCTCTTCAATGCGTCGCTTTTTACGTTCCATATAATCGCTGACATTATCGTAACGCTTCTTAAACCAAACCGAGAGATCTTCAGGCAAACAATATTCATCAGCAAATTGTTCGAGGACCATTTCCAGCCATCCTTGGGGTAAATTATTGGCTGGTTCACCTGTCAGACTATCAAAGACACGCAAATCCAATAATTTATCATTGGCACAGCCGGTGACATAAATTCGTTGCTCGGCCAAAGTAAAATTTGTGATGGGCCAATCGCCCGAATCAGCCTTAATAAATCTCTCTTGGCTGACTGACCATTTACCCTCGGCATTTAATTCCAGGTCATAGAAACCAAAGGCTTCACTATGATCATAAAACAGCAAAGTTAATTGATACTTTTGACCCGATTGCAATGGCAGTAATTGCATTTTTACGACGGCCGCAGGTAAATCTTGTTTGAACAACTCTTTGCCCTCCAAATGGTTCCATATGCGAAATGTTTTATCTCCGGAAACAGAGACTATCGCGTCTTTTGTGAGAAAAGCCAGGCCAGCAACAAATTCCTTGTGGCCCAGGCAATAACTGTGTATATCATGGCATTGCGGATAGTTGGTCACACGTATTTTGTCATCACGATCGCAGGTGATAATATGCTGCTGATTCTCACTCCAAAGTATGTCGTAAACAATGCTCAAATGGCCCAAAAGCAAACGCGGCGGAGCATTTTTGTCCAGACAATCGAATTGGTAGCAGTCGCCCGTTTTATCTGTGACCAGCACAGAGCTGCCATCGCTGGCAAACACCAGGCCGCTCGAGGCTCTGGCCAGGGCACGCACAGACACAAGCTGGGCGTTCTCCGGCCGACTTTTATACAGAAGCAAAGCCTTTTGCCCGGACGTAGTCACAGCGATGAGTCGCCGGTCCGGGGAATAGAGCACATTTTGTATGCTTACAGTTGCAGGAGCAGTTGATGATGATGAACTGGTTGCCTTACTTTCTGTCTCTGCCGGCTGCTGCTCCTCAGATGCCGTCAGTTTTAAACCGCACGTGGTCAAATCTTTTGGCAATTCAATGTCTTTAAAGATTTGCAGGTCATTTGGATTCAGAAAGAGCACCTTGTGACCCTGGGCAATAACCAATTCGGGTTCAACGTAAAAAATTGAGCTCATTTTAACAAAATAAAGTCCAAATCTACAAATTAGTCATAAACAAATGAGAAAGAGCAATTTTTAAATCGACAGATAAGTCAAAAAAAAAAGAAAGGTTATCGAAACTATCGAGTAAATTTAGTACACAGAGGCGCCATCTAGAGTTTTTATTTCAAAAAAAAAAGTAACTTAATTTTAAGCAAAAAAAAAATTAGGTATTAACTTAAACAATTTTATGTACAAAATACAAGTTGCCTTTATCACTTTTAAGTGCCCACACCAATAATGGATTCAATTGAGAAACTTAATTTGGGCTTTTTAACTTTTGTTTCTATTGTTGTTGTTGTTGTTGCTGTTGCAGTCGTCTGTTGTGCAGAGGAAAAACTTGGAAAGGCAGCAACAGCAGCCGCCGCATAAAAGGCATTGCCTATGGTTAAAATGGAGGCGGGAGCAGAAGCAGCAGACGCAACTGTGGCATCCATGGCATAATTCAGTTCCGGATCAGCGAACGCACGCCGTTTACGCATACGTTCCAGCAATGGTGAATTGAACGTGGGAAAGCGTTGCTTATATTCTGCAAAAAAAAAGCAAGACAAATTACAAATTAGTTTAGAGTTTTTTTTATTCTTTCAACCTAGACAATTACTTCAAATTTGTTCTTGGTAATATGAGCTGGCCTAGAGGCAAACCAGACAGTCTGGCACCAGATGGAAATTATCTCTGTTATTGTTTCAAGTGGTTTTTCCGTTTTCATAGATCAATTTACCAAAATTTTAATTTTCTTTTTTTTCTATATTTTCTTTTTTTTCTGGGTCTGTGGGCATATGAAGCGCATCTTATTTCAAATTAGAAGAGGGTCTGTAACAATTTGTTGTTGACATTGTTGTTTTTGTAAGGAAAATCAGGCATTTCCTGACCCAATCATCTCAAATTACATAGTCTGCCAAGCCAGACAGTCTGGCACCACAACATAGACAGAGTTCTCAACTCTTTTTGAGTTTTAAGTTTTAAGAGGAAAATAAAAATAAAAACAAGGAAAATGTAACTAATTTCGTTAATAACTTTTGAAGCGTCTATCGAGTACACCTGGGGCAATTTCTTTAGAATTTCAACTCACCTTCCATGGCTGCTGTTATATGCAACGTGGACTGCTGCAGTGTACGCAATCTCTGTTTGTAGATTCGCTTCTGGGCAATTAAAGCCTGACGCGTGCGCATTGTGTTGGCCGCCAATGTCGTTGTGGATTTGATGGGCGTCTCTTCATCGCCGCTGCCAGGATGATAGACCAATGTTGCTGTTCCTGTTGTTGTTGTGGCTGTGGCCTCTAAGGCCTCCATGGTCTGTTGGCGTCGCAAAGCCACCTGGGCAGCCATCACACGTTGACGATCCACCACCAATTGGCAATTGGGACAACAGCATTCCCGCCAACGACAAAGCTTCTTGTGACCCTTGACACAGGAGATTACACCATGATTCCGACAACGAGCACATTTCGGAGTGCGAAGCAGGCGACGTTCTTTCAGAGACACCGATTCTTTGTGCATTATTTCAATAAGAAGATTTCTCACTCACGTCTTATCAACTGCAAAGGATCTGAGACAATGAGAAACACTTGAAAATTGTGTTACTCTGCGAGACATTCTGGCATTGCAGTGGCAGTCGCTGGCTGCCATTGGCTGTCTTGGTCGCCGCTAATTGTTGTTACTAAAAATAAACCATCCAATAGCAGGCCAGACCAATGCAGCCACACACAGCTGGACCATCTCAGTGTGATCGATCGATGATGAAGAACAACAAACAACCTTCGACAAAACACTGTAATTGAATTTAAATTTCAATTGTGGAAATAACCACAAAAAAAAAAAAACAACAGAAACAAAGAGAGATCATTGACTAAACATAAATGAGTTTCAAATTGTTTGTTTTCCAATGAAAACAAAAAAGAAAATAACTTTTTTAGCCTAGCATAAACATTTAATGAGAAGTTTTGAAATTATTAAAATAAAAAGGCTATAAACTAAATGACGATTATTGTCCATTTAAATAAATTTAAAATTTTAATATTTCATCTTTCCAATACTTTATTTAATTTGAGAAAACAATGATTTCCAAAAATATTATTGATTTTGGATAAATTTCGTTAATAAAACGAAAAAAATACATATTTTAAACCTTTTTTTTTTTATCTCAACTAAACAGAAAAAATAAACCAGAGAATTTCATAAATTTAAAATTTAAATTTTTAACTGAATAAATTAATTTAATCTAGAAATAATTTATACTTCCTTGTTTCCCATAAAAAGAGTATTTCTAAATTGTTTTTGCTTTCCCTTTTTCATTTCTCCTTTGTTTTTAATGAGCTTAGTAATTTCATAGCCGTTTTTCTTTTTTGTTTTGGGGTTTTTTAATAATTATTATGCATACAGATACATATATATATGTAGGTATATATATATTTTGAAATATAGTATTTTCTTCACTTTTGTATAACAATCTGCCTCATTGAAATTTATTTATTTTTATCATATGTTTCAATATCTTTTGGGATATAAATACTTGTATAGTTTATTTGTTTATAAATTAATACAATTTCAACATGACATTAAACTATTTATTTCAACAAACAATATTTCATTTTCAATTTAATTTATTCCATTTTTAGCTTAGTATTTTAATTTTAATGAGTCTGAATAATTATTTTGTGAAAAGGGATTTATTAGTTGCATTTAAATGAATATAGATTTGTGCAGTTGGCTAGTATTTTTGTATTTTAAATGTTGTGTTTTATATATATTTTTAAACTGTTCCAATTTAGCAGGAACAGAGAAGACAGGAAGGTACAGGATGTTCCATTCACTAGGAATCTCATAAAATTTATTTAATTAATTTTCAAATCTTTATAACAGATTGAATTATTTGTGATTTAAATATCATTATAAAATTTTTGTTTTTCTTTTTTCTAAGCATTTTCAATAAGCGTGCAAATATAATTTCTTTATGTATGAGTTATTTATTTATTTATATGCATGTATATATATTTATTCTCTATCATTTTTGTATAATTCGAATATTAAAGCTTTTTGCTACAACTTCAATTGCAAAATGCCAGTGCCAGGTTCTTTTTTTTAGGGATTCTTTTTAGTTGGTCAATAATACAAATATCATAGTTAATACATAGTTTTTGTTATATAGTTTTCTGGATATATTTTAAATATAATAAAATTGTTATTTTTTGGGTATTTGCAAATAGCCAGCGCGTAGATTTAAAAAATCAAAATGTACGAGTAGAATAAAAAAGAATTTATTGTCGTTTACATATAAAAAACATAAAAAAAAACACATTTTCACAAAATTCTAAAATTCTATTTGTCGTACAAAAAAATTGTTCATTTTTATGTCATATATATTTGATTAATTAATATTTAATCCTATGTAAAAAACACGCGGCACAGCAAAACAAAAACACACACACTTCCTATTTTAATAAATATATAAACAATTGAATAACAATAACAGCTCTAATAATAATACCATCATAAATACTTGACTAGTTTTAAATAAATACATTTAGACACACTTTGTAATTCACATATCACATTTTTATAAAAGGTTTTTGTTTTAGTATTTTTTTTTTAAATATTTAACATTTTTGTTCGACGGTTGCCAGTTTAAGGGCACAGAAGTTAAAGGAAACAAATGGAAATTTTGGATTAAAGAAAAATTTGTGATTGTCTAGGATACCAAAAAAAAAAAAAGAGAGTGCGAAAAATGTTTTGGACTTAAATTAAATGTTGTCTTTTCTGGTTCGTTGTTCCAAATGTATTAATTTTCTTAAAAGCTTTTCTGGTTATTTATTAATTTATTTGTTTTTTTTTTGTTTTGTTTTTGTGTGGAATAAAATACAAAAGTACAAAATGAAATTGTTTAGCTCTTTGTTCAATAAATGCAATTGGAAATGAACAGTTATTTAAACGATACTATTTCGTTTTGCCCCAGAAGCAGCAGCCCGCTGGAAATTACTTTGCATGGCAGCGGCGACTGCCTCGGCACCGCCTGTAAAAATTGGCTGATTGATGGCACGACGGAGTACATGCCACATGGCCACTGGTTTGCGCAAAGATGAAAGCATTTGATGCCAATGCCGCAGTCCCTTGCCCACCGCACAGCTGCCGGCAATGACATGGCCCAGTGGCACAATATTATTATCCATGACACCAAATACGGTGAGTCTCAGTTGCACAGTGGTCAAACTATGCGGTGGCACACTAAAAATCATCGATTCATTAAAAATGGGGCAGCGATCCTTGCGTTTAAGTGATGTGCGTTTTTTCAACACTTTCCGCTCATTGTTCATTAAATAAACCTAAAGCAAATCGAAATCAATCAAAGGATTTTTTCATTTCTTCTCATTTACCTTGACAAAAACATGTTGCAAACTATGTTTTTGAATTTTCTGGGTCTCCTGCTGCTGCTCCTGTTGCTGCTGCTGTTCCACATCCAATTTAAGATTACGCGCCTTGACCACCACAATTGTCAGTCGTTCGGCTGTGGGTAAATAGCTTAGGGAAAACATTAATTCACCCCAGCGTGCATTGCATTTTCGGGAATCCGATAATGGTATCCAAGTGGTTATGGGCCTGGGCATTTCACCAATTTCCATTTCAGCCTCTCCAATCAATGTATGGGCCGGTCCATTGTGATATAAATGGAACCAGAGCGAATGGCGTCCCTGTTGCTTTCTCAAATAGAAATTGAAGCTTTCATTGTAGCTCGGCGTCAACGTTGATTTGATCACCTTCGTTTGCATGGCACCCGCATGATCGGGCACCAAATAAATGCGCACAAATGTGTCCAACGACTCGACACTAAATGGGCAAATTAATCCTTTGGCCTCCAATACACTTACGGTTAGTTCCATGCCCTCATAGGTGATGCTGTTTCTAAAACAAAAAGAGTGTGAAAATCAGTCGATTGGAAAATCCTGTCCGCCTAATTAAAGTCACTTTGAAGTGCACTCAACGTATTTTTTTTTTTTATCCAGGCAACAAAATTCAGAAAAAAAAGAGCACCTAAAATTTAAATTCAAACTAGAAAAGGTACCTATTTAAGGGGTTAGGCTAGTTTACTGTCTATGTACTTCTGTAGATATTAATACTGTGAAAATTTCAAAATTTCAGTAAAAATTTCAAGTGGCTACGTTCAATAGTCTCCGAGTATTGTCATCGCCCGTTTGAAAAAGGTGTTTCCGTAGAAAAGCCCAGTGGCCGCCATTTAGAATCGAAATGTCAATATGCAATTTTTTTTATATACTTAAATACATGGTTAATAAAGTCTAAAAGACAGAAATTCGATTGCTTTTTCCTTACTCCCAGAATAAATTGTCAAAGTTGGGCAATTTATGAAAACTCTAGAATAGCCTAACCTCTTAATTATAAAAATTAACCTATTATCTTTCCGACTCTGCTTTTAAAAAGTTTTTTGAATTTTAAATAGTTTCCTTGGTAAAATATGTTAATTTAATTTTCTTAAATTCTTTAATTGGATCGTAACTTAGTCTTATTCTTATATAAATGATTCAACAAATGAATGGCCCAGAAATAAGACCATAATCTACTAAAAGTTTTCGATGCTTCTAAAAAATATTAATAAATTAAAAGATTCTATATCAAGAAACTTTCTGAAGATTTTTCAAATATTAAACCAACTTAAATTCATAGTTTTTGTTAGCAAATAGTTGAAAAATATTGAAATTTTAATTTAGTTTAATTTTTAGACGATAAATTGGCTATTCTAGATTTTATTTTTCGATAATCTTTTAGCAATGATATATTGTATGTAAATGTATTATAGAAACTATCAAAGAGAATTTGGGAACTAAAGATTTCTCATCAAAAGTGAAGATTTTTCTGACTTTAATATTTTTTAATATTTTTATTTTTGCCCTTACTTACTTGTCATATTGTAGTCCAATGCATAGATAACCAGTTATCTGTGTATATGGCTGATCCAATTCACATTGAAATACGGAAGAATCCGAATTAACTGAATCACAAGAGATGGCACGTTCCAAATTAATGCTATCCAGAGAGCCCAAGTTACCACTACCAGTTGAGTCCAAAGAGATTTGTGAACTATTTCTACGTCCCAGTCCCAGACTATGCGTGGAGTCCTGACGCAATAGAGAGCGACCGAAGCACCAGGTGCCATTGCCGCCATTTGTAGTTGAATTATTATGACCATTGATTAGACCATTCATGTGATTATTGCCACCGCCCATGCCAAGTTTGCGAAATAGGAAATCCTCCGAAATGGTTTTCTGCAACATATGCGGTCCCTTGACCCGTTGCGATAAGCCAGTAAATGGATTGGTTGCGCCCTGACGCTTGAGCAACTCGGCTGTGGCCTGCAAGCGACTGGAAAGGCTCTGGGCATCTGTAGATGATGGCAGAGTGTTTGTATTGTTTTCCACAAAAGGATTGCCATTATGCTGGGACACTGGCGGCGGAGTTGTCAAGCTCTCGGTGGACTCGCAAAGAAATGGATTTGTGCTAGAATTTCGACGTGTCAGAGTGGGAGCTCTGCGTTCTGGGGCAGGCTCCAGCTCCTCCACAGTCACACAGCTTGTGTTGTCCATCGGGGACTCTAAGGTGACCTGATGCAGCGATATCTGCCGCTTGGCTATGGGCCTGGGTATGGCCATGGCCGATAAGTTAATGGAGGCCGAGTTGGTCAGTCTGGGCGGCGGTGGCGCCTCGAGTGGCTGGGGCACAGCCGTATTATTATTATTGTTATTAATATTGTTGCCATTCTTTAAAGGCGAACGCAGACAAGAACGTCGCTCTTCGACTGTTGTTGTTGGCCCATTGCGTTCACCAGTGGGTGAAATTAGCTCATTCACCTGGCTAAATGAAAATGTGACCGTCTTGCTGCTCGGCCCAGCACTATTGGGAGCCGGTGCTGGTCTCAACGGCTGTGGCGGAATATTTACATCGGCCTGGGGCAAATTCCACAAAGGCGTTGTCGTCTGTTGCGTGGAATCGGCCAAATTCTGATTGGCCTGATTGGCCACCTGGGCACGTTGCTGATGATCGTCTTTGTCTATGGTATCAAAGCGCTTGAAGCTGCCACTGGTGCTCAAAAGGAATTCCGATCCTGATTGAATCTAAATAAGTAGAAGAAAGTAAACTGTATTTAAAAAAAAGAAAGATTTCTATAGTTTCTCAACTTACACTCGCCATATAACCATTGGCATGGAATAGCTTATGCTTGGATAATCCAATTTTCTCCTCTTCCTTATTGGAACGTATACGCATCCAGCTGGCCGCCTTTGGTCCCAGGCAATGGCATATAAATAATATGCACATTATAAGCAATACCAGCAACAATGCCAAACTGGTAAAAGTCATTGGTGTATTGTCCATGGCTGGAATTCTCTCTCAACTCAACTCAATGGATTTAATCAATTCAATTGAATTGAAATGAAATGATGATGACACATCTGCAACTGAATGGAAATACAATAAGTAAATGATTAAATTGGATTAAGTGATTGGTTAGGAGCAATAAAAAAAAAAAAAAGGATTGTCAGAGCAATAAGCAAATAAGAAAAGTGAAAGAGTTTTTCCAAGCATAAAAAAACTTTTGATAAAAAAAACGTAGTAAAATTAAAGAACAAAATTTTCCAACTATTTTGAAGTGTTTAATTTAATAAGCATAGAATTCTTTCTTAATACATTAAAAAACTAAAATACCTGCAATTTTTGAAATAATAAAATTAATAAAATAACAAAGAAAGAAATGTATTTTTAAATTACTTATAAATTATACAAACAATTTTCAGCTAATTAATTGATTATCTAATATATCTCAGGACTCAATGAAATCGTTGATCTCTGAGATTTCTAAAATTAAACGTAATTACGAGTATAATATTGAAATCATCTGATTTTGTTGGCTCTCTATTGACAAATTTATTATTTGCTGCCGAAAATAAAACCCAAATGTATTCATTTATTTTTCTTTTTTAAAAAAAAAATTATGCTTCACTTTCATCTCGTTTCATCTTACCAAAAAAAAAAATGATGACGGTGACAATTTGCCTATCATCAGAATGTATCATGATGTCTATGTTGTTTATTCTTTTTTTTTTTTTGTTGTTCAGGTGTTTTTGTCCCCAATTTCAAATGTTTTGGGGGACTGACAGTTTTTTTGATTGAATTTGTAACCAAAGAAGACAGCATTTTACCACTTCAAAGGACAGCGAGCGAGCTGTCGACAGAAACATTCTTGACAACATTTCATTTTGGTCATTGTCATTTCTACTTTCCATTGTAAAAAGTTGTTGATGTTCTGCCATTTACAAATTCATTTAAATGCTGTAAACGAAACGCCTATGAAATAATTTATCAGCCCTTAAAAGGGTTCAGGTTCAGGTTCAGTTTTTTTAAGTGGCTTGAAAGATTGTCCTTTAAACTTTTTTGCCTCAATTATCTTTGAGCTAACTTTATTAAATGTTTAATTAAAATAAAAGCCTTGAGCAATTTGGGGGGTTGGCTAGTCATAAATTATTGAAAATCTAATAAGCAGAAAGTCATTAAATGCATTATAATTAAATAAATGTTTAATGAGCTGAACGTTGGACTAAAATTGCTAAAGTTGCAGGCAACAAGAAATTCATATTTAAGTCCTGAAATCACAAAAAAAATAAGGTTAGTTTTTGAGGCATAATTAAAAATGATGAAAGAACTTTATTTCTGAGGAATCCTTTGAATATTAAAACTTTGTTTTATAAGCTTTGTTTTCCGCTTCCGAATAAATTTTGTTGGGCAAATCGCAATTGCCAATTTTGTCGCCTGTTTTTACTATAAACCAAAATTGTGATGTGAGCTTGTTATAACTGTGATTCAAGGATATCAAGAAGAAATTCTAATGGGCTGACAAAAGTTTTGTGAACGTCATTTTCATTAACCTACTCTGAGGTTATTCCACTTCCGTTATACTCAAATAGAGGCCAATAGAGAGAAAGAGAGAGAAAGACTCTATGGTATTCTCTCTCTCTGCAGCTTCCCTTTCCAAGTCCTTACTTTGTCATAGTTACAATTTGCCTCTATCTTCTTCTTCTCCTCCCCCTCCCACCATTTATTGTACATACAATGAGCATAGTTTGTGCATATGTCTAACGGGATAGAAATTAGAGATGGACAAAGAAAGATATTTAAAAATCATAAGAGGGATCATAGGTTTTTTTCAAGGAATTATTTAACGGAAACTACTTTTGATCTCGAAGATATTTCAGTATTTTTTTTTATTTGAAGATTTTGTTTGGTTCCATTAATGGATTATGAAGAATGGAAAGAGTATTTTAATAGGCTTTTTGGGTAAGAAAATAATCTTTTATTTAATTAACAGACTGCAGGAATAATAATTTTCTAGAGTAGTAAGCTTTTTCGACCCCAAAACATTAATTTTATATAATCACATATTATTTTGGCCCATTTCATTTGATTTATAGACTGTTGGATGAACCCTGAGCAACCCAACGTTAACCGGCCTCCTTTCCCATCTCTAGGTGAGTAGTAGGCAAAATTGCCTACAAGTGCCAAGTGGCATGGAATCATATGTGTAAGTCAATAAGCGTGAGTAGAGGCTACTGACCTGCTTTTGGCAATGCTCTCGCCCTCTCTCTCTCTCTCTCTCTCGCTCCCTCTTTCTTTTTCTCGTGGCCATTAAGAGTTAGTTAAGAGTTAGTTTCAACTTTTATCTTTATTGCAAATGGAGCAACAAAAACAAAAAAAGACAGGTGGCAAATGAGACCAAATTAGTTGTGGCCACATTTATGGTCAGCCAAAAATGTCAGGCTAATTTCAAGACTGCCCCAAGAAAGAAAGCAAAAAAACAAAAAAAAAACAAAAAAAAAAAAGGAAAAGAAATTGCAAGCAAAAGGGAAAAGTGTAATTAAAATGAGTTGTAGGCGAAATGAGGCAGAGAGAAATGTGATAATATCAGCAGCAGCATTTAAATGTGTGTGTGTGTGTTGTTCTTTGGCACTGCGTTTCTTCTTTCTTTCTCTCGCTCTCGTTCTCTCTCTCTCTCTTTCTGTGCATGTGTATGCTGTATAAATGAAGTGGAGCACTGTGCCATAACAATGAAAATAAAAATAATAAAAAGAGTAAGACAAAAAATCAAAACTTTTATAGCCTTACAGACACAAAAAGGAAAACAAACTGAAAGTCGTTGAGAATGCAGGAAATGAAGAGAAAAAAATAAATAATAAAACAAAAAGAAACACGCACAAAACAGAAGCAATCACAGATAAGCCGAAAGTAGAGCAAACTCACACACACACACACACACAAACGAAATCGAAGCTGGGTGACAAAAATTTGAAGCTTATTGAGCCAGCAACGACAACAACAACAACGACAATCAAAAGACAAAATATGAATAAACACAGCAACAATTAAAAATCAAATTCACCCACAAAAAAAAAAAAAATTACCATAAATGTTGGCCAAGATTTTTGCCCTCAATTCGACAATTACGCATATCTTTCCATGTAGTACACTTTAATTATTATTTTCATTTATATTGCACTTAATTTGTTATAAATTTCTTCTCTTCTTCTTTTGTATCACACTTTTCCCCTTCTTTTTTTTTATTAATTTAATAAAATTCAACTATTCAACAATTTGTATATGTATTATTTTTTTTTTAATTTAACAATTTAATAACGACGAGAATTTGGAACAGCAGCAGCCGCTTGCTTGCCAAGGACGAACGAGCGTGTTTCCATGTCCAAACAGTTGGAAAATTCGCGACCAACTAAATCAGCAAAAGCCAAAAACCAAGCTTGATTTTCTAGGAGTTTGCGTATAGATTCAAAAACAAAAGGCAATCGACTTGGTTGGAATATAAACTAAAATAGATTTCAGTAAGCTTTAATTGTACCAAATAATAAAATAACTGGTCTAAATTGGCCATAAACTTAATTAAACTCGTTTCGTCCTTGCTATAATTAAAAAGGTTTGAAACTTGACTAAGTCTTGTGGAAATTATGTTATAAAGGCGAAAGAAATTTGTAAATAATCAAAATTCGAATTTGAAGAGATATTTTTTGACTAATTTTATTAAGGTTTTATTTCTTTGTATTCAAAAATTAAATAGGTAGTAAAATAAAACCCAAAATCGTATTAAATAATTCTCAAACAATTAAGACAAAGCTTCGAAACCTTTCCAGTAAAACCAGCTTCAGTTTAGGAGCTCTATAACTCAATTATTTTTAAAGAAGATATCTTATTTTTATTATAATGTCTAAAATCTAATATTGTTTTTTTTCAATTCAAATTTTTTCGTAAAAAACAAGAATCCTTTATCACTTTTTCAATTTTAAATCGAAGGAGAAAAATGTTAAGTTTTTAGAACTTTTAAGAAAGCTTACTAAAAACTTTTTGTATTGCAAGCTTAAACATTTACAGTAACCGTTGAGGAATCAAAAAGATTAAAGAGATTTAAGATTAATAAACTTGAAATATAAAAGAAAATAAAATCAAGTTTATTTTTGTAAGAAATTCTATATTAATTTAACTTGATAATGGTTTTAATATTCAATCAAGTTCCTTTTCAAGCGGCTTATATAATCAGAAAAAACAAAACAGGAGAAAGAAAAAGTCCTTGGCAGCCAAATAGTAAAAGGAGAAATTATAAGGAGAAATGTTATGGGATGCCATGTTAATTGTGGATTTTATGTTGCATGATGCTTGTTGCCTGGTTGATGCTGCTGCTGCTGCTGTTGGCTGAATGTGGCAAGGCCGAGGTTCATTTTACAGCAGTTTTTCAACTTTCCCTTTGCCCTTTTCAAAATTCTAGCAGCCGCAACATGTAAATGACTCTGCTGACATAAATTGCAATTTATCCTGTAGCCATACACACACACGCAAATATGTAAGCACACACACATACACACAAACCATTCAAATGCTAATTTAACTTTAAGCTGCAAGAAAAGAAAAATATAAAAAAAAAAAAAATAAAAGGGAAGAAATCAAGCCTTTTTTTTGTTCTTTTTTCTTTTTTTATGTTTTTATTTTGTTTGTAAGAAAAAACTTTTCAACACCTTAATCCTTTGGTTTGACTGGCTTATTAATTAAATTCAACAAATCCTGATTATATAATCAAGTTCTAAATAAATCTAAATGTAGATTGAAAATTTAAGATTTCTGGCCAATTAATTAAAAACAATAAAGAAAGGAAATAAATAAAAGAAGAAAAATAAGCAAAAATAATAAAGAATAAAAAAAGAAAGCAAGAAACTTAAAATTTATTTTAAATTTCTGTTAAATTGTGAAATAAATAGTAATTAAATTCACCAAATCCAATATATAATCAAGTTCTTAATAAATCTAAATGTAGATTGAAAATTAAAGATTTCTGGCCAATTATTTACAAAAATAAAGGAATTAAATAAAGGAGAGAAACAAATCATAAAAATTGTATAAATAAAAGAAAAAAAACAAGCAAATATAATAAAGTATAAAAAATAAACTTAAAATTTATTTCCTTTAAAAAAATATTTTTATTTATAAATATAAATCTTTCACATATTTTAAACAATAATTTTAATTTAGTTATAAACTTTGGGTAAAAACTTAAAATTTCTGCTGATTTTATTGCAATAAAATTTGAAATTTTTAAATTGTGAAATAAATTTTAATTGTAAACTATTTCCCTTTTTATTTTTTTTTTTTTGCATTTGCATAGATTATATTGTATAATGGAAAATATTTCAACAAAAACTAAACAAAAAAAAAAAAATAAAACAGATAACATGCAAAAATTTTGAAATTGCCAAATTGTCCATGAAAGTTGGTTGGAGAAGTGTGTGTGTGTTTGTGTGTGCATCATTACCAGCTCCACAAAAACAACAACAATGAGTGTCCCTCAGTCATGCATTAAAACGACCACAAAATGGCGAAACAAACAAACGGAAAAACAACCAACAAAATTAAACAAAAAAAAAAACTAAAATAAAACAAAAATAAATAAACATCAACGCTTACAAATTTTACAAAGTTGAAGAGTCAAAGCAAATAAATTGTGCAAATTGTGCGGGTCGATGTGGGCTGAGAGTCAAAAATAAAAAAGGAAAACCAACAAAAAAAATGCAAAATAAAATGATAGTAAAGATATTTTATACGGGCTGTGTATGCGGCCAACAAATAATAAATATAATGCAAAATAGCAAATTATTTCAATTGAAATTTCAATTGCATTTTTTTGCAACCAACCAAACAAAATATAAAAAAAATAAAAATAAAAAATACTTTACAAAACAAAGCCTGGCTGCAGTTGCCTGGGATTCTGAGACTTTGGGACTGCAACAAAAAAAAATAAATAAAAATACTCGAAAACGGAAAACGAATCAAACTGTGGCAAATTGGGAATGGCAGCGGATTGGTCCGAAAAATACCAAAATAAAAAAAAGTTTCCATTGTTGTTGTTGCATATCAATTGACCATGTCAATTTATGGGCAAATTTTGTAAATTGCTCAGAATGCCCCAAAGTTATTTACCAAATTGTATTTGTATTTTATTATTGGTTTTTTTCCTGCTGCTGCTTCTTCTTCTTCTTCAAGTTTCAAGTGACTGTGTAAATTTGTAGAAATTATTTATACAATTATTTGAGAAGGAATCAACACACACAATAAAAAAAACTTTAACCACAAATCTCAAAAACATTTAGGGAAGAGATTTTTTTTTTTTTTTATTTACCCAAATAAATAAAAAATGAACTTGAAGAAAAACCCTAAAACAAAACAAAAAAAAGGGCAAAAAAAAAATAAATTGCTAAACTGTGGAAAAGATTTATTTTAGGTTTTATTTTCAATTTCACCGAGTCAAAAGGAAATGAAAGAAAAATAAATGAATCATTCTATTAAAATACAAGGCAAAAGTATTTTAAATATTAAACATATTTGTTACTTGATACTTTGAAGTTTACTTAAGAGTTTTGTTGCACTTTTTTTTTAATTAAAAATAAATGTGATAAGATTTATAAATATTTTAAAAGCATTTCAGATGTTTTTATTTTGATTAATAAAAAAATAATTGAAAATAAATGTGATAAGATTTATAAATATTTTAAAAGCATTTTAGATGATTTTATTTAAATTAATTTTAATATTTAAACTGGGAAGACTTGAAATGAATTTTATATGGATAAATAAGATTATTTAAAATTCTCATTATTTTTTATCGTTAAATTTAAGTAAATTTCTATAATTTTCTTCCTTTCTTTTTTGTTTGTTTTATTTTGCTTATAGCTTGCTGTGATTATTTTCCTGATTGACTTGACTGTCTTTGGGTTGTTGGTCCATCAGTTTGGGCTGTCTCAATCAAAGCCAAGCAAATCCTTCACCAATCCACAAACCAGCCTCATTTCCTCCTCCTCCTTTTGCTCCTGCTTGTTCTTCAAGTATGGCATCCATTACTCAAACACTTGGCACATTGATCCCATGGCCTATTAGAGTAGGACTCCTCCACCAAGCTCACATGCACCTGGCGCGCTTTTATATGTCAGCGCAGCTCAATCGGATGCCACATGAATGGGGGGGGGGAGGGCAGGTGGAGGTAAAATAACAGGTGAAGATGGAAATGGAATGGAATACGCTTTCTCTCTCTCTCTCATTGACTGACTGACTGTCTATTTGACTGCCTATCTGTGCTGCTAAACTGAATGAATCTGGTATTGTCAGTTGGGTTGCCGTGGCCCTGATGAAACGCAAGTCAAAGTGCAGAGCAGACATCAACATCAGCATCAACATCATCTTCATGATTTGTCAGTTGACTAAATGACAGACAAATAAACATTGTAGTTGCAGTTTTATTTAGCAAATGGATTGTGTCAATGGATTTTAACGCTCTAGAGAATGAAAATGTCTTTGAAAATTGTCTTAATAAATTAAGAATAAACGTAAACGGTCTGAATTGAAAAATTTAACGCAATAGAACATTTAGACCCACAGGTGGCGCTATGTGAAAGAGTAATAGGCAATAATAAATTGCAAACAGCTTTTTCCCTCTCTTTCTCTCTGTCTCTTTGCAAACATCAATTGAGGTTATGTTATGCAAAATAATTGTCAACAATGGTGACAGGCAGGCAGGCCAGGAAGTTTTTCAATTAACCAAAATACGAATAAAGCCCCAAAAATTTACCAACTGACACTTTTGACTTTGACCTAAAAAGGCCAAAAGAAACTCTTTTTTTTTTTGTTTTTTGTTTTATTTTAATAGAGGGGCAGGGGGAGTAGCTAAATGTGGCGACTACTGCACTGCACACAATGTGACATTATCTGCTTTAATTGCATAATAAAGCACTTTTAATTAGGTTTTTTTTTTAACGTAAGAACAACGGAACTGAGTTGCCAACGCCATCCGCAAAAGTCCCACAAAAGTTGTAAAGAAAATGCAGCGAAAGAGATAGCAGCACACACACACACATATATACATACGAAAAAAAAACTCATTTAAAAACTGCCAACATTAGCCAAAGCAAGGAAGAGGATAGGAGAGAGAGAGGAAAGACAAAAAAGCAAAAGGAATTTAAAGCGTAGGCGGTGGCGGCGCACCCAAGGGACAAGAAGCAGAAGCAGTAGAAGAAGAAGACAACTAGAGAAATTCAGTTTTGGTGGTCAGTTTAAACACAATCAACTTAAGTGTGGAGAAGAAGAAGAAGCAGCAGCGAAAGGGGGAGCAAAATGGGCAAAGTTTTTTTTTCTTTTTTTGTTGTAAATAGTTTCGAAATCGTTGTCATGACATTTAAGCGGCATTTTCATCATTCCCCCCTTTTTTCGCTGTGTAATCCAATTGATTAAAGCTCTATCTCTTTCTATCTTTGCTGCGTTTTGTTAAGCTCTCTTTTGGCTTCTTTTTTTTCGCTTGCGGTTATATGTGTGTGTGTGTGTATATGTGTGACCTTCAGTCAGTCAACAGCAGCAGCAGGCAGCAGCACTGGCAGCAACTTCTCTTGTTTGTGGTTCAATTATGCCAAAAATGCGCACTGACACGTAAAAATAATGCATACTTTAAGTTGCGCGCTTTCACAGTACAAAAGGCAAGGCAGCAGCCCCAACGCTAACCAAAAAATAACAAGAACAAAGATGACAGCAGCAGCAGCACCAGCAACTACAACCAACTGCAGTTGACAGCGACACACACACACACACACACATACTCATATATTTTATATACATAACATTTTAATTTCCTGCTTATTAGGCGCAACCACTACGAACCACAAAAAGATGCAATAGCAAAGATATACAGAAACTACTCTCCCCCTCTCTCTCTCTCTCCCTGTGTCTCTTTGGTTTCATATGTGGGTTTGTGTGTGTGTGAGTGTGTTTGTGTGCTTTGCTTTTTCTCTTTTTCCTTTGAGTGTGTGCCCACTTTTTCATTGCCTTCTGTCCAGTGCAGTGCAATGAAATTGCATCTAACTTTGCTGTTCTTGTTCTTGTTGTTGTTGTTGTTGCTGTTTGTCATTTTGGGTCCAAACCAAAAATTCTTATAAATCACACACACACACACAAACACGCACGCTTATGCTCACAAATTGCCCAATGTCTGCACTCTCTCTTGACTCTTGGCAATTTACCTAGCCAACCAAAACCCAAGGAACCCAAACCAACCAACCAACCTGACTGACATTGGAAAATTTTGATAATTGAATTTACACGTGAATGATCACACATCTTTAAGCCTTTAGTTTACTTTATGACTTGCATGGAAAGCACACAGATTGAATTTATATTACCAGCCAAGCAAGTAAGTAATTATGATTTAAAACTTAGATTAGACTAAAATCAATTTCAAAGAAAAAAAAACAAATTCACAAAACTCCGATAAGAATAATTCATGAATTAAGCTGAAAGCGTAAAAATAAATAAAAATACTGATAACATAGATTTCTTTTTTAAGTACAATTTAAATAAACATCTCAAAAAAAAAAATTTGGGAACGAAAAGCTTTAAAAATCCTCGTCTCAAATTTCAAACTTATTGTTAGTTTAAATTTAAAAGTTGTTTGTGCCGTTTTGCAAACTGCAGCAATTCAGAAATTGAAGATTTTAAATTCTTTGATTTATGGGACTTGATATTGAAATTCAATATTAAATATTAAAGAAGAAAACTTCGTGTAGATCGTAGGTATAGTTGAGTACAGCATAAAAATACCTCATATTTGTTTTTGGAACCCTCCCAGTTTTTTTTATGGCCAAAAAACGTTTTTTCAGGGAAAATGGTTTACTACTCCGCGAATTTGTGTTAGTTTTACAAAATTTTAATTTATTTACATAATCTACAAGTACATCTTTTTAACGATATTTAATTTGTCGAAATCAAATCAAAACCCACAAAGCCACAGCTAAAAGAATGTGAAATTTTCAAAGTTTTAGTGATATTTTCAATTTTGATGATTTTTTAATGGTATTATTCGGACGTGAAAAATTTAATTGACTTTTAAACTTGAAAGTATATTTAATTCCGCGTCGAATGCAATTTTTTTTAGCAAAATTGAATAAGAATTGACTGAGTGTTGACTAAAAGAACGATTAGTTGATATAAAGTATTTAAGTATTTTATATTAGAAATAAAGATAAAATATTTTTTTGATTTTAGGAGTTTTGAGTGAAAGTATCCTTTTAAATTGCCTTAAAAAAACTTGTTTATATTTTACTCAACAAACAGAAAAAAATTAGAAAACATTCTAATATAAAATTCCAAGGATTCAAACAAGAGTTACTCTGTTTTGAGCTGTAACAAAAGGCCGAAAAGAGCATAGATAATCCAATGAAACAACAACAACAACAATACTATTGTTGCCCTTGTTTTTTTACTCTTTTTTTTTTGAAGCTTTGCTTTTGGAGAATGGATTATGATTACGGCACAGCGCGATTCCTTTTTTGAATTCATTTCATATCCAATTAATTTAGACAACAGCAACAAAAACAGAAGCAAAAATCAGAGACTAACATTTCCATTGATGATGATACAATCATGCACACACACTCACACACACATGCACAAGACCAATCAAAAGCCATATACGGGGAATAAGCAGTCAGCAGTCAAAAAAAGAAAAAGCAAAACAGAAATAGAGAAACAAAAAATACACGCACACACAGAAGCAAACTGACGAATAACGGTAACAGGCAAACACACGAGAGCAAGGGAAAGGGAATGGGAACAGCAGCAGTGGAAGTGGCAGTGGCAGCGGCCGTGCCAAATGGAAAATGGATTTCACTATTAATTTCGCTGACAAACTTTTGCTAAAAAAACAACAACGCCACCAAAAGCAACAAACAACAACACAAGCACAAATATATGGTATACAACTAACGTAATTGCAACAAGGCCAACGCCAGCCGAAGTGAAAGTCGACGACGATGACAACGACAAAGAGGACGAGGCGAAGGCAAGAGGAAGAACGAGATAAGATGTGAGAATGGATGAGGGAGTTAGAAATGTGTGTAGAAAATATTCTTTAATAATATTTCATTAAATGCCTTGGAATTTAAAAAAATATATATGTACTTATATACATAAATTTATTATTATTGTATAATCAATGCGTTTTAATTTTTATGTTAAATTCCTAGTTATCCTAATTATTGGTAAAGAAACGAGCGAGAGAGATTTAATTACATACACATTTATGTATATTTCCTTTTATGTTTATTCTTAATTACTGTTTGAATTTGCACATATTGTGCCGCCACCTTTGGGCATGAGCAAAAAAAAGAAAGAGTATGTGGCGTCACCTACTAGGCAAGCACAGCAATTACGCGTGATTTAAAATTCAAACTATTATTACCGTTTTTGAAAAAAGTGACAGTAGTGCTGCCACTGGATGACAGTTCGAAAAGGTAGCAGCCCAAATCAAACCTTGCCAGATGGGCGCTTTTTATTTTTGATAGTGCTGCCATACTATCTATTGGTTTTGTGCCTAAAGCGTTTTTGATTTTTGGCATTTTTGTTGTTGGTGAAAAATACCTCAGAATTATTGTATTCATTAGCTCGTCGTCAATTCACCTAATTTTGTCGATTCTCCTTTTCGGACTTACCTTTTTTTAACGTCAGTGTGTGCACACATTATTCTGGAAATAAGAGTTAAAAGAGAGAGCGTATAAAAGGCGTAAAGAGAGAAAGAGAGCGAGTCATTCGTTTATAAACATTTGTTGGCGTCGGTGTGTGTCCGCGGAACATTAATTTATTTATATATATATAAAAATTAGTAATAAAATAAAATAAATAAAAAATAATAACAATATTATTCAAGTGTCTCGTCGTCATTTCGTCGCGGAGCCAGTAAACATTTGTTTCTTGTTTTTGTTTGGTATTGTGAGTGTGAGTGTGTGTGTGTTGTGCACAGGCAGAAGATAAATAGATAACAGACGAAACAACAACAACAACAAAAGGTGTGGGTGAAAATAGTTAAGCAATTTTGTTTTTTTTTTGCTGACAAGTGCAAGCAACAACAACAACATAAAATTTGAATCAATTGAAATAAGGGTTGCAAAATTTTTTTGCAGTGAAAAAATTTGGCACAGGTGCGCGTTTGTCTGTGTGTGTGTGTAAAATAAAAATAATAATAATAATAAACAAAAGACAAGGCAATTTTTAAGCATCCGAGCGCATCCGTGCCATGCGTGACCTCGGCACCAAAATGGCCGAGCTAAAATTTGAAGCTCCACTGGCAAAATTTGAGGAAACCGACGAATGGGGCGGCTGCGATTTCATTTCCAATCAGAATGCACTGAATGATACATTAAATTTAAATCTCAAGGACTCGACAAACAATAGCAACAGCCCCAGCACCGGCAACAAGCAGGATGCCAAGCTGCGTCTCCTGGAGGATGCCGTGCGCGATGCTCATATGAGTAAAAATGGTGCCAATGGCACAATCAGCCCCAATTGCAATACTCTGATGGCCGGCAATGGATCTGTCGACTTGGGCCTCTCGGATGTGGGAATTGCCCCTGGCGATGGTGCGAATAGTTTGGCTGACAATTCCGCTGGCGGCGGCGATAAACGTTCCACGGCCGGCGACAATGTGGATAATTTCACAGAGACTTTTGGTGGCAGTCTGGAGGATTTGGTTAATACATTTGATGAGAAAATCACTAAATGCTTTGGCAATTATGAGGAAAACGTTGAGGAACTCGCCCCCGTCCAGGTGCGCAGTCAGGAGGAAATTATGAATGAATGCCAGTGAGTATTTAAAACAAAAAACAAAAATATATATTTTAGTTTTATTAATTTAAAAAGAAAAAAAAAAAAAATGAATAAATTTCAATTGCGTTTTGGTCAAGGCGCATGCGTTAAAAATTCCACCCGGCGCCATATAAAAACGACGTAATCCTGTTTCCTTGGCAGGGTTGATTTTGGTGGCGGTTTGTGTTGTTGGATCGATAAAGTCGCCAAAATGATTCAGGGTGGAGAATAGAAGAAGAAGAAAAAGAAGACTCTGTGCGTGCTCAAGTCGACAGCGACTGTTGCACTTGATAAAATAATAAAAAAGAAAGAACTTCTCCGATCAAGCTCAAGTTTAGCTAAATAATACGGAAATAATAGTCCGGAGATAAGGGCCATCAATTTAAATAAGTTTTGTCATACAAAATCATTTCATAAACAAGAAAATGAGGAAAAATTGTCAATGACTGATAAACACTTTATAGGTCGTTAACTGATAAATATACACATATATTTTATAAAGCATTCATTTAGTTCATTTCTATATATTCTGATAACTGATAAACACAAATAAAATTTATTAAATTCATTTTTCTTACTTAGAGACGCTTTAAAGTTCATTTCTATATAATCTGATAACTGAAAAACACAAATAAAATTTATTTAATTCATTTTCCTTACTTAGAGACGCTTTAAAGTTCATTTCTATATAATCTGACAACTGATAAATATTAATACAATTTTATTTAGTTGATTTTCCTTACTTAGAGACATTTTAAAGTTCATTTCTATATATTCTGATAACTGATAAATACTAATACAATTTTATTTAGTTGGTTTTCCAAATTTACCGACATTTCTGTTATTGATCAATAGTTTTTATAGGATTTATTTCTTTGGGCATTCATTTTTAAAGCTAATAAACATTTTATATATTTTATTTATTCATTTATTTCCTTCCATGCATTTTAAAACCTAAAATTTCAGCATTTGAAATGAGGGGGAAAAGAAAATTGCTGACAATTGCTAATATTAGTCATAAATTTAATAATCGCGTGCAGGCTTTTGCTATCTCTGGTTTTATGTATTATACACACATATAAATTTGTTGTTTGTGTGTACATATTCACTTTTATAAACATTCATTCATTTATTTAAATATTCCGTTGACGCATTTCTGTCAGTTCATTTTTGGTTGAGAGGAAATGATTGACCATAGGCAAAAAAAATATAGGTACAATAATAAATAAAATCAAATAGATAATATTAAATATATAGAAAGTTTTGGTGTAGCCTAAAATGGCGATAGAAAATACAGAACGAATTTATTAGAAATTCCAATAGCTTAAAATTGGAATTATTCAAGTTTTAAAAGCTAGATCTAGCTACTAAATAGCTAAAAACTACTTTTATACAGTTGAAAAAATAACTAAAAAATGACTAAAAAATTTAATTTAAAGTAAAGGAGATGGACTCCTTAAGTTTCTGTTTCCTCGAATTTTACTTCAAAGATTTTTGAAACAGGTTTAAAAAAATTATTATTAAAAACAAATGCACACGAAAATTCATTCTTTTTTATATAACTAATTTTTTCCTGTCCTTCCATTATTGTATGACGACACCTTTGAGTGTCGTATAGGTAAAGTTTCCTTTTTTTTTGCCTCCTGCATAATTTAAAATTCAAATTCAAGCTTCATTGCCACCAGGCCAACTCCCACTGTCCCATCATCATCATCATCATCATCAGCAGCATTCTTAATTAAATCACAGCAGTCGACAACAGTCGACCTTTTTTTTCTACTCTCCTCTCAACATTGACATATTTCATCTACCTGAGTATTAACAAAAAATGAGAAAAGAAAAATCCGATTCTCTTGGCAATTAGCTGCTTGGAATTTGTTATTTTTTGTTGTCAATATTTATCATCTATGTGTTTCGAGTTTCGAGTTTTTTGAGAGGCTTGGCGAAGGTCGACTCTGCTCTGTGTGAGTTTTTTTTTTTTTATCCCGCTGCGTTAAGGAAAGTTCAAGTTATATAAAAGAGTATTTGATCTTTCGGAAAAAGCCAAGTTTTGAACTAAAAGTTGTTTATTGGGTGCAGCAGCAGCAGTTGCGTGGGACTTGAGTTGATTTTTCAAGGGAACAACGCACGTGCCTCTCAATACATTTAGCTCTCCTCCATCATCATCAAGGGCAACTAAACGTGTCGTGACATCAATAGGGAAAATATCTAGAGAAAAATTCAACTGACCATATGTTTTTTTTTTTTTCTTTCCGGTTTTCATTTTTTCTTGTTCACTGTTGACATAATTGAATTTTGATTAATAAATGCATTATTATTAAATTTCTTTCTTTCTTTCTCTTTTTTCTTACTTTTGCTTTTTTATTTCTTTTATAATGCGCTTAATTGACTTGTAATTGAAAATTGCATTATATGTTGGTATTTTTATTTATATTTATATTTTTATTTTTATTATTCCTCTTCTGACCTAAATTTAATTCTTCGAGTTGAATGTCCTTTTGTGGTTGTCAAAAAGTCCAACGACTTTTTGCATAACTTGCATTTTGGCACACTAAATTGGGAACACACAGACAGACATTTTTACTACTGGCCTCCTTAAAGCCAAGTTAAGAAAAAAAAAAAATTGTTTCCCGTTTTACGATTTTTGTAATATTTTTTTTTTGTTTTTTATTATTGATAAATTGAAAGTGCCTATAGGCAAATTGATGGTTTCCACAATTGTTGCCGTCTCATTCAAGTGACGCAAATGTTTATTGAAATTCATTTCTTTTATTTTATTTTGTGTGTGCTTTTTAGCTTATGGCAAACAATCAAATTTGATGATTGCCATAAAGAGAAAAATAAGAGAGAAAAATATAAAGAAATATGTACAATAAAATTGTCAGGTGTAAATGGAATTTAAAAGGAGAAATTTTAAAGGGAATTTGTAGGTTTTTTTCTTTACTTAAATAAACTTCAAAAATCTTTTTCCGGTCCAGTAATTTGAATAATATTGTTAAATTAAAAGATAGGGAATCGTTTCTTATTTTTGAATTTAGTTGGCAGCCCTGTTTTAAAATATTCAAGTCTAATAATAATATTTTTATGGTTTCAAATCAGCTTAATTTTTATTTATTTATTTATTTACTTTTACAAATTGGCAATTATTACAACTTAAACAAAAATTAGAAGGATATCAGGAAAACAAATATTAAAAAAAAGAACTCTTGGAAAATTATATAATTTTTGGTTTAGAAACTTAAAACCATTAAAAAAAAACGGCTATTTGTGTTCTTAGTTTAAAATGGGGCCAAGTTAATCAATGAACTGGCAAAATGTTTGATTTAAATAAATATGTTTTGGTCAGAGGCAAATCCCCTAATCAATTGAGGCTATAAATAATAAATTGATTGGCCCTGACTACGGTTTATCTACATACAAGTATATCCTTGAAATATCCACCCTCTAGTAAATAAAATAAAATAAAACAAAACAAAATAGTAAGCGTATTATATTCCGGGTGGTTTCTTGTGGATGATGAGTCATCATCAGTTTGTTTGCCGGGTCGCTTGATACATTTTTGGGGGCGCCAATTGGACGGACGGACGGATGGAAAGGCAAAAATGTGTTGTTCACATTTGCATGTGGCATGTGGCATGTTGCCTGCAACTAAAATGTCATTTGAGGCATTTAACTAGCGCTGCGGTTTTATTTTTTATTGTACATGCGCAATACTAAAGCAACTTGAAGTGTAACCATGGATCACATTGGGGTCCCCCCAGTTCAAAGGACATTAACCTTTGTCTGTGTATTGTGTGTTGTTTGCCACAAAACATTGCCATGTCAACCAACAACAACAACAGGGAAAAAAGGGTTTTGGGATCCCAGGGATCAAATGAAAATGACAATGTGCAATGCAATTTACAATTTACCATCGATTAACCTAAATTATGGTGGAGAGAGAAAGAGGGAAAATTATTGTATCTACCTTGAAATTCAGAATTGAGGGCGTTGAATAATCTTTTATTTTGGGCGCCAATCAAATAATATAAACTGTCTGGGCAAAAAGAGATGACTAATGCCAACAGGCAAACAAAAACAAAAACAAACCCCAAACATGTCAAGTATTACATCATCGGAGAGTCAGAGTGGAACCAGATTCGTAGCAAATGAAAATCAAATGGATTCGGTCAAGGACAATGCCACAAAAGATATAGAAAAAGAATGATTCAGATAAAAAAAAGAAAAAAAGAATAAGGAAATAATAAAAAATATTGTATTAATTTGGCGTCTTTTAGAGAGTTGATGGCGTGGGCAATTTTACAACAAGTTATAACGACAATTTCCAAATACATACAAAAAAAAATAAAAAAAACTTGTATTCAAGGTTCAATGGTAATTGTCTGGCAATAAATCAAACTTAATAAGATTTTATAAAATTAAAAACTTACTGAAAGAAATTGAATTAGAATTTAATGTAACAATTTTTTAAGTCGATTAATCGATAGAAAATAAATACAGAAATATTCATTAATATCTCTGATTTTCCTAGTTTCTTGTAAGTCTTAATTTTAATAATTTTAAAACATCTGTCTTCAATTTCAACGATTTATCAATATAAAAACGTAGAAATAAAACTAAAACCGTTGGCAAAACTGAAATCAAAACTTTGTTTGGGCATAAAAAGTCAGAAGTTCTAATAAAATATTTAACAAGCATTATAGGATTTAATACTGAATAATATAGCATATAGCAATATTTTTCAATTATTTCCCATAATTTCTAAAAACCTTAACAAATTTTTTAATTGACTAACTTAATGTAATTTTGTGTTGGTTTTTTTTTTCTTTTTAAATTACTATTTGATTAATTGCTAAATTTTCAGAGTTCTTTTGTTTAATTTTGATTAATTGCTAAATTTTTAAAGTTCTTTTGATGATGGACTCAATTTGCATTAATTAGTGGAAGATTTATTAAAGAACATTAAAGAAAGAAAGAAAGAGTTTGTGAAAATTATTGGATTTCTCTTGACTTATTTATTTTTTTTATAAAAATAACATGACAAATAACCGAGTGTTCCCTTTTGGTCAACATTAATCCAACATTTCTTTTATTTCTTTTTTTTTCTCTCTCTCTCTCTCTCTCGCATTTTCTTTGATGAGAAAAGTGCGAAAAACCGCAATTGCTGAAGCCATAAATGTTTGTAAACATTTCTTCATTTTATTCGAATTACTTCTATTACACGTTTTGGTTTTTGCTCTTTGTTGTTGTTGCTGTTGTTGCAGTTAATGTTAATGGCCTATTTATAATAAAAATTAATTATAAATTAAATATGCCAGCACACGCCATGCAAAAAGCTTTGCTTTTCTTTCTGCTCTTGTCTTTTTTTTTTTCTCTGTTCAAAATAATTGCAATAAACTTGTTTAATAGTGTGCGTGTGTGTGTGTGTGTACCCTTGACTGTGTCCCTTGTTTTACATCATGTAAATTCCCCCATCATCATCATTGTAATCTTCACTTTAGTCCATCAGATACAATTGTCCTCATTTCTTAAAAGTGGACTCCCCACCATTTAAATATAGAAACATGCTGTTTTTTTATACCCAGCAAATAATAAAGAATGTCTAAAATTAATTTTCAATTGGGAATTTCTGGATATATTTTTTAAAAAGGTCTAGAAAAATTTTCTTGTGCTTTTTATGTTTTTATAAAAAATAAAAAAAACTATTGGAAAATGTACACAACGTGTTTTCCATAAAAAATAGATAAAGCTTCGAGTTTTTTATAGTTTTTAAATTCTTTATTTTAAGTGATTTTTTTCTTTTAAAAAAAGAGCTAGAAATTAAATTAAAATCCAGAAACTCCATAGTTTGGTTTTTATTAATTTTCCTATAAAATATTTGCCAACTTTTATTTTATTTTAATGTAGTATTGTAGTTAGAATTTCCTATTTTCTATTTATCTCGGTACAACATTTTTCAGGGATTTTTGGAGCTGATTCCTTAAGCAAATTCTATTAACATGATTATTAGTTTATTTTAAAAGATTGCTGGGAAATGAATTTGATTTTATATATATATTGTGTGTGTGTGTGTGTATAGGTATTTATTTAGGACTGAGTGTGTGTGCCCAACGCAAAGTGTAAACCTCTAAATTTAGATTGCTTTGAAGTGTGAAAGATTTTGTCTTTTAGGTTTTTATTTTTGAATGCATTTCACACACAAACACACACAAATTGTCGTCACCAGAAGAAAAACTCTCGAGTCAGAAATATTTATCTATATTTATTTGTATGCACCTGATCTATTTTTATATAACTTTATTGTGACACTAAAACCAACTTTCTCAAAATAATTTAAGCAATGTTATTTTTTTTTCTTATTTTGTGTATGAATTTAAAGTTAAGAGAAAACCTGTCGTGGTAAATTTATTTGCAAAGCCCACCAATTGTTGGCCCAAAGCTGCAGTCTTCTTCTTTTTTTTTTTTTATTACCAAAAAATTATAAAAAGTGAGATCAAAATAAAGCAAACCAAAAAAAAAAAAAAAAGAGTTTGAATGTGAATTTGATAGAGAGTGAAATTGTGTAATGTGAATGAACCATGAAGCATAGTTAAAAAAAAAATTAAAATAAATAAAAAACAATGGAAATACATTAAAATAAATAAATGAGCTGAAATTGGCTTGAGAGGATTTTGATATTTTAGAATACAAACAGAAAAAATTGAAGAGGTTTTTATTAAAATTAAAATTGAAAAAATTCCAAGCCTAGAAATATTGAGTGACTCGGGAATGATTTATTTAATAGGAAAAAAATACTTGTTTAGCACAAGGATTGTCCATAATTATTTAATTAATATTGAATATTCTTTATTAAATTAATTACTGCAAAAACTATAATAAATTAATCAATTGACTTGGCATAAATAATTTTATTAGTAACCCAAGAAATATTTCATTTTAAAATATAAGTAATGCAAATGCCACAACAATGTGGCAATAAGATAGAATTCCAAAACAAAAATAAAACAAACCACAAGAAGACTAATTATGTGTATAGAAATAAAAATAAAAATGAATTCAACGTCGTCGCGTGGGTGTTGAGTCAAATAAAATGTGAATGAGTGGCACATTTGCTTTTCAAACTGTCTGTCTAACAAGTGATTATGATCTTCCACAACAAACATCATCATCATCATCATCATTATTATATTGTTGTACATTGTTTCAGACAATCTGAATCATTCCCATCATCTAAGTATTACAATTAATATTAATTGAAATATATACAAGTACATATATTTTTTTTGTGCATAAATTTTCATTAGAATACAAAAAAATGCCGACAATTTAGAAATGCTTCGATGAGCTCATTTAAAGTTGAGAAATTTTCTAATTGGACTGTTAATTGTCACTTGAACATTTGATTAGAAGATTACTGGCAAATCGGTCAGGGTCAGAACAAATATTGAGATAAGACAAGAAATCCATTTAAATTTCATTATAATCTTGAAAAGTTCAGGGTGCATTGTGTTGTTATTTTTGGAGAAATAAATTAATAATAAATTACAATTTGAACCTAGTCCACCTTAAAAATAATGACCAAAATCCCACACACACACAGACACACACGAATTATTTCAACTATGCACCGTCAACCTAGATTAAATGATGACCTCGGTTCCAAAAAAAAAAAAAAAAAATACAAGCAACTTGAAATTCAACTAGAAAATGTGTATAAATTTTGTATATTTTTGTACCTGACACGTTTCCCGATTTTCCCTCCGAGTGTCACGAGCAATTTGCACACACATTTCTCATTTCACATTTCAGAATTTTGTATTTTATTTGCAAAATTCACATAAAAATTAAAATCTGTGTGTGTATTGCTTGTTCTGTTTCCCATTTGGTTTTTGGTTGGTTATTTTTGTGCACATGTTTAAAGAAATCAAAAAAAAAACAAAAATTCTGGAGAAATTTCAAAACAATGAAAATAAGAAAATATTTACTTACTTGATTTTAAAAGATGTTTTATAAAAATTACATTTCTTATTTACAGAAATATTCAAGAATGTTGAAATTATAGAACTTCCGGTAAAAGTTTAAAATACATTATATTTTATAAGAATCATGATCTTAAGCAGATTTAAAATCTTTTTTGAAAAAATTAATGGTATTTTTTTTTATTATTTTATAATAACTTAAAATTTAGAATAGCTTATATTTTTTCCATAAAACTTGCCTTATTTTTAAGCTTGAATTCTTTGATTATTTCAAGCTTTTGTTTCCAGTAAATTGCCAATTTTTAAGCTATTTTTATTATGTAACAAGTTTAAACATTTTATTCTAGTAAAAAAAGTTTTTCTTGTTTGTTGAAATCGATAAAACTGCTGCATAGAAATGCCATTAGAATTGTCAGGGAATTTTAACCTCCTTTTTTTTTTGGGTATTTTTTTTCCTCTGGCAAAGTCTTTGGGGGCAATTTATCAGCTTTGGCGCCTGGCCAAAAAAACTAAAAATTGAGCACAGCTTTCGCCATAAAAGGCCAATTATGGAATATGAATTGAGGGAAGTTGAGAAGTTGAAAAAGAATTCGTCGTCGTTGTCTTCTCATACAAATTGGCCATGGAATGTGGAGCATGAATAATTAGAAGAGCAGGGCAATTAAAAACCAACAAATAAACAAATGAAGTCTGACGGCAATTAAATGATTTGGCATTGATAATGAAATGTGATAGGAAATGTGCCATAAAATTTACATGAGCCCATTGACAGACGCAACTACAATAAATGGCTGACAAACTGACTGACAAAGAGCATTTTGTTTGGCTGACAGCCAGCAACAACAACAACAACAGCAACTTATGGAAGAAATTCCAAGAAATGTTGCTCTTTATTTTTCAAAACTATTTTTTTTTTTTTGTTGATGATGATGATGATGATTTCTTAATGAGACGCTTTGCTGTAGTTGCCACTTGAGTGTATGTGTGTGTTGTATGGTACTTGCCACAGTCACTTGGCCTAGGAACAACAGCAACAACAACAACAGCAAAAAGAGCAACTAAAAGTGCAAAAAACACTTTGCAGTTTATTGTGCTAGTTGCCTTTTTTCTGCTGCTTCTTCCTTCTTCTTTTTCTATTTGTTTTTGTTTTAGCTTGCCCCAAAAGGTGATTTTTTTTTTTTGGTTATTCATGTGATTTGTTAAATGAAACATTTGGCTTGAAATGAAAATTGTTATAAAGAAAATAAACAAACAAAGAAATCAATTAAAAGAAGCTTTATAATTTATTATTTAAACTAGGGAAAATAAGGGGACATCTAAAAAAAAAAAAGCTGTATTTTTTTTCTTTAAACTTAAATTAAACTTCGTTGTTTTTGTTTCTAAAATATTCCAAAATATCTAATTTAAATATTCTTTTTCTCAAGTAAAAATGTTTGTTGAAAAAAATTTTGATTACAACTTTGAATAGAATAAGAAAGTCCATTAAAATCAGGGCATAAATTGCATAAAAAGAGCCAAAGAACAACAATTGTTGATAGCCTCAATTTTTCGTTGTTGTTTTTCAAAATGATATGGCAGCAACAATCAAACTATAAACTAAAGTTACTTGTGTGTATTGTAGTTATGTAAATGAGTTCTAGATAAGTGGATGGATGGATTGCTGGTTGGCTAACCAAGCAACCAATCGACAAAATTGTTGCTACTCTGTGTGTCAAATGAATGAATTAAATTCATAAAATATATCATTGTTTTTTTTTTTGTTTTTATTTTGCAGAATGTGGTGGACCATAACGGGCAATTTTGGCAACATTTTACCCATTGATTGGTCAAAATCGTATACACGCCAGATGCATATGCCAACTTTGAATCTTGGCCAGAATCGTACAAAGCAACAGCAACAACAATTGAACCAAAAACAGCAGCAGAATCAACAGCAGCAGCAGCAGCAACAAAATCACAATCAGAATCAGCAGCATCAGCAACAAAATCATCATCATCAGCAACAACAACAACAGCTGCAAAATGTTTTAATGGATGCACAAACTCCAAATGATGATTACAATGATTTAACCAGCGAGGATGAGGCCGTGGCCAATGATCTCGATATGCATGCATTGATATTAAATGGTTTGCACGGTGATGCCATAGATGAGCCCATAAAAACGGTAGAAGAAGTCATCAAGGAAATCGATGATATTATGGATGAGGCCGAGAGTCCATTGGAAGAGACAGAAACTTGTGATTCCGAGATAATAGAAAAGGCCAGAGAAGTTTTGGGTGCGCCGCTTTATGCTGAAAGTAAGTAAACTTCATATAAATTTAAGAAAATGTCGAAAGGAATAAGATTTTAATTGAAATTTTGAATTGAAATTAGAATTGCAATATCTAACAACAACACAATTGAATGAATTGTATATGGAAATGGAAATGCTGATTCAGGAGCTAAGCGAAACCTTAATTAATGAGCTGGCCTTGCGGGATGAGCTTGAGTTTGAGAAAGAATTGAAAAATTCATTCATTTCTTTGCTGCTGGCAGTACAAAACAAACGTCGACAATATCATGTTGAAAAGAAACGTGGCAAGTTCCAGGGTAAGTTAATAAACTCTAAAATTGAAATTGAAATTGAATTTCATTTAACTTGCTTTGTTTTTTTTAGGTCCAGAGCCCAAATATTTAACCACTGTCATACCGTATCACTTAGAAAATGGCACACCCAATAATCAATCTTTGCAAGTGTTGATTAAAAGTAAGTTTTAAATAAATTTTCACTTAAAATGTCTAAATTTCAAATGGTGTTTATTGTTTTCTTTTTTATTAGTACTGAAGGCCATAAATGAGGATAGTCCCACGGTGCCCACTTTATTGACAGATTATATACTCAAGGTTCTATGCCCCACATAAATTTGAATTGAAGCTGCTGCAACAGAACAAAACAAGAAGTAAAATGAAATAAAGAACAAAGAAAACAACGTGCAACAAACAAACAAACAACAACAACTACGCTCTATCTCTCTGTCTGTGTTTATTGTATATTTTATTAAAGCGATATTTGTAAAAACAAAAAAACATTTATTATTATTATAATTATTATTATTTTTTAATTAAAAAAATATATATGCCTTGTAACCATAAGAAATTTATCTTAAATGCTCTCTTTGTTATTATATTATTTTTTTTTTTAATTATGTTTACAGGGCATTCTATCTAAGTCTTGGAATTATATTCTTGTTATTATTTTTTATATTATTATGCTCCTTTTTTTTAAATCTAAAATTAAATGCTAAAAACAAAAATTTTCATCATATAAAATAACCAAGAAAATAAAAAAACAAATAAGAAAAGTATAAAAACAGCCAGCTAAATGTAATTTAAATTTAAAAAAAAAATATATAAATATATGTAACTTTTTTGCCGTTTAGATCAAAATATGCAATTAAATATTTAAATAAATTGATCAAGCTTGGAAAAACAAACAAATAAATAAATAATGAAAAGAATAAAAAGTTATTGCATTCAAATATAAATTGTAATACTCATTTTACTTGGTATAAAAACAATGAGATTTTTTGCCTAACATAATTATACAAACAAAAAAAGATATAAATGTTGTTACAAGAAAAAAGTAAACAAAAAGAAACAAATCTAAGCTTAAAAACAAAACATATATTGTATTTAGAAATTAAGCCGCTAATAAACAAAACAAACAACAAATGCCATATAAAAAAAAGAGTAGCAGAAAAAACAACAAACGGAAAAAGAACTCAGAGCAAAGTTAACTTCGGAGCGCCGAAGTTTACATACTTTTTTCAATTGCAATTGTGAATTTTGATGCACACACAGGAGTCCTTAAAAAGTCCTTTTGGGGAATTTTTTTCTTCATTTAAAACAAAATGCATACATTTTGAAATTTGGTTTTCTAGATATATTTTAAGAACGGCGTCGGATACTGAAATATAAAACGCATTTCCTGACTCGCCTGAACTTTACCTTTCGTTTGATACGCCATTTGTCCTTATTGGTGCGTTTTTTTAAAATGATGAAATTTTCAATAATTTTTCAAAGTTATTTTTGGGGTATAACAGTTTTTAGCATATATTTCAAACACCACATCAGATATTGAAATATAAATAGCATATTCTAAATCGCCTGAAAATTCCCTTTCGTTTGATATGCCTTTTGTCCTTGTAGGTCCTGTTTTTCTAGCTGAAAATAGCTAATTTCCCGCTGTTTACCCTAATTTAGTTTTTCATTGATTTTCCTTTGGAAAAATGGTCGGATATGGACAAATGGCATATCAAACGAAAGGATATGTTCAGACGAATCAGAATATGTGATTTGTATTCCAGTATCTGAAGCGGCTCTCAGGATATTTGCTAAAAACTGTTGTGCCCAAAAAAAATCCTTACAAACTGACTGCAAAATTTGATGACTTTTTAAAACTGCATCAATATGGACAAATGGGGTATCAAACGAAAGAGGACGTCGAGTAGAGTCAGGAAATGTTATTTATATTTTTCTATCATCACCAGTTATTTGAATAAGTGCAGAAAACCAAATTTCAAAATACTCTACCCATTCAAATTGTACAATTAATTGTATTGCAGCATACTTTTAGGTGCCATTTACAATTGTAATTGCTACTCAAATACAAAACTTCAAAACACCTTTTTTAAATTTAACAGCTTCCTGTTGGTCCTTTTTAGACATGTGATAGATTTTGGATATTTTAAATATATTGCGACAAATGTCTGTTTTGAAAAAAGTATTAAATTACAACTCTGTGTTCAAGCAAAACAGCTCTCTCTCTTTGCTAAAACTTTTTCTCTCTCATCTGCTCCCGCATAAATGAATACAATTTGCCATTTGCTTATCACTCTGCCTCTCTCTCTTTCTCTATATATGTCTGCGATTAGGAGAGAAAGAGAGACGCATAGAAATTCCATGTTTTTTTTGTTTGTTTTTAGCTTGAAATAAAGAGAAGCTAGCTTCTCTTTTTTTGCATTACTTTTTTATTTAACAACTTACATTTTAAGCTTAAATTATAATTAAACAAAAAATAAAAAAAAGGTAATAAAACTATATGCAAGCAAAATATGCAAAAACAAATAAAGCAACAGCAAACAGTTAAAATGGGCTTTGTTTCTTTCTTTCAGCTTCATTTGCATATTCTACTAAAAGCATAACTATTTTTAATATTAATGAAAGTGAAAAAAGGCCAAATGTATGTGTACTTAATATCTAGGTGCTTAAACAATATATAAAATATGTTCTTCGTCCTGATCTATTTACAGTCCGTTCCTTAACTTGACTTATTAACTAAGCTCTTCAACAAATTCCACATGCATTTCCTCATCCAAAGATGGCACAATCATTTGCTCTAATTTTTCAATACGTTGATGCATTTCCTCTTTTTCCTGTTGCAATACATCTAACCGACGTCTCAACTCATCGTTGTTTCGCCGCAGTTCATGCAGTTGCCGACAAATCTCTGAGGTGGTTAACAATGGCATAACATTCGGTGATTTTGTGCTTGTTGTTCCGCCTGTTGTGCTCGCTTCTTGATGATGACGCAAATTAGAGCGCATATGTGGATTCTTATTGTTGGCCGTATTGTTGGCATTATTATTTAAATTGGGGCTGCCATTGGCGGCTGCCAAAGGACGTAATTGTATGGTTTGCACTGTGCCCACTTGGCCCCGTGTACTTGTTGTTGTTGTCGTTGCTGGACTTTGTATTACTGCAGGTGAAGGTGAAGCTTCGCTTGGTTGTTGTTCTTCAATAATACCATTTTCTAGATTTCTTGCCACAGGTGGCAATTTCAACTGCAATAAATAAATCAAATTAAATTCTCTCTGGATTAAATTGAATACACAAACCTGTCTAGTTTGAAGTTGCCGCATATTCACCAGTTTAGTGCCATCTGCCAATTGACGTACAACGCCGGAACTTTAATAAAAACAAAAAATACTTTTAATTAAAATTATAAATAAATACAACTTCATTTTACCTGGCCAAAGTTGAGGGTATTTTTTGTATTGACTGATTTGATTTTGTGCCATTATTATCGGTATTACAAAGTCTCTTGAAATCATTTAACGAGATTATGCGTATATTCTGTAAATAAATAAAACAAATAAAATTCCATATTTCCTTGTTGTTTTTGAATTAAAATAAAAACCTTATTTTTCGGTCCATTTGTTGTATTTGCCGATTCCTTTTGTCTTATAACATTCATGCGTATTTTTTGTGATGATGTTGATGAATTTGTTGTTGTTGTTGTTGTCGTTGGAGCTGCTGTTGTTGTTGTTGTCGAACGTTTTTGATTTAAGGCCAAAGTTCCCTTATTTATATTATTATTATTTGTATTTGCATTTGCATTTGTACTTTGTTTATTATTTAGATTTAAATCCCTTTTTGTTGTTTCATTTAAAAGCATTCGGCCGCCCTCGGAGAGCACCAATTGTCTGCCATTTTGCAAGGCAGTGTTTAACATTTCCTTTGAGGCATCATCGTCCGTTTCCTGCATCATATCGGCAATGCCATGGCTTTTCAACATATTCAAGGCAGTATTTGTTAAAACATTTGATTCTATCCAATGAAAAATTTCAATTAAAAAAAATGATTTGGTTTAGTTTCATTATTTTCAACTTACGACCACGTAAATTTTCCAAAACATCCATTCGATCCTCGACAGACATATCCAAATTGGTTTCCTGAATTCTATTTGTATCACTCACTTCATTCATGATTGAATTGACTGCCTCGCTGGTTTCTTTCTGTTTATTTTTTTTTTGTGAATTAGAAAAAGGAAACAATTTAAATTAAGCCAAAAAATAAATGCAAATTTAGGGATATTTCAAACAAAATTAATCAAGCAATTAAAATCAATCAAAATTTATAAATATTTCAAGCAATTTTGTTTTATATTTTATGGGAAATCGGCATATTTCAAGCCATTTTTTTGAGCAATATTTCAAGCAAGTTTCAAGCAAAAATAAGAGGAATATTTAAGAATATTTTTAGCTTTTATTTACATACTTTGTTTTTAGTTATTTGCAGCTGCATTTTGTGATAAGTAATAAATTATTAATTTTATTTGACAGCAAAATAAAAACGAAAGTTTTGACAAAAAAAACTTACCTCAGTTTCCTCATTGAATTTGCGATTAATTTGAGCCTGTCGCGCCGTTTCCAATTCAGCCAAAATATCCGCCTGTTCAGTGAGCACGGCCAAGGCAATGGGAGTTTTGCCAAACTTGGAAATCAAAGTGACATCGGCCTGAGTGGCGAGCAGCATGCGGACAATTGTCTTGTGGCGCTTCTCCACGGCCCAATGCAAAGGAGTCATGCGCAACTAGAATAACAAAAGAGAGCGAATTTAAATGAATTCTTAATTGAGTTGAAAGTTGTTTTACCATATCCCTGGAGTTGACTGCACACTTGAGGGTCAAGAGCAAGGCCACAATTCGCTCATGGCCATAATAACAGGCCAAATGTAAGGGCGTGCGATCAACCTTGGTTTTGGCATCCACATTAATGCCGCCTTGCAAAAGTATTTCACAAATCTCCAATTGATTGTTCATGGCAGCAAAATGCAGGGCAGACATACCCAACTAAAATTAATCAATTTCATTAAAAACAAGCATTTTTTTAATTACAAATTCACACTCACCCAATCCGAGGCAAATGGAGCGCCATGTGTGAGCGCTGTTTTAACACCAATCACATCGCTATCCCTGGCAAATTGTAGCAACTGCTTGCCCAAATCAACGACCGTGGTGGGTCCTCCTCCTCCAACGCCGCCGCCGCCCAAAGCATTGGCATTTGTCTTTTTCAACAGGTGTTCGCTTTCAGTGCGCTAAAAAGAAAAGCAAGTTTTCTTAGAATAATCGTCACTTTCCATATAAATTAAATACTTGCAATTTCATAATGTGTGAGATTAGAGAGCGGTTGATTTAATGGCAAGGAATCTGCATCCAATGGGTAGACATTGCCATCGGCACGCAGAGTGGCCACAACTTTGCTGAGGGCGCCGCCAACAACTCCGCCAACGGCAGCGGTTCCACTATGCATTTTTCGTAGCATGCAAATGTCAAAGCTTTTCTAATAATTACACATAACTGCAATAAATAAATGCAAATGTTTTAACTTTTAAATTCAACACAAATAAAACAAAATAAAAAGAAATGTTTATGTTTTGTGCAATCGACACAGGCACACACACACACACACTGACTGACTGTGTGTATGAGTGAATACAACGGCACGATCATTTTTAGTTTGGTCTTTCAGCAAGTGGAAAGAGTACAGTGAGAGTTCAAGTGCCAGTGTCACCCTATTGAGTTAATTATTAAAAACAAAAAACCCATAAATCTCAAATTATTCGTTTTCTTTAACATATTAAAAGCTATTTAACACATATTTTACACACTTGTTTAATTTAATAAAAAACAGGTTTCATCTATTTGGTTTTTAAATTTCCCACCACCCATTTTGTCAACAGCTGTGGGCGGCAACACTAAGTCAAGCAAATTCCTTAATTTTTCGTAAATTTCGCAAACTTTTTCAAATATTTGTCCTCTATTACCTTTGCCCCCTTCATTTTTAGGTTTTGAACCAGAAAATGTCATTTAATTTGTTTACCTTTAAGCAATTCAAACATCCGCTCGTTCTTGTTGTTGTTATTCCCAAAGCGGAAGTTGTTATTTTGTCAAATTTAAATTTATTGACAGCAAACCAAAGTCTCCATCACTCACCCAGCTTGAAGTTAATTAACAAATTGTTATTCTGAGGCAGCCAGAAAGAGGCGAAAACTTCAATTTAAGCAAAATAATACACACAAGATGAGTAAGTAAGCGTAAAACAACCAAATAGATTTAGGCCTATCGAATATCGAATGGTAGCATTAGCCGAACAGTCGAATGTAAACATCGAATTGACTTGAAAACGTTGAGATATCGATAAGATATCGACAACCCTACTACGTACTAGCCTTGCCTATCTTTTTTTTTTGTATCCAAACAGTAAAATTAAGTTTTAATCATAACGCATATACGTATAAGTTTTATTGTGTTTGTTTAGTGTATCGTTTATTTATTTCATAAGTGCGCGTTTAGTAAGAAAATGTCATCGCGAAGGTAAATCCAATAGGAAAAAACTGAAAATGTACACATACCTACGCACACACACACACACACTCACACATATACACTCACACACTGGCAAATAAAACACACTTGGTTATTTACATACTTACATACATACCTACCTACATATGTATAAGTATATACAAAAAAGCACAAAAAAAAATATAAAGTTGAGATAAAAAAGTGCAACAAAGTGCTTAAGTGAACTGAACTGAAATTGCCGTGCCAAACGTCGCCCCGCCGCCACCCCTTTTGCCTATAATATAAATTATAATAAAGTGAGGCAAATTGCTTAATTTGGCAAACACAAAACAGAGTGTTTGAATGTGCAAGAAAGAGAGAAAGACAAAGAGAGAGAGAGAGCAACTTGTGTGTGACCCTTAAAAAAAAAGTTTGTCATAAAATTATTAAGTACTTTTTTTTAATTAACGGTGGAGCAGTCAAACTCTCATTTTTTTTTTCTCTCTCTCTTTTCCTCTCTCTCTGTCGGCCAAAGAGCAAACTAGAAAAACTCTCTTCAATTGCGCTAGCGCAACATGCGAATAAGTTTGTCTGTCTGTCTGTTTGTGTGTATGTATTTATGTATATAAACCCGCACATATGCATACAAATTTATTTATTTTGTTTGTATAAATTAAACTAACAATAAATTTTCGGATGCTTCCCTTTCTACACACACACAAACACAGATGGTTCCACCCAACGATAACGGGCATTGAAGCTGAAAAATTGCTACAGGTTGATGGTTTCGATGGTTCATTTCTTGCGCGCCTATCATCCTCAAATCCGGGCGCCTTCACCCTTTCCGTGCGTCGCGGCACTGAGGTAACACACATTAAAATCCAAAATAATGGTGATTTCTTCGATCTTTATGGCGGTAAGCAAGATCCCAAATTTCAATTGTAATAAATAATAATAATAATTGTTTGTTTTCTTTAGGTGAAAAATTTGCCACACTGCCAGAGCTGGTCCAATATTATATGGAGAATGGTGAGCTGAAGGAGAAAAATGGACAGGCCATAGAGCTTAAACAGCCGTTAATATGTGCAGAGCCCACCACAGAAAGGTGAGTGTCGCCAGCCCTGAACAGCTGATTAGCAAGCGGCTTGAGGATTTTGCTTTATTCCAAGCAAATTGTTGTAATTCTTGAAATTATTTCTCTCTTAGTTGTAGGCAAATTCTTGGCAAAATTTTGTTTCATTTTTGTAATTTTTCGCTGCATACTTTTAGGCTTCAGAAAAAGGTTTTTTTTTCTCTATTTGTCTATTATATTTTTTTATTACTTAAAAAATTCTACAATCTTTGTTTCTTTTTTAAAAAAATGTTTATTATCTAAACGAAAGATCAACGAAATTTTTAAAGCATTTTCTAATATTTCCATTGAGCTTCTGGAATTTTTGATTGTTCTTTTATTTTTATTTGTTTTTGTGTAAATCTTTTTAATTTACCATTTAATTTCAACACCCACTTGAAAGCAAATATTCAAACATTCACACCTGTTGCTTATACAAGACCAAATTTGGTTTGTTATTGTCTTTTATTTTACAGCCCACACAAGCTTAAAAAATTATTATTATTGACTTTAGTTTATTATATCTAAAAATTGTGTTGTATTTATTTTCTTTCTAATTTGTTGGTAGAAATTTCAATTTCTTTCTTTCCGTGTTCCTAACTGTTTTTGTTCCACAATTTCAATTTGAGTTCCTCGACCCTTGACAGATATAAATAATTATTGTCCTCTCATTAATACATTTGTGTGGCCCATTATAACTGTGTGTTAAATGAAATAAAAAAAAAATTACCAGCCCCAAAAATGAGTTACATTACCTCCTCGTCATCATCATCATCATCATCATCGTCAGACATATAAACAAAGGCTTTTATACAAAGTTTAAATTTAATCATTAATTTTGTTTTTGCTTTGTTGATTTTGAATTTTTGTTGTTGGTTTTTTTGTTGTTTCAATTTGATTCAATCTCTTCTGGCCCGTTTGACGTTATGTGGGTTGATTTTATTTTTAACACTGCAAAATTTTACTTATTTTATGATTGTTTGTGTTTTTAACCAACAATCAAAAGTGTAAAAATATCACTTCAATTACGTCAAAAAGAAAGAAAGGGTTGCCATTGTCATTAAGTAATGAAATTTTATAGAAAGTTGAAACACAACTATTTATTCCTATTTATTTGTAAAAAGACTTTCACTTGGTGGCTTAGAACACAATAAAATTCTCAGCTGATTCTTAGAAATCTGATAACACAGGCCTATTTAATTATTTATTAGGTTTTGAAAAGTAAAATATGTTATTTTAAATAGCACCATGAGAATTCAGGGAAAAAATGTATTTGGGCCGTAATATCGATCCGAATATAACAGTGTTTTTTGCACTTTCGAACTAGAATTACTCGAAAACTTAGGGTGGTGAAGCAATTCCGACTTCAGATTTGGAATTAGCGCACCCAAATCTTTTAGAAAAATTTGTTGTCGGCCTGGATCTTTTAGCTATATATTTTTGAGACCTTAGAAGTTCCCCAAATTGGTTATTACAATTCATATTTTGTAGAAAATGAAGAAAATCATTAGAATTATAGAACTAGGTAAGTTTTTTCAATAAATGGCTATTTTATCAGGTAAAATATTAGCTAAATGGAATAATTAAAATTCTGAAATAGTTTTTTTCTTTTCCTAAACTTTTAGCCATTTTATAAGGTGCAAAATTAAGCTAGAATATTTTAAAGTCTGAAATTAATTTTTAAATTAATTTTATCTGAAAGAAAAATGTACGATTTATAAAATGTAAGATGTACATATAAAATTTTAAATTTTCCAGCCACAATTTGAGAATTATAAATTGTTTAGCTAAAAAGCTGGAATAATTGAAAAATCAGTGGCTTGGAATATTTATATTTATTATCAATTTGTCATGCTGAGATAGTCTCATTTTTATTATTGCTATTAATTTTGAGACATTTTCCATAATTATTTTTTTGTTGCTTGTTGCTTTCAATAATTTTAAAAATTCTCTCAGGTGTTCTCATTTCGAAATTCAATTTTTTTTTGTAACCTTGGAATATATTCAATTTCAACTATATATTTCAAGTGCGCATCTAAAATGCAATTAATTTTGTTGTTATGCGATACAAATTGAAAAATATTTGTATTTGTATTTATATATATATATTTTTTTACTGTTTATTTTAGCTGAAACATTTAATTGTTATATTTGCAATTAAATGAAATGATAATTGTTTTCGAGTCAAACTGCTTTACTTTCTTCACTACTGACACTAATCAATTAAATAAAAAAAAAAACAAATAGCTTGTGATGTGTTAAATAATGAAAAGTAGCGAACCAAACACGCCTCAACATTCAGTCAGTCCCCGCCCCCGCCCCCTTTGGGATCCTCCCGATGCTCATTTGCAATACTTGAAATGTTAAATGTTTTCAATTTTTCGCTATTAAAAACAATAACAAAAAAAAAAAACAAGCCTACAAAATTGTTTATAAATTATGCCGGGCACGTTGTGGCACTTGGCTGCTTTGCTTGCTGGCCCTCATAGTCGTCATTCTGGCCGGTTAGCTGTTTTTGTGTAGCTAGGCAAACTTTGTATCTCTACCGGGGATATCTGGTATCTGTTTCTGTTTCTGTCTCGGATCGCACAAATACGGGCATGAGGTACTTTTTTTTTTGTGTTTTTGTACGTAAATACAATAATTGTGCATAATTCATTTGCATTTTCATATAATTCTCTGAGTTGGGATTCTATTATACATTATTCCCTCCAACCATTTTGAGTGCGTGTTTGTGGTCACATAGGCCAGAAAAATAAGAGAACTTACATCATGATGAAATCATATGACTTTTATTTACGTGTTGATCAAACACGCTATCATCCAGCCATTTAGATTTACCATTTAATAAATCTATTACGCTCCAATTTAAAGTGTGCTTCCCTAAACAAATCAAATGCTATGCCCTGTCTCAGATTAGAAAAAATAAATACATCCATCAGTTCAAGCAATTAGACACAAACATATGTAAATTGTAGGATCTTCTAAGTCGATCACGATTGAGATAGAACTGTGCGTGTCAAATGTGTTTTTGTTTTATTTATTTCAGGTAATTCCCTAGATAAAAATCACACAAAAAGTAGGAAGTAGCCTGTTTAATCATGTTTTCTAGGGTTTTGTTGAAACTGTACTTTATGCTCTTACAGATGAGCTAAAAAGATGCTTGTTCGTAGTATTAAGAAAAACTTCACAGTTCTTCCATATTTTCATTTACAGGGTTAAATCATTTTTGTTTAAATTGTACTTAATGCTACAATGTTTTATGGCTCTCACAGCATTTAGCTTTATGACAGATGAGCTAAGAAACTGCTGATTTATGAGGGGTTTCCCATCAAGTTTATTATTTCTCGAGATTGGCAAAATAAAAACACTCCTAAAAATCGAAAAGTTCTTAATTTTCTAATTACCCAGAATGACTTTGCTGGTTGCTAGGCTGGTTCGTTGCACTTTCTTTGTATTTATCTGAAATATTTATTTTCCTGTAACTTGTAATCATCGCTAAAAATATTGTTTATCTAGTTGTGTTATTTTAGCCTCGTGTGTGGGTGTCAGTTGTTTGTTGCTGGCCTTTTCCCCATTGAAATTAGGGCAATTGATCATTCGGGAAACAAACAAAATTGACTAACTGACTGACTTATTGGCTGAGTGACTAATTGCATAATCGTATTCATATTGTTCATCAGGGTGGACTCCAATCGAGATAGCCTGTCTGTGTGATATCAGCTATTATGTTTTTATTTTTTGGGTTACTATATAGACACACTCATATATAATATATAGTATAATATTCTGCCTGACTGGCATTTTAAATGCCAACAATTTGCGCACTCTGTGTACTTTGTCGTCCGCCACAGAGAGTAGTTAACAATAAATTATGTTTATTTATTTTTTTATACACAATATGATAATTTTTGTAATGTTTTTTTTTTTTTTTTTGTGGCTTTCTACTTTTTATTATTATTTGGATTGTTGCCCAAAAAGCGTAAGCCGCAGCAATGGCCAAGGTCGTAATTATTTGATTAACCAATCAGAAAATAAAGTTCTTAAAAGGCTTGTAATTGTTTACCCTTAAATCTGATTCTAAATAAAGGAGGAATTCAATTGTGTTGCAAACTCTTAATTTTCTTAGATGAAGTTCAAGAACTGAAACCCTGAACAAATAAAAATATATATGTCTTATTTATAGAATATAGAAAAAGATAACTTCAAATTAGAGCTAAAAAAAACACTAGAATCTAAAAATAAACTGGCCATTTTAAAACTACGTAATCATAATTAAATTTATGATTCTGTTGTTGTTTTCTGGAGCTTTCAATTCTAGTTATTTTCTTAATTTAATTCTGTAACTTTTTTCGTTTAGTTTGCTTTCTTGTAAACAAAAACAAAAGATTTTGTTGTGTTTCTTTTTTGTTTTTTGTTTTATGTTGATTTATGTTTTATTGTGTTTCCACTGAAAACTTGATGACGAAACAGCTAAAATAATAGCAGCAACAAAAAGGCATTTAAAGTTTGTCATCGCCAACAACCCCCGCAAAATTAGCCCGGCTTTATCGCGACTCATTTCGGTCGGTGTCGCGTCACAAGATCTAAAAACAACAAAAAAACCAAATGCCCCAACAAATATGCAGCACACGTCCAACGCTGGCGTCTCTGACGCGTTTGCGCCTGCGCTTTAAGAATACTACTCTGACCATTTTCTATATCTACTAAATTAAATTTGGGAATTTTAAAGGTTTCATCAACTTCACTCTACTATGTATGAAAATGTGGTCAAACTTTATGTAATTCTAAAAAAAAAAATAGGAATAAAAAACACTTGGTGTTATGTGAAAAAAATACACGCTTGATTTATGAATAATTGGAAAAAAGTCTGCTTGTTTTATATAAGTCTTCAAATTGGAAAAACAAAGTATGAATATAATTGATTTTAAATGCGCATTAGAAATTATTATAAATGTAATTTCCATTTGGATTCAGGGGATTACTATATTAATAATTCGAATTTAACAGCTAGAAAAATTTGATAGATCTTGAAAGATTTTCCCAATTTTAGTTAGTTTCAGACTCTATGATTTTTTAAATACTCTGCTTTAGGGCATATTTTTATTTCGTCTAAATAAATATTTTATTTTATACTCATTTCCGGTGTATAGAAGGATTGTCCAATATATTATTATTATTATAAAATATATCTACATATATTTATATTATTTTGTGAATGATTCGATTTAAAATGACTCACTCAATCGACTGATGACCACCAAGCAGGCAAGCAAAGCGGTCAGAGTTTCAAGTGTAAACACTCTCCCTCCTCCTCTCGCTCTTCCTTTCTGCCAACTCTTCCTCCTTCCTTTAAGTCGCTCTTTCTCTCTTTCTTTGTTAGTCACTTAATAAAATCATATATGTATGTATGTAAATAAAAGTAAAAGTGTGTCTGTCTGTCTGTCTGTCTGCAAAAAAGACAACAACAACTTTTCAAAGTTCTTGACCCAAAAGAGAGAGAGAGAGAGAAAGAGAGTAAGTGCAAGTGTGTAACTGTGATTAGTTATGCGTTTAATTCTTTCACTTTTAGAAAGCCCCAAAGCAATGCACTCAATGCACTTTCAAATAGTTTAGTTTTTTTTTTTTTTTTTTTTGTATTCTATTAAAAACCATAGATATTATTTCATTGATTATTGAATCAGCCAGGAAACCAAAACGCACATAAAGTGAACGTGTAATTTACCAGAGAACTTTTGACCAATCTAAATGTGATAATGAAAACACAGCGCAATAACAACAACAAATCTAAGCCGGCACGTAATACAAATCAAAGTTTAACAAGGAGTAAAAATCTTAACTGTTTTGTGGTGGGTGTCATTTGGTTAGTTGACTTGGGGAGGCGTGGTGATTTTTTTTTTGTTTTACAAATTTTTATTTTATTGTAACGACTTCTGCCGCTATGCCGGCGTTTTTGGTATTTAAAAACAAAAAGCGCAGCTCACAGCCAGAAATCATTCATTCATTGACCAGCACACAAACTGAGCTGAGCGCTTAGAACTTGAATAAAAATCAACAACAACAACAACAGCAACAATTTATTAAGAATATTAAGCAGCAGCCCAGAAGTAGTAGTGAGTGCGAAAAGTGAGCTTAAAAGAGACAAAGCGAAAGAGAGAGTCAAGAACAAACGAAGTCAACAGAAGCAGCAGCAGCAGCAGCGACAGCAGCGATTGACAGCAAAGAGGAACAAAAACAAAAGCTTGACACTTGCCGTACCGAGCCTCATTCTCGAGTGGCGGTTCAACGGTGAAACACAATTAACGCAAGCTTGCGCTGCTTTGATGCCAAATCAAGCAGTGCCGCCTCAGCAACAATAATAATAATCAAGCAGTGTGTGACTGACTGTGCCTCTTATCAAATTTGAAATTTGTGTGCGTGTGTTTAATTTTCGATTATAATTTCGATTATGCCTTCAGCCACATTTATTTTAGAGCATTTAATTGCGGCACAAACGCGTTTAGACGAGGTAGAGTCTAAAACAACAACACCAACAACAACAACAGCAGCAGCAAATGCAGCAAATAATAAAGTCAACAAAACAAAGTCATATGAAAAGAAATTATTGTTGACTTTGAAGAAAATTGTGAAATGAACAAAACGAAAAAAAACACAAAAATTTAAGATTTTACATGATTTTGCCATATTTGTACATTTTAAAATAAGTTTAAAATAATCATAATAATAAAAAAAAAACATTTAAAAATCAAGAAAAAAAAAAACAACAACAAACTTGGACATAAACTTGTTTACAACAAATAGAACTAACGAAAGTGTTTGTTTTTATTATTACTACAACTATTTAAATTTTTGTATTTTATTTTTTTTTTTTTTTTGAAGTGGAAGTTTTTTTATTTATTTTTGTTTTGTGTATAAACAAGTGTTGGAAGTTTTATTAAAAACTGAAACCGCAAATAATTTACAACGAATATTGAAAATTACATCACCAAAAATATTTATAAAAATGATTTTCAATAAATGCCTAAAGAAATTGTCCACTTCGCTGGGCAATGTTGTCACACAAAAGATGACAAACAACAACAACAACCATAACAACAACAACAATGATAATAATAATTCATATTATAATAAACCAAGAAACTTTGAATATGAGCAAGCCATTGAGGCAAATTATGGCAAAAAGCAACAGCAACAACAACAGAAAACAAACAAATCAAATAATAAGAAAAATTATATGACCTCAGATGAATTGGCTCAAATAATTTGGGGTGCTACCCATAGCCAAAGAAAGGATAATGAACAACAACAACAAAGACGCACAACAACAACAAACTCAACAAATTCATCATTGGAATCTTTGCATTTACCAGTTGCTGCCAATCCCAATTCCAATTCCATCTCAACGTCATCAGCCTCATCGTCGCCATCATCATCGGCCTCAGCATCTGTTTCGTCCTCGTATCCTGCCACGCCCACATCCTGGTCAGCCTCGCCACCGGATTTTAATGCCACATCCTCCACATCATCATCGTCTGCGTGGTCAATGGAAACCTTTAACTATTTGGCCAAATTGCGTGTACAACTTTGGGGCTTTGAGTGCGTATTTCAATAATATTTTACTATTTAATTTTTAGCCAAAATCTGAAAAGTTTTGATTGAATTATCTTTGTAAAGGATTGAATTATATTAAATGATTTCATTCCCAGAGATTATTCATTATAAATCAAGATTTAATCTGAATTAAAAGTGCTTTGAAATTTAGGTTATTGAAATTTACACATTCTCAGACATTATTCATAATAATTCTAGGTTTAATCTGAATTTAAAATGCTTTAAAATTTAGTTTTTTGAAAATTCCACATTCCCAGAGATTATTTAAACTTAATTTTGAATTAAAAGTGCTTTAAGATTTAGTTTTTTGAAATTTCCATATTCCTAAAGACTTCCATATAATTTGGGCTTTATTCTGAATAAAAAGTGCTTTAAAATTTAGTTTTTTGAAATTTACACCTTCCCAGAGATTATTCATAATAATTATAGGTTTAATCTGAATTAAAAGTGCTTTTAAGTTTAGTTTTATATTCCAAAATACAAAAGAGCTTATATAATTTAAAGGTTGGACAATAATAATTGAAATAAAAAAAAACAAAAACAACTAATTAAGTTGTTTAGAAATTATTAATATTAATAACGATAAAATAAACGTTGACGCTCAATTTTGTTTTGTATAAGAAATTAGTCTACGACATTTTTTTGCCCAACTCCAAAGTTCACTAGCCTAGTTGAGGGTGATGGGGGGTGGGGGAGGAAATCTAAATAATAAATAATATTAGCTGTCCAAATAGGTAAACGCTCGCAAAGCACACACTAAAATTGATTGGCGCGTGCGAAAGGCGTGCAAATTAAATTAATTGTTTTTGAAGATAGTTAAAACAGCAACAAATTTCCAATTGAAGCCAACCAACGAAACAAAAAAAAAAAAAAAAAGCAAATGGAAAAAAAATACAATAAAAAAATAAATATGAAGACAAACAGAGAAAAAAAAAAATTGTCATGTGTTTGAAATTGCTACGCAAATTAGTAAATATTTACGCTAAATAACAGACCCAATGATTAACAAAAACCACGAGAATGATCATAACAACCCAGCAAACTCAACAGAAACCGACTAATCAGGTTGAGTCAGTCAGTCAGTCAGTCCATTTGTGGCAACTTAATATTCCTTTCTTCATTTTTGACTGACTCCCCCGCTTTCCGAGATTTACTCGAAAAAATTTTGACAGCCTTCTTACCTTTTATGTATTTAAATCATTTATTTTGAAAGCAAAAAAAAAAAAGTGTTTATTTGTTTTTCTTATTTACGATAGGTGATACATTAAGAATTCTTCTAAATGAAATTGTTTACGCCGTTCAAGTTGAGATATTTTTTTTAAATACAAAATTCTAGATATGGAATATTTCAGATATTCTATGTAGTTTATTAGAATTCTAATTAAGGAATATTATTTTTCAAGTATCATAATTTGAGAATTCTTTAATTAAAATATTCTAGTTCTAGAATTTAATACTCAACTTTTTTGTTTGTTTGTTTTTTTTACTGTTGCCAACGAGTTTTATTTTTCCAGACTGACATAACAGTCTCAATATAATCTAAATACTCACATTCCATGTAGTATTTCCTTCCGCCCACTTTGGAAAAATGCAGTCTGTCAGTCTGTCAATATAAATCAAATATTATTATTTTCTGTCTGTGGTTTTTTTTTTTGTTATGGTTTAATTTGTGCAAATTTATTAGCATTGAAGGCAAGCCGGCTTTAAAAAACAAAAAAAAACAATGATGACAAAGATGACAACGTTTTTTTTTTTTGTGTTTGTTGACCCCAGCAAAATAAAAATCGGTCGTCCCTACTCTTATTTGTTGTAACTTCCTCCTTGAATTAAAATAACAAGTAACTGTAAATCCCCAAAAAAAATTTCACTGACGCAAATACAATTGACTTTTAATTAAGTCAAGTACACAAACCTTAATTCCAATGACGATAATACACACCTCCGAAATGAACCTAAATTTTCAGTAAATCCAAATATTTAAAATATATATATGTAAATGTGCTAATAGCTTCCCGAAGTCAGAAACTTGAAAAATCGTTTTTATTTGGGTTGATTCATCTTTTTTGATTCAGAGAGAGACACAGAGAGAGAGAGAGAGAAATCTCTAAAATGTGGGAGAATTCAATTCTTACTCATTATAAATTTATTTTATTTTACATTTAACTTCCGTTCCGTATTTATTGCACGCTCTTATCATAATGACAAGCGTGTGCCAAGCCAGCCACCTTGAATATGTAACAAATTATTGGCTAAATTGACAATAAACATTGAAATGCCTGCATGTTGCTCTCTGTAAAAAAATAATGAATAAAAATAGAAAAATACTCGCACTTTTCCATACGGAAGATAAATTCAATCAACATAAAAACAAAAAAAAAAAAAAAACGTTCTATACATAACACATGAGTAGATATTTTTTGTCTCTTGTTTGTTGTTTTTTTTTTTTTATGATAACTATGACCCCAAAATATATATAGAAAAAAAAAAAAACCGGCTTAAGGACAACGACAACTTTACTAAAATAAAATAAACTTCGATTGATTTGCTCATTGCTGTCATTGTTAGTATTAATATTGTAGTTTGTTATACATTTCGCTCAAGCCGACGAACTCTCAGCTGAGACGAGTTAAGAATTAACAAATTCAAAGCTAGTTTTTTTTTTTTTAACAAACCAAAGTGTGTGAAAAGTTGAATACTCTAGCAAAATATATACAATTTTTAACTGGGGCATTGGATTAGTGGGAATAATAATAATAATATTGAATGTCCTTGAACATATTGAATTTTTTAATTAACAAACTCGAAAAACAAAAATAAACAAATAAATATTTATACATTAATTTAAATATCGGCTCAAGTCTAAATTTAAATCAAATTTCCGTTAACTTAACAAGCAGTTGTGTGGTGCTAAAGCAACGCTTTAAACTGCTTGCCTTTTCATTGCACACTGCTTTTCAATTGCAGTGCTTTCAAAGCAGTTTAAGCTGTTTATTTTCAAACGTTTTTTTTTGCATTTTGCTGTTTTTCCTTTCATGTCAATCACCATAAATGAGCTCGCTCTCTCCGCCCTCCTCTCCAAGTGATGAGAGCTCCTTATAAAGACCCAATCAACAAATGTTGTTTTAACTAAAAGCAAACAAACATTTAACGCTGCCAACTTGCACTTTTAAGCATTCGTCGTTGTCGTTGTACCACATGTCGTATGCGTGTTGCATTTGACTGTTTTCTGTTTTATCTATATAGTATTTTATAATGTTCGATTTTTACGGCTCGTCTCACACTTTTGTTCTGTTCTGTTCTGTTCTCTCTTTTTATTCTATTCCGTTGTTGTTTTTGTTGGTGCAGTTTCCTAGTTGTTTTTAACATTTTGCTTGGCATTTTTGCGCGCTCAGTTTTTATTGCAAATTGCATTTCGATGGCGCACGTAGTCAATTCCAAGTCACATCGAACAGAGTCAGTTGGATAGCCAAACCAAACAGTCAGTCAGTCAGTTAGTTAGTCAGTTTTTTATTTTATTTCACAAAAATTAATATTTGATTTTGAATTATATTTTCAGATGGTTTCATGGCAACATTTCTGGCAAGGAAGCTGAGAAATTAATTTTAGAACGTGGCAAGAATGGTTCATTCCTTGTCCGTGAATCTCAAAGTAAGCCAGGTGATTTTGTGCTTTCCGTACGCACTGATGACAAAGTGACCCATGTCATGATTAGATGGCAGGTGAGTGTTAAGTTTAAAGTTCAACTACAAATGAAAATCGATTTAAACACTGTCAGCCTAAGAGAGACAGAGACGGAGACAGAGAGAGACTGAGACTCTTAACTGGTTTAGTTTGCGAAGGTGGCAAATGTTTTCTTGTTGTTGTTGTTGTTGGTGTCATTGCGGTTAACTTGTAAGCAAATTTGCTAGTTGTCAACAACAACAACAGCAGCAACGAAAAGAGAGCGAGTGAGAGAGAGAGAGATAGAGCTTTAAAGTTCCTCATATATTTTTTAGTGACCTTGAAATGAAATGAGTTTTTTTTTCATATTTCTAGGTAAATAACATTTCCCCTCTGACTTCTGGGGGCTTTACAATTTTTTTCAAGTGCTTCTAAATTGGTTTAGAAATGTTTTCAAAACTTTGGGGTATTTGAATTTAAAACAAAATTATTAAACTTTAAATATGTACTAATAAATACCAAAAAAAAAGGTTTTAACATAAAATTTTTAATTTTAAAAATTGTTAGTAATTTAACCAAAAAAATAAATAGAAATTAAAATTTTATATATTTTTTTTTTGCTTTTTAAAATGATACAAAAAATTGTTAGTAGTTTAACCAAAAAAAAAAAGAAATTAAAGTTTTATATATTTTTTTTTGACATAATTTTTTTTTTTGCTTTTTAAAATGATGCAAAAAAAAGTTATGCCTTAAATTCTATTCAGAAAAAAACTGTAAGAAATTCCTTTATAATTGCTTATTGTTTTTTTTTTAAAGCCGTAAAATGAGCAATAATTTGGGTTCGAGGATGTCAATTAAATTGTTAGGCAATTTTGCCATTGATTTATTCTATTTTTTTTTTGAAACTGCAATTTACAAATAAAAATTTACCCAATGTAAACCAAAATACAAAAAAAAAACTGCTATTAGTCATAAAAATGTCAGTGTGAAATTCAAATTGAGCTTGTAATTCCCCAAGTTGTTCAGACTTAATTTTCTCTCCCTCTCATATATATATAATTAAATTGTTTTCGTTATCCAAGTCTTTATCCATTTGATAATCTGGCACGCCCAGTAGCCAATTTAGAGCTCTTTCTAAACGGATTTACATAATAGAAAGCAAATATTATTTTAGTTTAGTTTTTGCCAACGAGATCAATATTGTTTGTAAAGTCACGTTTTATATTAATTTGTAAAATTTATGCATTTCTCGCTTATTTTCTCTTAGGATAAAAAATACGACGTTGGCGGCGGTGAATCATTTGCCATACTCTCGGAATTAATTGAACATTATAAACGCAATCCCATGGTGGAAACATGTGGAACTGTTGTCCATTTGAGGCAACCATTCAATGCCACACGTATTACAGCAGCGGGCATTAATGCTCGTGTTGAACAATTGGTTAAAGTGAGTCTAAAAAAGCAATTCGATTTAAATAGCTTGTAAAATTAAATGCCTAATTTTGTTTGCTCATTTTTAGGGTGGTTTTTGGGAAGAATTCGAGTCACTGCAACAAGATAGTCGCGATACATTTTCGCGACATGAAGGCTACAAGAATGAAAATCGTAATAAAAATCGTTATCGCAACATTTTGCCATGTAAGTTTTAAAAATTAATAACCTAAAGAATTGCATTTATATTTGGCTTATTTTTAATCAATAGAATTATCAAAAAAAAACTTTAATTAATTTTGTAAAATTTCCCAAGAGTTTTAAACAATTTCAATTGAGTTAAAAATATATTTTAGAATTTTCTAACATTTTATTTCTATTATTCATCATTTTTCCATCATTTTATTAGTTTTTAAATTATGATAAATTAATTTTTTGTACTAAAATTTTAATTAAAAAAAAATGTAGCGGAAAATATTTCAAGAATTAATTTTTTCCATTTTCTTTTGCAATTTTAATAAAGTACTAAAATGTTATGTAATTTCCAAGAGTTTTAGTTGAAATTATTTTAGAAAAACAATTTTCAAATCATTTCGAATGGTTTTGAACTCTTTAAAAAATAGAAAAATGGGGAAAATACTTCCGTATTCTAAAAAAAGCTTATAAAATGATAAGGTTAATAATTAAATTGTATTAAAATCTCTCATTGTCAGTTCTAATCAACTATTTATTAAAAGTAGTTAATTGAATTAGAATTTTATTAATTTCGCTCTTCCTTCTTCTTCTTCTTCCTTGACAGATGATCACACACGCGTCAAATTGCAGGATGTGGATAGAAGTGTGGCCGGAGCTGAATATATAAATGCCAATTATATACGTTTACCCACCGATAATGATTTGTTTAATATGAGTAGCTCGTCGGAGAGCTTGAATACATCGGTGCCTTCGTGTCCGGCCTGTACAGCGGCGCAGACGCAAAAGAATTGCCTGAATTGTCAGTTGCAGAATAAGACATGCGTCCAATGTGCAGTGAAATCGGCGACATTACCGTATAGCAATTGTGCCACCTGTAATCGTAAATCGGATTCGTTGAGCAAGCACAAACGTAGCGAATCAATGTCGACAAATGGTACGCCGACATCAACGAATCCGGGTACGCCAACGGCTCTCTCTACGGCCGTAAATGGTTGTCGCACTGGCCTGGCGGGCCTGAGGAAAAAGCATAGCGGCGAGGCGGCGGGGGCGGCAGCATCGGCGACAACGCCACCACCGAATGCCTTGGCCAGTGGCGGGAATATGGAGAGGGAAATGTTTAAAACTTATATTGCCACTCAGGGCTGTTTGGCCAATACAATAACGGACTTTTGGAATATGATTTGGCAGGAGAATACACGGGTAATTGTTATGACCACCAAGGAGTTTGAGAGGGCAAAAAATAAATGCGCCAAATATTGGCCCGATGAGGGACAATGCAAACAATTTGGCCCAGCGAAAATTCAATGCATTTCGGAGAACTCAACCAGTGATTATACATTGCGTGAATTTTTATTCTCTTGGCGTAATAAACCCGAGCGTCGCATCTATCATTATCATTTCCAAGTTTGGCCCGATCATGGCGTCCCAGTGGATCCTGGTTGTGTATTAAATTTCCTTCAAGATGTCAACACCAGGCAGGGCAATTTAACCCAGGCGGGCGAGAAGCCCGGTCCAATTTGTGTCCATTGTTCGGCGGGCATTGGACGCACGGGTACATTTATTGTTATTGATATGATTTTAGATCAAATTGTGCGAAATGGTAAGTAAAATGTTTCTTCTTCTAAATTGAGAATAATTAATTAATTAATATTTAATTCATTTAGGTTTGGATACCGAAATTGATATACAACGCACAATACAAATGGTACGATCGCAAAGATCTGGCCTAGTACAGACCGAGGCGCAATATAAATTTGTTTATTATGCTGTACAACATTATATACAAACGTTGATAGCCCGGAAAAGGGCTGAAGAGCAGAGCCTGCAAGTTGGACGCGAATATACAAATATCAAGTAAATTGAATTAGATTTGTGTTTTAATTTATTATTAATATTGAATTTGTATTTATTATTTTAGGTATGCAGGCGAAATTGGCAACGATTCACAAAGATCTCCTTTACCACCAGCAATTTCTAGTTTAAGTTTAGTAGCAAGTAAACCAACATTAACCACACCAGCAGCAGCAGCAGCAAATGCAACAACAGCAGCAGCAGCAGCCACAGCAGCAACAATTAATAATAGCAATTGTGAAAACTCATTGGCTACGCCACCACCGCCCATACCAGGCAATAAGCATGTAATTAAAATGCCGCCACCATTGCCTGCTGGGCCCGCAGGATCCATGATGAATAATAGCAATGGCAATGCACATCATCATCATATAAACACAACCACATCATTGTCATCAGCATCGTCAGCAGCAGCAGCAGCAGCAACAACAACAGCAACAGGCTCCAATAATTTACGTAAATCAAATTTTTATATATACAACGATTTATATGCTAGCAATAATGGCAGCAGCAGCAGCGGCAGCAGCAACAGCAACACAAGCGGCAACAGCAGCAATGATTTGCAGCATCAGCAGCAGGCAGGGAATCAAGTAGCAGCAGGTAAGCAGCAGGTGGCGGCTAGTAGGCCGGGTGGTAGTGGTATATTCAAGTTGTTCACAAGTCCCATAATCTTTCAGCAAAATACAAAAACATTCCCAAAGACATGATCAGTCTGAGGCAGCAGACGACGGCGCCTGCCTTGCCGCCACCACCGACACCGCCGCGCAAAACATGACAAATGAATTTTTAAATATCTTTTTTTAAATTTTTTTTTTTTTTTATTTTTATTTTGCACACTCACACACACACACACACACAAATTAAAAAAGGGCCAAATGCAAAAAGCCCAGCCAAGCATAATTATTAATAGTTGTTAAAAACAAATTGAGAGCTGCTGCAAGCCGCAAAACAAACAAAAATAACAAAAAAGAAAACAATTTAAAGAATATTAAAAAAAAATAAAGCATGCCCACATAAATGTATTTACATAAATTAATAAAAAAAAACAAAAAACAAAACAAAAATAATATTGTCCATGTAAATGCATTTATGTTTTCAAATTGTTCTAGTGTTCTAAGTGTTGTTGAAAGTAAACAAAAAACAAAAAAATAAAAAAAAAAAATATGAAAAAAACAAAGCGTTGATTGTGATTCTAATTAAAAATAAAAACAAAAAAGTAAACGGCAAATAAATTGTAAAAAGGCAGGAAATGAAAAGTTAAAGAAGGAGCAAAAAGCAGAGAGAAAGAAACGTTTTTTTTTTTTATATATTCATTTCTTTTTGTCAATCAACTATAAAAATCTAAATGTGTTTAAATGTTTTGAAATGTGTAAAAATTGCTAGAAAAAAAAGAAAGAAAAAGAAACGAAATAATTTTATGGTCAATGTTGTCTTTCTTTCTTTCTTTTTTTCTTTTAAATTATCATTATTATTATCTATTTGTCTATATATTCTTGTATTCTTCAAGTTTTTTATTAAACCACAAATAAAAGTAAAATTCAAAATTTGTCATTTGCAAGCTAAATTTGTCTGTATTTTCTAAAAGAGAATTAAAACAAACAAAATCCCCTGCTTTAATTTTATACCTTAATAATAATAATGAAAACAAAACAAAAAATAATTGATTAATTTTAATATTGTCTAACAATTTGTAAGTTGCTTTGATTTTAGCAGCGCCTCTAAGCCGCCTGTTTATATTAATTAATAATTATTATATTATGTATAAATGATAAATGCTAAACTATTTTTATTCTTATTCTATTCATTTATTAAGTGCACCTAAATTCTATTTGCTTCTATTTTTTAATTTTTTTTTTTTGGAATTAATTATAAAAATATACTTGTAAAAAATAAAACAAACAAACAAACAAACAACAACAACTTATATGCAATATAAGCACAGTACCTTATGCGCCGTTATAAAAAAAATGTTAAACAAGCTGAAACCTATTCTAAATAATTAATTAAACAAACATTTTTTTTTTACCACATGAATCAAGAATTTTGTATACAATTTATAATTGTATTTTATGCCTTAATATTATTATAAACAAACAAAAACAAAACAAAACGAAAAACTAAAAAATTGTAAAACAAAACAAAAAAAAATTATGTTTATTATTATTACTATTTTTTTTTTTTTGTTATTGACACACCAGCAAAAAATTTCTATTTATAAATACATTTACACACACAAACACACACCAACAAATAAACCTTTTAAATGTACATTACACAGAAATCCCAAAAAAAAAAAAAAAAAAAAATTGATTTATTTATTTTTGATTTTACTTATTTTTATTTTTGGCTTTAGTCAGGGGAATATTTTCTTCTTGGTTTATTTCTTTTGTTTTAATTATAAGTAGGAAATATTCAAATACGCACAATAGAAATCGAATATCGTTATATAGAAAACTAGCCAAGCTTTACTCAAGCTACTCCCAATAGGCCTTATTAAAAGTAGAGAGAATCCCGAAAAAAAAAAACATAAAACAAAAAAAAAAAATGTCCTATGAAAAACTAATCTAAAAATAAGTAAGCAAAACTAAATTCTAAAATTGCGATTTATACGCACGCAACGATTAAACAATAAGCAGAGAATTAAAATTCCTGCAATTTTACTTTAAAATCTCTTATAGAAAATTGCACATGGGCGCTGATTTGATTTGTCCTTAAGAATTTTCCAAAACATTTAATACAACCACAAAATAGTTAGATAAATTGGAATAATTTATTTAAAAATATTAAAAATATTTCAAGTACTGAGGGTAAAGCATTTTTGTATTGTTAAAGTTAATGAAAGGGAAAAAGAAAAATTCAAATTTCCTTAAATGTCCATATTAATTTTTACATATCTTTATTTATTTATGCTTATTTATTTTATTTTATTTTTTTTGATTATTTCAAAAAATAATTTTTTCATTTTTTGGCACGTATAAGAAAATATTTTTCAAACAGTTTGGATAAATGGATTACTGCCAACTGGATACAATGAGGAATCAAATTGGATAAGAAAGCAGCAGACGAAGAAGCAGAAGCAGAAATGATGAATGGGGCAACGCCAAAAGCCAACCAAAATAAACAATAGCCAACGGGTACAACCAACAAGCAAAACAAAAAATATAAAACTCCAAATTAAAATAAAAAAAAGGAAATTATAACAATCGATTAATAATCGTAAAAAAGAATTAAATCAAAATAAACACCAAATAAATAACGCTTATTAAAAATAATATTAAAAAAAAAAAAGAAACCATAAGTATTTTTAATAAATTGCAAATAATAAATAGAAAAACCAAAAAACATAAATTCCAAATAAATTGAAATCGAAACTACCATAGCAACCAAGACACCAAAAAAAAAAAATGGGTAAAACACGCTTTAGTATTTAAATAATAAGAAAAAGAACGAGATAAATATATATTCAAATTTGAAATTAATGCATTGGCAAGTTAAGCAAGTAAATCATTTTCAATTTAATAAACAAAAAACAAATAAATTTCATTAGACAGATTTTAATATTCAAAGCAAAAAATTTGAATGTTTAAAAATAAAGAAGAAACATTTTTTCTGCCAAGCGCACAAAATAATTGAAATCGAATCAAAAAATGAGAAAAAAAATGAAACCAAAAATTATTAAGATTAAAGAAAGAAAAAACCAAACGTATAAAATACAATGTCAAGCTATTTTAAAAATTATTATTGTAGTGTAGTAGAAAATCCAGGAGGTAAATTAAACGAAATGGGGCAAATTGAAATTAAATTCTCTTTCTCTTTCCCAGGTAGTCCTCAATTTCTGTTTGTTTGCCTCCTGGCACGATTCTACCGAAATATCAAAACGAATACAACGCAAAATATTTGCAAGTCTTATGTGAATTTGAAAATCCCTCGAGAAAAATGTTTAAACAAATTAACTTATAAAAAAAAACATTATATACATATATTTATGAAAACCAAAAAAAAAAAATAAATAAAATTATAACTCGACAAATTGTGTAATTTTGCAAGAAGCTCTTACCAAATATTAACAATTAAACTACCTAAAACGAAAACGATTTAAATCACAAAAAAAAAATTATTGTTATTTACATAGTTGTTAAAAACAAACAAACAAAAAAAAATACCGATCATAAATAACAAAAAAAAAAATCAAATCCAAAAAAATATATATATATATTTAAAACAATTTGTGTCTGCATATTAAAAATATAAAAACAAATCGAAACGAGAGAAAACAAAAAACGAAACAAACAAAAATCTACCAAACAAATATATATACAAAAATATTGAATAAACTATATTGAAAAATTAATTAAAAGTCATATTTTATTTGAGGGGGAAAGACAAATTAATTTTAATTTCAGTGGAAATGCACTTTTCTTAATTGAATTTAATTTTAACGGCCTGACAAGCATAAAGTAGGCTGCATTTTGAATTTTAAAATTCCCTCTAACAATCGATATAAGTTTTCGATTTATTAAGGCGGCATTCTGGTTTACTTCTTTTTCTATATGTTTATTGATGTTTTAAGAACATGCTGCAAAACAAAGAATGAAAAAAAAAACACTTTCATAAAAATGAAACAATAAAAGAAAAATGATTCTTATCAAGAATTAATGTCGTTTTAAAATGAACCTCCAATAATAAATAAATCGCTTTTAATATTACTAAAAACTAAATTTTTTTTTATATTTTCCTATTGAAGTTTTCATTATTTTTAAATTTCTAAATCAGAATGCCCCTTCAAAATTTGCCAATTTAAAAGAGTGGCAACCTGCAAAGCATGGCAGTCTGAAAAAGGTGGCAGCTTGGCAACTTACTGTCATTGACGAGAATCGTAAAATATTATTTTTTATTATTTATTATTTGGCTTTCGCCGAGAACAGTTCGAGACTTGCTCTCGACTGGGAATTTATTTTATTTAAATTTTTTTATAATTTGCCTTAGCCTTCCATTAATTGGCAGTATTCTCGCTCCGTTACTTTTTTATTTATTTTATTTTACTATTGATTTAATACAAAGACTTTAAATAAATCCCATTTATTTTTATTTAACTTTACCTGTTCTAAAATGCAATTCGTTTTTGGCTTCTTAGGCTCATATGGCTCGTGGGCTTCGAATCTCTCAACCCAGCGAGGCTCAGTGCATCCGGACATTTAAAGCGTTTGGCCATGTAATGTGTTGCACTCAGCATGGATCCTTGATCCTTCATAGTTGTGCCCATTATGGTTATTATTTTATTATTTTACAATTTTTTTACTTGCTTTGATTTTGCATATTGCCTCTTGCAATTTTCTCTACTTTGGCAGTTACTTCGTTCCCTTCCTGTTTATTTGTTTTTGTTTCTTTTAAATCTTTGAACGTCTTTGGTGTGGTAAAATCAATAATATCTGTTCAATAAAACTTTCATCTTTTTTTTATTATTTATATTTTTATATCCTTTTAAAAACCAAGTTATTAAAAATAACGATCCTACACAATTGGAAAAAATAAACGAATCGAAATACAAAATATAACAAACAAAGAAACTTAAAAATTTTAATTCCACAGAATTGTAAATAAAACTTGTCAAAATATAAATAAAGTTAAAAAAAAAAACCAAAATTTCCCATTCCATAAAAATATTAGACACAAATAAATGATCTAAAAAAACCCTTAAAATTCTAGCAGAATACTACATATTGCAATAACAAATACTTAAAAGACTTAAAAGGGAATTATTTCAATGAAAACTGGAAAAGAAAATATTCTATTATACTTGCCATTTTTAAAGAACCTAAAATTTCCGATTCCATACAACTGCAATTTTATTTTCAACAAAGAAACTTAAAAATTCCATTTTCTCACTATTGCAAATATAAAAAAAATTCCAATTCCACACAGTTCCACAAAATTGAAATTTTATTCTCTCTCAAAATTCTCATAACTAGCGCAACAACAACAACAAATTTAACGGCGAATTTTGAGCAAGCAAGAAAGACGCTGATTAGAAAAAAAAAGTACAGATGAATGCATAACCCAGCAAACATTCTAGCTACTTTTTATTTTCGCCAAAAATTGCAGCAACAAAAAATATGTAAATAAATTCAGCTTTTATAAATTGTCAATTGATTTCAATTGCTCAGAAGCAAAGTTCAATAAACGTCTATAAAGATCCAATTCCGAAGCACATACGATAATCGATGTCGCAGTCATTGGAAGCTGATAAGTTAAGCCAAATCGACTGCAATTACATACAAATCAACCACAAAACAAGTCAAAAACAATGGAAGCGCTAGAAAACATGGACTTGGAGATACTCTTTTCTTTAAGAAAACTATTTGGATAATTTAGATTCCAGATTCCACTATTTAAACGCTTATAAATTAAGTTTTATATTAATAAGGAACACCTAAATAAAATAATTTATTTAATCCATTTTCAAATATTCAATATTAAAATTATTAGGGATTTTTGTTGGCCGGAAATATCATATTTATTGGATTTTATAGTTTTCAAGTTACCCTTGGACAATATTTGTTTTGAATAGAGTATTTTAGTATTTTTAATTGCAATAACAATTGTCGTCATTGTCGGCGGCAGTCAGAGTCAGTTTAAGTGATTAGCTCAGTTGGTTAAGCGGTTTACTGGGTGCTGCTGCTGCTGCTCCAAAACCTGTAAACTTAATTTGTGGGGGGCTATTTTTGGCCACAATTTAATCAAGTTAAACGGTTGTCTGAGAATGTTGTCACTGGAACTTTGGCTGTTAATTGTTGTGGGATTGTTGGGTTTTCTTTATCTGCATCGGAAATGGCCAATATTTCAATGTGGAAGTAGTTTGCCTGGTCCCTGGGCTGTGCCACTCTTGGGCAATGCCCAAATGATTGGCAAATTGAAACCAGAATGTAAGTAAAAACTGAGGAAATATTGTACAATTTGAAAATTGATTTCAAAATTAAATACCTAGCACATTTTGGTGGTGGCAGTTATTTTTCTATTGTTCACAGAGTTGCGAGAACAATTCGGTGCCACTTTTAGACTGTGGTTGGGGCCACAATTATGGGTATTTTTACATACGGCCGAGGAAACACGTTCAGCCTTGAATAATCCCACTTTAATTAAGGCTGAGACTTTTCAGCAATTGCAGCCATTAATTGGCCAGGGTCTTTTAATAAGCCATGGCCAACATTGGGCAGAACATCGACGTCTCATATTGCCCGCCTTTCATCCAAAAATGCTGAGAAATTATGCTCCTGCCTTGAGGCCACATGCTGAGCAGCTTTTGGCCAAATTAGAGGAGACTCAGGGTGCAGCCATAGAAGTGACAGATTGTCTATTTGATTGTCTGCTCGATGGCATTGTGGGTGAGTACTTTAAAATGTTTTTATTTGAGTTGGTAAAATGTTATGTTTTTTTTTTTGTGTTGCATTTTAAGATTCTACCATGGGCAGTCAGCTAAATATACAATTGTCTACCAAACCTTATTCCAAAGCGTTTCATCGTTGCAGTGAATTATTGTTTAAGCGCATGATTAATCCCCTACTAAGTTCGGATTTAATTTTCAAACGTACCAAGATTTATCAAGAATTACAGGAACAGCTTCAGGTTATACACAAACTTATGGAGCAGATACTTGAAGAACGTTCCACTCAATTGGAAATGGAAATGGAAAAGGAAAATCTCTTCACTGGCAATTTGCTAGACACACTGTTAAAGGCCCAAATCAATGGGCAATCATTGACTAAACAGCAAATACTCGATGAAATGAATACATTTGTATTTGCGGTAAATATTAATACCCAAATATAAATTGAATAATTTATAGGTAACTAATAATATTTGTGCTTTTCAGGGCGTGGACACAACCACAGCTGCCTTGAGTTTTGTGCTCTATGCCCTGGCCAAATATCCTGAGGCTCAAGCTCAACTTTATGCCGAGTTAGCGAATATGGAAATTGCTTGTTTGAATGATGTGGATAAACTAAATGCTTTGCCCTATTTGGATATGTTGCTAAAGGAAGTTTTACGCTTTTATACCATTGTTCCCACCACTGGCAGACAAACCACACAAACTACTCAAATCGGAGATCGTTTTTATTGTTCTGGCATCACCTTGTGGATAAATATGTATGGCTTGGCCCATGATCCTCAGTATTTTAGTCAGCCCCATGAATTTCAACCTGAACGTTGGGCAGATAAGAATCTGATGCCCTTACCTTTTAGTTATATTCCCTATTCGGGTGGACCACATATATGCATTGGAAAGAAATATTCCCTCTTAATACTCAAGTTGATGACAGTGAGCATAGTTTGGCAATTTCATTTGGAATTGGCTAGACCCCAAGAGGAATTAACACTGCAGGCACAAATGGTTTTAAAGGCACGCGAAGGGATTAATTTGAAATTTAAGAAACGTTAAAAAAAAGTTAGAGCTCATTGACTCATTGACATATTCAAATTACCAGTGAAAAATTTAATTATAAATAATATTCAATGCATTTTTAGAACAGACAGAGAAATACACATATTTTTTTAAAGACTTTTTTAGTTTATAAAAATCCCCTTTTTATTCTTCCCCTTAGGCTAATCTACTATGATTCAGAACTACTCAAAATTGTTAAGAATTGTCAAGAATTTTCTAGGAATTGGTTTTTGTTCCAGATTTTTCTAGAATTCTATAAAATTGTAGAATATCAAAGCTTGCTTTTTTAAATTAATTAATTTGCTTTTATTGTTTCAATTTTTGTTGTTGTTGTTTGTTTTAATTTACTTTTTATTTTTTTTTTTGTAAATATATATTTAATTCTTTTTTATACCACATCTACCAAGACACACACACACAAAAATAACCTTTAAAGATTTTACACAAAAAACAAAAAAAAAAACAAAAGGATTTTTATTATGTCGGCCACAGCCTTGAAACGGGGCAACTTTTCCACATTGCGTAATCTTTTTGCACCGACTCCGGCCAAGCGAGTGGAACGGAATTTCTTACGCGAGAATAAACTATTGACGCGAGAATCATTCCGTTCGAATTCGAATTTCAATGGCTTGGCGGGTGCTGCCTATAAGATGACTGGGCCACGTGGGGCCCCAAGCAGCGTCAATCAGCGTCCGCCGCTCAAGGCTCAGAACTATGCCCAGCCCACGGCCTGTTCTCTGGCTCGCCGGAGTACGCCATTGCCGCTGACAGAGGCCCAGCGACGTTTGATTAATGTACGGGGACGCTGGAGTGGAGCGACCAGCCGACACAGGGAATTGGACGCCAATTATTCGTGTTCCGAGAAGCAAATCCAAACCGATGACATCAGCGATGAACAGTTTTTGAGTGCGGCCCTGCGCAAATGCTCGGAAAATGGCCTAATGGTGCGTGGCACAGGACTAAGTCCAGCAATCGATTCTGGCCTGGGTCAGGGCCTGGACCAGAGCCAGAGCCAGGGCAACGTAGTGCGTAGCGAGGGTGACGATCAAATGGCAGCCGGAATTTGTTACAACAGCAACTCGGAACATTTATTGAGACGCACTGCCTCCTCTTTTGAGCTGGGCAGAATGCCAAATCAGCGTGGTGGCTATCAGCCCGGTCAGTATACATTGCATCGGCCTGTTAGCCGCACCGTTGGCATTGTGCCGGGCACAATAGATCACAGTTGCTCCTGCCAGCAAAGCAAATTGCCCACACCATCCCCAACAACTACAGATGAAGATGTTGTTTCTATTTATTCGCGTACTTCCATCAAATCATCTCAGAGCTCACAGTTGTCGCAAAAGTCCTTGAAAGCAGCTGCTCCACCCACAGTGCTACAAATGACCATACCCGAGGTGACTGACGTGGAGCGGGAGCCGCAATTGGATCAGCCTTTGAGTGCCAGGACGGCAGCCTCACAGCAATCGATAGCCTCGAAGCGCAGCGGTCAGGATGCTCCGAAAAGCGCCTCGGCTACCACACTGAATAAAACTGGCTCTGGCCAAGAGGATCCCGAGCGTCTCCTGCTCACCGAGGAGCAGCGGGAGGCCCTGCTCGCTGGGGCCCAGGCTCGCAAGCGTCAACTTATATCCGATTACAATCGTTTGCCCTTATCCATGGGCACTTTGCGGGTGCGCAATTTGAAAATACAATTGGAGCATGAATTGGATTTGGTCGATCGGGATTTGAGTGTGCTCAGCCAGCGACAGGTTTATGTCAAACGAGGTGGGTTCAAATAGTTTCAATAGTCTTCAATTGGGATTAATTTTCTGTTTTTTGTCCTTGTAGATTTTTTCCCTTCGGCCGCGGAACAATAAATAAATCGATGAGATTTTTCTTCTTTTAAGCTATTACACATAAAGGGAAATTTATTGGTTTAAATACATATAATAATAATAATAAAAAAAAAAACAAAAAAAAAAAAAAATTGTCTTTTTTTCATTTATATTAATTAATTAATTATTTTATACTTTCATGATTTTTCGATTCTCTGGTTTTCTTTTCTTTTCTTTTGTTCTTTTCTCATGGTTGGTGGCAATGAAAATTCTTTGTGGTTGGTGAGTTGGGTGCAGCTATATTGTTTTGTTTTGTTTTTTTTCTGATTTCTGAATGTCCTTGTTGCTTCTCAGAGGGCGACGCGCTCTCTTTAATAGAAACCATAGTGGCCATGATGCTGATAAGGATAATAGCCATGGTGTCCTCCGTAGTAGGGTGTATGGTGAATGGAATAGCCGCCGTAGTAGGGACTATAGGCATGGCCATAACCACCATAATGGCCGCCGTAGTGACCATGGCCAAAGCCATGTCCATATCCACCATATCCGCCATAGCCAAAGCCGTAAATGCCACGCTTCTCGGTCTTCTTTTCGGCCAGGCCGGAATCAGCCTGCTCAGCGGCGTCCACAGAGTCCACTGGCTCGGCAATGGCAGCAAAACATTGGACCAGGCAAATGGCCAAGACAATGCAAACAAACTAATTAAAAACAAGAAGGAAATTAGTTAATCCTTTTTGCTTCTGCTGATGCTGCTACTCTATTTACTTACCAAATACTTCATGATTAATCCTGCTGATTTAGTAGAATCTTTATGATTGGATTTATATGTGTGTTGTTGTTGCTTTTAGAGGCAAACTTGATTTGTTGTGTTGTGGGCAAACTGTTGACTGTATTTATAGTAACCGGCAACGATTCAACTGAGACTTGGGCAGCGACGTTGACAGCAACGTTGGCAGTTGCTACAGTTTGCAGTATTATGCAAAAAAAAAAAAAAAATATATTAGCAGCAGCAACTGCAACAATTCAAAAACTAAAGATGCAAACGAAGCCAGACACGATCCAACAAGAAGCAGACACGATTGATCACGAAAAAAACAAATAGAGCTCAGAAATTGGAAATTTACTTATTAATAGACAAGCCCAATAAAAAACAATTTAATAAGCAATTAAAACATGGATTAAACTAAACAAAAATCAATTTTAAACAATTAAATTGCGCGAAAAAAATAAATTTTACTTTATTGAATTTTTCCCCCATTTTTTTGTTCTGAGTAAAACGGAGAAATTAAAATTTTTATAAAAAGCTTTGTGTATTTATTTCTATAGCCTTAAAGGAAAGTCATAAAGAATTTTCCCATGTTTTAAAAAATTATTAAGCATTTTTTATTCCATCTCTAATTTTTTAGGGCAAATTGTGGCATAAAGTTTTTGTGTTTCATTGATTGCGGATTTCATTAGGAAAACATCTATTGGTTTTGATTCCACCAAATTCTATTTGATTCCTTAACGATTGGTAAACTTTGCAGCTGCTGTTGACTGGCCAGCCAAAAGGTCAACTCGCTCATCCTAGGCCAACTTGGATGCGGTGGGCGTTGCAACTAACGTTTTTTTTTTGTTTTTGTCAGTTAATCATAATTGTTGGGGGGGAGGAAATTGGCAGAGATTTTTAAATTGTTCTAGAATTTATCCGGCGGGCATTTATAAATTGTTGACGGCTTGCGCAAAAAAAAAAAAAAAAAAAACTCAAATTAAGTGATTGGCAAATCGAATTGGCATGGAGGGCGCCAAGCGGAAGCAGCGACATCAATACAACAATGGTTACCTTACAGGCAGCGAGGCGAGCAGCGCAGCAGCGTAATTGATACACGCATGCGTCGTTCATGTTGCTGCAACATGTTGCATACACAAAATCCACGCGTTCCACAACAAGATCAAATATCACTTTCACTGCCGCCTGCTTGCTGGGCGCTTTGTCTTAAATGTAATCAAATCAAAATATATATAAGTATAATGCAATCCAAATGCTGTTATTCGATATATCTTTACCGTTATGCTACTGTAGGCGTGGCATTTGTATTTGTATTTGTTGTTGTGGCAATGTCGGTTTAGTTTTTGCGCAAAATGCCACAAACCCCGTGGGAATGCTTCTCAAATTGCCATACACACACACACACATAGACATAGACACAACATTATGCATATAAATTCAAATTACAATTAATAACAATTGCACATTTTACAACATTTTGGCATTTTTAATTAAGCAATTGGCAACATCAAAAGCAACAACTGCAATTGCAATTGAACTGGTTTATCGACAACATGGCTGCCCTGCAATTTATCGAGAATGCAGTTCATTGCATGAGAATGGTTAGATTTTTCATTTACAGGGTATTTTTAGGGTCTTTGTGGCCGTTTTACTGTTGCTTGCCTTTTAAAAACTCATTCCTAATGCATAAAACTAAATCTTATCGAAATACACAAACTGCACGATTTTAAACGTCAGTAACAACAGCAACAACAATAAAGGACGACCTTGACCGAACGGTAGGGGCAAAAGTTGGAAGGGTGTGGGAGCGCCAGTCTGCTGCAACAATAACAATTGTAATTGGTTTTTATGATTGGCCAACTAGACGACAACAGCAGCATCAGCATCAGCAGCAGCAACGATGACGAGTTGACTGGCAGACAGCAATAGCAAAAGCAACAACAACAATGAATGAATTTTCATTGTTTGAATGAAAAAAATAATGCAAACGTTTGTCTACTGCTGCAGTTGCTGTTCACAAGCTTGGCCAAAAGTGGGTGGTAACATCATTGTCTTAATATTGCTGCAGCTGCCAATGTTTCTGTTGCTTGTTGCTGCTATTTAGTACCTATATATTGTAAAATAAAATGCATATTGATGGGGTTAATGCACGCGCTCTGTGCGGGTTAAGCAAGCGGAAGTTATGAGTTGTTGCTTGGTTCGTTGGCAGCAGCGGCATCAGCAACATCAGCTTCAATTTCAATGGATGATGGCAAACCCAGTCACGATTGACAAGACAAGACAAAACTTAAATAATTTTAGTCAATTTTGATTGATTGTCCATTGTCCACAATGTTTTAATGTTGAGTGATTTATTTGCGCGCCCATAGCCCGCAGCCATTCTCAGTTGATTCAAGGTTTCCGTTTAAAAATTGCATTGCCCGGCTTCTTCCAGTTGTAAACAAATGCAGCAGTGTTGCCAGACTACAACACAACAGCTGCTCGGCTGCAGCACACACATTACACAACAACAAATAAAACACGATTTGGATGTTTTTTTTTTGGGGAAAAAAAAATTAAGCGCACATGCTTACAATTTATTTAGAACGAATATAACATTTTTGCTTAATATTTTAGCTCCTTGGCCTTATCATGGGCGCCCTCGTCCAGCAGCTTCAAGTCGGCCTGTTGTTTCTCGGGGCGAATCACTGTGTAATAATGATAATACCGCATGCCCAGCATATATGTGCCATAGAGCGTTACGCCAATGCAGGCATAGACAGCGCCGCGATGCAGTTTGTCCAGCAAGTTACTGGGACCCAAGGGTTTTTTCTGCATTTTCTCTTAACTGAATTTGTTCAATTTTGCAAGACACAATAAAAAAAATATATATAACACAAGCTGATACTCGTTTTGAGTTTGTGTTGTAGAGCTGCCATATGACTAGAAACTCAATGTGGCCACATTAATATTCGTCATCGGCACTCGATATATGGATAGTGAAAAAAGATTGATATTATCGATAGTACCTCGATAGTTTTTGCACCTCTACTTGAAGACGCTGGTTCGGACTATTTTGTTTTTCGATTTGTGAGCGTGCTGTTTGTTTTTATTTTTTTTCTCTCATTATTTTTGTTATTGTTCCTTTTTAATTTTGATTAAAGTGCTCGCTTGTCATGAAAAGTGTATTAAAATTGAGCAATTCAATAATAGAAAAAACAAGCAAGCAAACATAATGCATTTTCATCAAAGAAATGAATTAATAAATAAAAGCTTTGATTGTTATTGCGGCTTTTATATTATTTGTGTACAACAACAAAACTCGTTCTAAGAAAAAAAAAAAAAAACAGTTCAATGTGTGCGTGAGTGTTTATTTGTGTGTGTGTTGTGAATGATCGAGGCTTTTCGGATGCCTAATAGAAATCGACGACACAACAAAAACAGAAGAAAAAATAATTTCAATGCATTCCTTTTTTACCGCAAAATACAATAAAAACATCAACAATAACAATAACGACGCCAACGTTTGCGTTGCATCAAAAGAAACTGTTGTGGCCAAGCGACAGCAGCAGCAGCAGCCTAAGCAGATTTTTGGAAGGTAAGAATTGCGTTTGTGTGTGTGTGTGTATGCAAATGAATTAATTTAGTGTTTGCTGGTATGTAATAATAATTATATTTTTATACGCAAGTTGGCGTTTGTTGGCTTTGACTCAGAATATATAAATACCAAACATAGGTGGACTGGGCGCTGTGGGGCGTGGTCATCAAAATGCATCACAGACAATTACAAATTATGACAATTGTTGTTGTTATTGTGTTGTTCTTGGCACTGCGAGCACTGTTAGAATTTAACGGTAAAAACCGACACTCGAATTATGCGCGAAAAAAAAAAGAAAAAGCACAAAGCAAAGAGGGCGAGAGAGAAGGAGAAAAGAAATTCAACGCCTTTTGACAGCTGCCTGGCAGTTTGGGCGGTCGTAAGTTTTTTTTTTGTTTTTTCTTCGTCTGCAGAAACAGAAACTCGAGCCCAACACTAACCAAAATCCCAGCAGTTTGCCTTGGCTTGCTATTTATGACGACCCCGACGAGCACCAGCAAACCAATGCGGTGAAATGTAATGCCATGTGAGGCGGTTGCAGTCGTAGCAGCAGCTGGGAAAATAATACAAAATAAAAAAGAAAAAGGCATCTCTCTCTCTCGCTCTCTAAATCCAATTCAGCCGGTTTACCATGATCATTGTGCTGGGTTGGGCGAATCTTAGCCGGGTAGTTGAAATTGACCTTCAATGGGTTAAACCAAAAACAAAAAAAAAATGGGTTAATATGGAAATTACTTTTTTCCCGCCAAAAAAATTCCATTTCAAAAACTATTTATTAATTAAATGTCCTTTAAATTCTTAACCTTATTCAAAATAAACCCTTACTCATTCTAAAATCAATTACAGAGTATAAAAAGAAATCATTATTTATTTTTTATTTGTTTTTGCGTGGGTCAAAATCCAGTTTTTTTTTTTTATAATTTTTATTCTCTTGACATCATTAAAATAAAAACTCGGTTTAATAACGGATGAAATTATATTCACATTCTATATAAAATTAATAATTCATTAGTCTCATCACAAATTTAAATAGACATTTTGGCAACTTGAACAAAAAAAAACAATCATTTTTTTCTCGTATGAGAAATGAAATCTTAAATATGATTTATTCTAATTGAGTTGTTGATAAAAATCAATTAAATATAATTTAGCAATTTAGAGTAATTAAGATTAATTCAAATTTTTTTTTTATTTTCAAAAAGATTCATAATAACATGAAATGAAATTCTTGGATTTTTAAAGATCAACTTTGGTAAATATTTGTTCTCCCTTGCCAGATTTAAAATTAGATTTAGAAACATTTTGAGCTTATCTATAAGAATATCTAATAGGTAGACTAGAACACTTGAACCTTTTATTAAGAACTGAATTTAAATAGTTGTTGGATTAAAAGATTAATTCCCATGACATCATATTAATTTTTTTTTTACGCTCTAATTAAATTACATCATCATTACATCATCTGCAGATTTAGAGTATTTCCAAGTCGTTTACTCGAACTTGTACTTTTTTCTTTTTACTCAATTTTGTTGCTATTTTTTTTTTTATTTTTGCCACGTTTTTTTTTTTTTAATTTTTGGTTTGGGTTGGGCAGTTTCGGTTTGCCGACAAAAGATGACGTCGCGCAGGCGTCTTGGTTAAAAGTTTGTTTTTCAACTTTGTGCTGGGCTATATACAAATAAATATATATTTTTAAATTCAGCTATGGTTTGTCAGTGTGTAAATATTGTATTTTTAATGTGTATGGCTTTTAATTTGTATTTATTTGTGTGTTTATTGCGCAAATGGCATTATTTGTTTATTTTGTTTTTTTTTTGTGGCCTTCTGAAAGGTTAAATGAACTGCTACAAAAAATAAAAAATTATGGCCAATTGTAAATTTGCAACTTTTATTTGGTTAAAAAAAAGAATTCTATTTAGCTGAATTCCCCCAGACTAACCATAATTAAAGTGAAAGAATTGTAAAAAAGAAAAACCAGTTGGCATTTTGAGTGAAAAAGAATTTATGTTTTTTTTTTATTTACGTGGGTGGGTCAACTTGCCATTTTTAGTTGGCGGCAGTTCCGTTCTAATTAAGAAAAAACACACAAGAATGAATACAAATTTTAATAGTTTTCACCTGAAAAAAGAACAACAACAAAAACAAAAACAAAAAGTTCTATTGAAAAATTCCTGCATTTGTTTAAGGAGAAAAAAAATGCTTCGTGATCTTCCTATTTCACACTTCATATTTTTTTTGTTGAAGATTTTTATGCATACATAAAAGTTGTATGTGTGAAAGGCAACCCAGCACACTTTAGATTAATGTAAATATTAAAATTAAAAATTTTTGAACGAAAAACTTGAAATATTTTAGCTCAAGTTTATGTGAATAAAAGCAAATAATCCGGTTGAGTTATATATTTAATTTTTACAATGAAAACAAGAACCGAAAAATAAGAAGCAATTAAATTATTATTAATCTTTAAAAAATTCAAAAATGTAATTTTTCAGAGGCTTTTTTAGGTTTTTCTTGCTGTGCCAAATTAATTCTTTATATTGCAATTTATTATAAAAAAGCAAAGACCGAAAAGTAAGGAATAATTAAATTATTAGTCTTTAATAATTTAATTTTCCAAAGGCTTTTTTTTTTAGATTTTTCTTGCTGTGCCAAATAAATTCTTTAGATTTTAATTTATAGCTTGAATCCCAATGAGTTGAGAAAAAGTCTGCTGGGTAATTATGCCTATATGTTGACTGACGCGACTGCTGGCTGTTTTTATTGTTGCAGCTGCGTGCATTTCTTTTACACTCACACACACAAACACACACATAAAAATACATTCCTGTTAAAACCAGCGACTGATGCGTTGATGATGACGCTGACGACGTCGACGTCTCTTTCATTGTGGGGCATTTTTTTGTTTTTGTTGGAGATCGACGACGACGACGACGGGTGAAAACGAAACACTTTCCCACTTTTCATAACATATTGCCAATATTGTAGTAGACAACGACGACGACTACGACTACGACGAGTTGGACCGACTCTTCTGGAAACCATAAAAACAAAATAAAAGTTTCATTTTGGTGCGTTCGACCGTTTTTAACTGCACATTTGCATCCGACAGAAGCGCAGCCAACAACAACAAGAAAACCGGACGCACTTTGTCATCGTCAGTGATCTTTAATGGTCTGACTGTAATGCATATAAATATACACACATACATTCATTTGTGTGATGAATGACATATGCGTGCCGGCAGAAAAAGGCACCTTATTTTTTCTCTTTTTTTTTTTGTACATTGTCCCTTAAAAATTGTGATTGAGAATATATTCTGATTTTGGTAGAATCATCATACAACATCTTGAAAGTTCTTGACCCAGATTTATATCTGATCATTGATTTATAAGGAATTTAAAGGCAGAAAAAATTCTTGGTCTTCAAACCAAATAATAATTTATATTATTAAAAAAGAATTAATTTATTTATAGCTAAGCCTAAAAAAATCTTAATTAAGAATCGCTAGATTTCTGTGTAATGTTTTAGGTATCTTAAATTCTAATTTATTTTTTCATTTTTCTTTAAAAAATATTTTCAAATCATTATTGTGAATAATTGTTATTTTTGGTATGTTAATATTGTACAATACCAAACAATAATAATATACATTAGCCATAATGGGCCCTTCCGTTTTCCGGTTGTTGTTGTTGTTGTCATCGCTTTCCGGCATTATGCGAAATATTTTTTTACAAACCAAACAAATAATGGAAACCATTTGCTTTGCTTACTTTTGCCCTCTTTTAATGGACGGACAAAAGTTCAAAAAACTCTTGCAAACATTTACGCACGTGTGTCTGTTGTCTTTGTTGCTGATGCAGCATCCAGCAACCAGCAAAATAAACAATGCAACAATGTATGTATGTATTTTTTGCAGCTCTTTATTCTTGGTTGTTTTAGTTCTTTTGCTCAATTGAATTAATCAAAAAGAAACTCTTTCAATTTTCCCTGATGTTTGCTGAACAAAAAAGAGAGAATCAAGTCTGATGATGTAATTATTTTATACAGAATTTTTGTAAAAGAATTTAAAGAATTATATAGTCAATATCTTAACTTGTTGTTTTACTAGTCGATAAAAAGCCAAAGGGAAAAAACAGATAAAAAAAATGATATGATACTGGGAGATAAACATTTATTATTATTTTTTGGCCAAGAATATCAAAAGTTTGTCTGATAAAATAAAAAAATTATATCTTTTAAATATCTTATTATTTGATATTTCAAAATTTGTTGCTCAGTGTTATCTCTAGCAATGACAAATAATTTACACTTTGTGGGCTGTGAATTGTGAAACTCTTTCTCTTTCTCACTGTCTCCTTAATTAAAGAGCCACTTGACACAGTTAACCCCTTAAAAAATCTTTAATTTTAAAACCAATTGTGGGCAACCTACACCAAAGCGCTTTAATTTCTTTGCTGGTTGACTCACCTTTTTTTTGATGGCAGTAAAAATAAACCAAAAAAAAAAAAATATAAAACTCTTGAGTAATTTTTGAAGAATTTTGAATTTCTGTGCATTTCCCTTGTTTTTCCTAATGTTTAATAAAGTTTTAGTTTTAGTCCAAAATAAATAAATTTATTTAATGTTTGCCAGGAATTTTAATTATTAACAATATTATTAAACTAGAATTTTTAAGGTATTCAATTGAATTTAATTTAAAAATGTTGAACTTTATAGAATATTTTATTATTTTACTTCATTCCAGTTGAACTAAATTTATTTTTTGGTTTGCCACCAGAAGATTTTTTTTTTTTTTTTTTTTGGTTTTTTTTTTTTTTTTATTTTTTTTTTATTTTTAACAACTGAAGCTTAAATGAAACTGAGACAACTTTTTTTTTTATTTCTTTAAAATAAATAAATAAAGCATTTTTGTTCTGGTTTCAAATGACAATGCTTTAATTATGTTTCTTTATGGTCCTTTGTTTTGTTAATTGGACCTATTATTTTTATAAAACCTTGAGGCAGTTTAAATGAGTCTGTTAAGTATTAATTTCGTAAACAAAACGTGTGGAAAATAATTGTATTGTACTTGCATTATTTATACACAATAACAGAAAAATAATCCTAAATAAATATAAGACGATTAGCAATTTAAGCCTTCAATTATGACTTGAATTAGTTGGTAAAAAAATTGTTATGTTCCATTGACTCTTTATCACAAAACATAATCATAAAAATAAATGAAAAAAAAATATTAGTAGCTAAATTGATAAGTGGAAAATTACCAATTGAACAGTTCTCATTTCTTTGTTATCCAATAGGGCTGCAAACATTAAATAAACATTAGTAATGTTGATAATAATGCTGCTTTATCGGCCAATGCTTTATGACCCAAAAAATGAAGAAAAAAAATAAAAGTTCTTTAGAAAGAATTCCAATTTAAGATTTGTCTTTTGCCAAAAATAGAATTATTTGCTCAGGTGCATAAAAACCATCAAAGGTGAACAAATAATCATCTTTCTAAAAATAAATTATTGTACACAAAAAAAAAAGTAGCCCCAAAATTTTTCAAAGACTTTTGAGATGCAAACCACAAAAGTGATAAATTTAAAATAATTACGAAATATTTTCAAGTTTTTGTTTTTGTTTTTGTTTTTTTGTGTTATCATAGGCATATTTTGGTAACGATTTAGTATGTCATTGATTGATTACCTTTGAGAGGGCAGCAAACACAAATTCCTTTCCTTTTATTATTATAAATAAGTAGGCATTTGTTTTTTCAAGTGTATTAAATTTCCTCTAATGACTTCTGTTGCATGATTTTTTCCATTTCAGATGTCATTGACGAAAAAAGATCCATCGTTGCGTGTTGCCGCCACTGATCCGCATCTGGTTAGTTTGGGCGGCGGTCGTCTGAGCACAGCAGTCACCATACACTACATACATATTGGTAAGAGTCGTTCAGTTCGGTTCGGTTCACCTTAGCTCAGCTGAGTTCAGTTCAATCAGTGAAAGCCATAAATGTAAAATGGTCAACACAAATGATAAGGTCATATTTATGCAAAGCTAAATAATTAATAACGAGAAAATAATATTAATCAGGTCTAAAAATAGGTAATACTTTAATACAAAAAATAAGAAACTTGGTATTCGAATTTTTCGTAAATATATCATATAAATTTAAACCAAAATACTTTTTTTATTTAGAGCAATTAATTTTTATTTTTCATTCATTTAAAAATTCCCCCAAAATATTGGCTTTTAATATCGATAATGCCAAATATCGATATATGTTTTTAGACATTCCTGTAACACAGTTAGAAAAGAAGTCATTGAAGAGTTGCTCTGCTGCTGTTGCTCTCCCCCCCAAAAGAAAGAAAAAAAAAAAAAAAAAAAAAATGCCTCTTTGCTCTATTTTTTTTATGGCGCTCTTTGAGCTTAAAAAAAAACAAATAAGAGATAAGCGAATAAACAGGCAAACTAAAAAATATTCATTCATTCACTTTCAAACTCGAAAGACGTAAGAAAAAAAAACATAAATCAGCGAATGGGGAAGCTTTTGCAAGATTGATTGAATTACCTATCAACATTTTTTGGGAACACTCTAATAAATAAAATAAAGTTAAAAAAATAAGCGAGTCTTTTGAAATAGCTAAAGATTAATTAAATGAGGTAGTAATTTTATATTGGGCTTTTCTTTGAAAAGTATTTGAATTCTGCAACTTTATATTTAATCTCTCTTTCTCTCTCTTTCTCTCTCCCTCTCTGGGACTCTCAGGCGATACAACAATTGGTTCAGCGCCCACGTGCAGCATATCATTAAACGGAAGCGGAGTGAGACCGCTCCATTGTACCATCTATCGCAGTGAGGCCAATGAGGTGACTTTGGTGCCAGAGAAAGATGCTAGATTGTTAATCGATGGCACACGTATTGAGAGCGATACAAATTTAACACAGGGCGCCATGATAACCATAGGCAATTCAAACTATTTACGCTTTAATAATCCAGATGAGGCGCAAATGATGCGCTCAGCGATTGGTTCAAATGAGCGTATTTCAATGCCCCACATTGATTTTACCCAACAGTCCTCAAATAATACACCACGACACAACCACCACCACGAAATGGAAATGGAGAGTTTTTTTGAAAGTATTATTGATACCAGTGAAGCAGCAGCAGCAGCAGGAGCAGCAACAAGTCCCAGGAACTCGAAATCCTTGATTAATGCCACTGCCATTGATTTGAATGGTGTGCAATGTCCCAAAGTGTTTACAGCCGATTTGGTAACGGTTAATATGCCAGCCAAGGATGTTTTGGGTCAGAAGTATGCGAGTTTTGCCAAAAACCTGGCTGAAAATCATCGCAGTGAGAAGCATTTAAATAATCAGTATACAAAAACGCTACAAAATACCAGCAGCAGCAGCAGCAATAACAGCAGTGGAGTGGGACATAATGCGGGTTATTATAATATACCCAGTAATTCGGCCTTGTTTAAGCAACAAAATCAGGCCATGCCACCAGCTACAATGCCCCGTAATAAGCCCACTGGAGGAGATGAGCAGCAGCAGCAGCATCAGCATCTATTGACCAAGGTAAATAATGATCGTTATGATCGTTATCCCAAGCCAGGAACCTATACATATGGCGGTCTACAGATTTATCCCATGAATGGCGTAAACACAGATATCAATAATGGCTGTGGCTCAGAGGCCCTGGAGGATATGCTAAAGATCTGCACTGAATATGCCGATAGGCAGCATAATAATAGCTCGAATCTGAATCAAAATGTTAGCACAGGCAGCAGCATTACTTCATCGCCCATTGTCCAGAATCGCATCAAGACAAATGGTTCATTGCCGCGTGATAAAAAGTCGCCGTTTCAGCAAAATTCCAGTGGCGGTGGATCTTCTACGGGCTATGAGAATGTACGTTTATTGGGGCCAAATCGTGTGGAAATTAATGGTCAATTACATACAGCAGCAGCAGGCGGAGGAGGAGGAGGAGGAGTAGGAGGAGGAGCATCTTCAAATGCCTCAAATACAAATTCAAAAATGATTAATTACGAGAGTGTTGTGGTGGGTGGGAAATATGTGCCACAAAGTCCCAGAACTAAAATACGCACCAATTGTATGTCACCCAAGAAGGATGCCTCATTTGGGCAGGCATTCGTTTTGGCCTCGCCTCCCCCAGTCCCAGTGCAATTGGCCAAAATTAAGCCAGCCATTGAATTACCCAAACCACCGGCACCAAATCAACAGCAGGACTATGAGCAGCTATTCAAGGCCTTTGAACGTAAGCAACAATTGGAGGATAATAGTCGTCGCATCAGCAATATAAATACAACAACACCCAGTAAACGTACCAATAAGAATATAAATAATCTCACTTTAAATCTAAATGAAATCGTTGGTAGTGGCAATTCGTCATCACCAAAAATGAATAAAAAACCAGCAATTTTGCCCAGGACAACAATAAATATTGATCAGCAGGCAATGTTAAAGCGACAGAGAGAGGAATTAGTGCAGCGATTTAAGGAGCTGAAAAAAGAATTAATTGATTGTCCCTCAATTACAATAGAGGTAAATATTATTTATTTAGTAATAATAATAATAAAAATAATTAACTTTATTTTGCCGTTTTTAAGATGGAACTAAGTCTGCCTGATGATGATTGTGGCGAATTAAATCAGCCGGGACAGCAACTTCAAGCCTTACAGAATTTAATTCACCGCTTAGAGGCACAGCGCAAGGCCACCCGGGTAATGGAGGAGAATCAACAGGCCAAATTGAAGCAGTCCATTGAAATGAAGCAGGATCAATTGAAAAAGTTAGTGAGAAATGCATTAAACATTATTAATAAAAGGAAGAAGAAGGAGACATAGTTTTAAATCCATTTAAATTAAGGAGGAAGAGAGACATAGTTTTTTCTTAAGATAAATAAGTTTTTCATTCGTAAAAAAAACGAATTGAAATTTAAATTAAATAAAATAGTAGTCAGTTTTTCTTTTTAGGATTTATCTGTATTTATTTAGATTTGTTTATATACAAATTAATGATCAAAAAATAAATTAAAATTAAACAAAAGAAAATAGAGACATTTTAGGATTTTTCTGTATTTATTTTTATTAATTTAAATTAAACAAAAGAAGAAAGAAACATTTTAGGATTTTTCTTTATTTATTTTTATTAATTTAAATTAAACAAAAGAAGAAAGATAAATTTTAGGATTTTTCTGTATTTGTTTTTATTAATTGAAATTAAACAAAAGAAATTAGAGACATTTTAGAATTTTTCTGTATGTATTTGATTAATTTATTAATTGATAAAAATTGAATTGAAAATTCAAATTTATATAAAAGATAAGACAAGATTAATTGTTTTATTTTTTCTTTTATTCCTTTTATAGATTACGTGTCATGTTGAAGCAAAAACCGAATAATGCCTGCCTCAAGGAGGAGTTGCAAAATGTTTGCGAGTCTTTGGACAGTGATCGTAAAACGTTTGAAGATTTGGAATTTCAGTATTTTGAAGAAGAGTCCGAGTATCATTCCCATTATGAAGAGCTGAAGCGACGAGAGCAGCGACTGATTTTAGAAACGGATTTGGATCTAGTTACCCAGAAAATAAATAATTTAAGTCTACAATTGGGTGTGAATGAGGACTTATCAACGATTGAATTGACACCGCCAAATAGTGCCACAAGTTCGCCTCTACTAACTGGGAATGGCAATGGCAATTTAGCCAACGGAGTAATGTCCCAATCATTGTTTGGATCAGCTGAATTACTTTGTCCCAAGCGTCACTTCAACGAGGATTTAATGTCCAAGAGTGTGAATGAGAATATGTTTTACAATCACAAAATTGAATTGCCTCACGCACCGCAAGTGACTACAACGTCGACGGCAACAATTGCGGCCATTACCAGCACACCAAAGCGCTCCAGGCAATTGCAGGTGTTTGAGGCTGCCTCAGCCGCCGCCTCAGCTTCCCTGACATCGGCCGGCAGCTGTGAGCAGATCAGCAATCTGAATTTATCCTTACGCAGCGATCGATTTGAGGTGAATCCTTTGGAGCGTCGTGTGCCCTCGCAGGATGACATCGATCGCAGTTGCAAGGTGGCCAATGATGCGCCCATTTCAACTAATCAGGGTGCCAGCACGAAAATAATTGATAGCATCAAGGAGATTGAACGCAATCGCATGTTATTGCTCGCTCAGCAAGGTAAGAATTTAATACACTGAAATTTAACTCACAAATATCACAAATATCCTTTGCCAGGTCATCAAGTTATAAAACATGAACGACAAAAGATCTATGATTTGAAAAAGAAGAGCCATGATGAGGCATGCACTCAATATTTATTACAAAATGGTCAACAACAACAGCAACCACAAACTTCGCCCTCACCAGTAAACAACTCCAAGTAAGTAATTAATTTAAATTTAAGGGGTTATTTCTTTTACATATGATAATGCATTTTTGCAATTCAAACTTTCCTTTATATAAATAATAGACTCAAGTACTATCTAAAGAATTTGTCCTTTTTTATTTATAATGATAATTACGGATTGTACAATTATTTGAAATTACCCTTTTTAAAAACACGGTGTGCAGGATTTCAGGAGTTCTATTGGACCGATTTGGCTTAAATTTTGATAAAATATTCTTAGCACCTGTCGCTATCGTTTGAAACTTGGTCATAATTTTAGCTCGACAATTAACCCATTTTTTCAACTATTTAAGGCAAAAAAATGGCTTTATATCTAGTTATTTTTTAGTTAGTGTTAAAAATTTTATTTTGTGTTTGTTATTATTCAAATTTAAAATTGTGGTAAAAATCAGCAAAATTAGGAAAAGTTCTAGGAAGTTAATTTAAAAATCTTTGCTTTAAATTAGCCATAAAATTAAGATGAAAAAAGTTTTTTCTTCGCTTTTTTTCTCTTTTTTTGAGTTGAGGTATCATAACTTTTGGCTAGGCACTGTGCAAGCACACGCAATGATTTTGGGTGGCGTAATTAATCAATCACCAACGAGAAAATAAAATGACAACAAAAACTTTGAACAAAATTAGTAGCGGGGCAGCCCATTGAAGAGGGACGGATATATATTTATATTTTTTTTTAGGCAAATCTAAACTGGAAACCGGTTTTTTTTTGTACAAAATGGAAAGTAATTAAACCGAAAAAAATACCGACCTCAAAGAGACCCAGAGTCGCACTTTTGAGTGTCATTGAAAGACTTTTGTGTGTGTGTGTGCTCAGTGTCAACAGCAAAGACGAGGCTGCCTCTCCCCACCCACACACGCACACATCAAACTTTTGATCTTGTTAGACTCTTGAGTGTCTGTGTTGGCACCTGCTGTGGACTGCAACTCCTGTTCTCTTTTAAACTCTGCCCTGCTCTCTCTCTCTCTGTCTCTGCCGGCCAATGGGCGCTGATAAGCTTATCAGCTGTAGAGTTAAATATTTTATTTAATAGTTATATGTGTGTGCGTGTGTGTATGTTCGTTCTTATAAAAGCGTAAGCGTTCATTGCGAGTGCGAGAAGCGAAAACTTATTTGACAACTGTTGCCTTTGCTTTGCTGCTGCTGCTATGCATTTTTTTTATACAGTTTAGTCACTCAATGAGCGCGCTAGCAAACGTATGCTTTGTCGTCGCAATAAACACCAACCATCATCATCATCATAATCATCATCATTTAGCCATTTAATTGCATTACTCATTTATATATAATTATATGTGTATGTATAAGAACCGCCCATGTCATGGATAAGCTAAATAAATTAATACCCTGTTGGTAAGGGCATATTTCAAATGACATTTAAATTGTCTCTTAACAAAACTCTCTTTTTATTTCTCTCTTTCATTGTTTTCTATTCTTTTTGTGTGTTTTTTTTTTGTACTCTGCAGTGGCGGTAAAGATGCCGAACTTTTTAATAAAATGGAACTACAAAAGCTTAATGATGAGCCAACAACAGAACCAAAGGCAAATAATAAGGAAAATGTACAAATGAATAAAGATGATGGCAAAGGAGGCACAACAACAACAACTACAAATGCCAAACAGGTGAGTAAAACAGAAACGGATTAATGAGAGTCAGAATGCAAATAACTAAATGAGAGAGAGCGAGTGAGTGAGTGCAAGCATTAACTGTCTTAGGTCAACTCTCTGGAATAACTGTCATAGGTCAATTCTCTCTCTCTTTCTGTCTGTCTGTTTTTAATTATATATATTTGCTGCTTTCAATGTCATTGATCTTGTTCTTCTTGTTGTTATTGTTATTGTTGTTCATGAATATATTTATAGTATCCATAATAAAATTAATAAACATTATTTGATAGCTTCCCGGAAAATATATGTAGATTTAACCATTAGTCAGTCAGTCAGTTAGTCATTTATTCAGTCAAAATAAAACGCCCACGCATATGTGTAATTTTTGGCCAATTGTAAAGAGTAAAATGCCACTTCCTTTTGTATCTTAACCCCAACAAATCGTAAAGCAACATAAACAAACATTTCAAATTGGCCCAAATGAAGCCCACATTCAACATTTTGATTTAAATTGTTGTTAAACATTTATAGGCTTTTTTGCCTACACTGAAAACAACAATTAAAATTTATTTATAAATAATTTTATTATTCATAATATTGAATGTTAAATGACACAAAGAATTTTCCAAAAATCTCAAGATCCATTCACAAAAATTCTTATTTAATAGCTAAAGATTTGACTATTAAATGGCTAAAGAGATCCCAACTATAATCGCAAGATCTGGCAGAAATAATAATCTAACGAATTCCCTAACGATTGCAAGATCTATTCACAAAATTACACGCAAGTTAACAAGACTTATTTGACTATTAAAATGCCCCAAAGAATTTAAATTTTAGCTATTAAATGGCTAAGTGGAACACCCACCAATTTGATGCTGGAAATGGCTAAATATTTATTGTCAAAATCTAAGAATATTTCATTCTCTCTCTCACAATTAGTCACAAAAGCATCACAAATATTTTTGAGCAAAAAACAAAAAAAAAAACAAAGCGTCATGAATATTTTATTTGTTTAAATTTTTGTTGGTTCAACGCAATTTGTTGCTGTTGTTCTGATTTTATAAACTTGGACTACTTATGTACATACTTATTAATACATTTATTATAATATCTTTATATGAGCTGAGAGAAAAAGATGCCAACAATTCAAGGCAGGCAAAATTTTCATATTACTTAGTTCGTGACCGGTGCTCAAAATGTTCGGGTCGATTTGTTTTTAACTTTAATTGTTTGTTTTATTGTTATTGTTTTGTTGTTGTTGCTGCTGCTGTTTCTTATAAGTGATTTGATTTTTGATATTTTGTTTACAAAAAATAAAACAACAAAACAAGAAAATTTGCTATCTGTTTTTATCCTCAAGCCGTTATAATAATTTGTGTTGAATTGTGAATGAGATCTTCTCTGGACAATGTTTTTTGCGCGCTTCAATTTTTGGGGCCAACCAAAATTTTAGTTAGCCTCATTTCAATTTGTACCATCGAACCAAACAGTCGCATTTTAAGTCACTTGAAAATTGTCCAAATTCCAAAAGTGTTTTCTTTTATTATTAAGTATTACCCACCCATTTTTTTTTATTGTGTTTTAAATAATTCAAATTCAAACTAAATTCAACCATGTCCGTTTGGATGACATATGTTCAGCATCGTCGCATGGATGCAAATGCTCGACAAAGATCTGAACTTTATTATCTTGTAAGTGTGTGAAAAAAAATAACACATCTCTTAACATAAACAAAAAAAAAACAACAAAACAAAAAGATATAAAACACTTTGTTTAATAATACAGAAAACTATATAAATTATATCAAGTCAATCATTTATTTTAAATGTTTACAAATAATCTGTTTGTGTGTGCTGATTTCTCAATAGTTTTTTCCCCACTTTATTTTAATAGTTTAAACAAAATTTTTGTGGCCTTAAAATAGTTGGCTAACAAAGGCATATTTTCTATCATTAAAACTAAATTAATAGGTTCCTACTTTAATTTTAAATCATATTGCAGGAATATTTATTTTATTTAGGAAAATCAGGAAAGACTTTTGTGATTCAATTGAATTTTGAATCTAAATTGGTTTGGTTTAAGTATTTATTAAGTTTAGTAATCTATAATTTAAGGTTAAAGTTATTTTTTTAGATTCTAATCTTTTTCATTTGCTAAAATGAAAATTTAAACAAATTTAATTAATAATAAACATTTTAAACTAGGCGAAATAGTTTTGTGGGATTTATGTTTTTTTTTTTATTTTTTTTAGCTATAAATATATTTATTTGTATTTTTGTTGTTCAAGCGCAACAGCCGCCAACGCCTGATTTAAATAAATAAAAAAGAAAATACACGCGCTTGTCAACCCATATTAACCATATTTTTTTTTTTTACTGAGAGAGTTCTTTGCCATGGCCAAAAAAAAGAAAATATAAATCTCTAACCAATTATTTCTTTCCATTTATCTTTTCTTTTTTTTTTTTATTTATATGTTTAGCAACGTCATTCGCAGCCAGAATTGGAACATCATAATGTGGTGGCTCATGGCGGTGGCGGTGGCACTCGCAGTCCGCGTCCATTGTCGGAGGCCAACAATTGTGATGTCATAGAGGCACAGAAATTCCAAACAAATGATAATGACCAACAGCAGGCAATGCAGCAGGATGTAAGCAAAAGAGCCAGCAGCAATTCACAGGATACAATTTCCGCTGGCAGCTGTGGCAGTGGCAGTGGCAATGGCGGTGGCAGTAGTCCAGGAACTACAGAACGTAAACGACCCTTGCCCAAACATCAACGGCCATTGACACGTTATTTGCCCATATTCTCACCGGATCTGAATTTACGGCATCATATTGAAACAGCTGGGCATCAGATTGATCTATGTCCCCATGTATTTGTGGATGCACACAGCTGTCGAGGGTAAAATTGGCGCAAAATCTTTTTAGTATTTGAATTTATTTCATATATGCATTTCTTTTTTTGCCCTCAGCTATTTGCATAAATTGGGAGCCACATTTCATGCCTGGTCAAGGCGTTGGTTTGTCTTGGATCGTCAGCGAAGGGCCTTGATTTATTATTCAGATAAATCTGAGCGTAAACCTCGCGGCGGTGCCTATTTTGATGTAAGTTTTAATCAATATAAAATTGTTTTAATTGTATAATTTGGATTATTATATTTGCAGACCATTGATGAGGTTTATTTGGATCATTTGAATGCCTCGAAAAGCGGACGTCCTCACTGCACCTTCATTGTTAAGACTAAGAAACGTAGCTACAATTTACAGGCTGCCTCAGATGCAGCTGCACGTATTTGGATTGATGCCATTATTACAGGAGCTCAGGGCAATTTGGACTATTAAGAAAGAGAAAATGTATTAAACTTAGTTCAATTGATTTAGCTCAACAATTAACTATAAATTGTAAATTACTTTGTCTAAGCCATTTAACTATATATACCTATATATATATATATATATTTTTTTTTTTTGAATCAATTTGGCAACTAATGAAATCAGAGATTTCAATAATACAAGGACCAAAGTGAATATTATATAAACTATAATGATTTTAATTTGTCATATTAGAATATTAAGAAATAAACATTTATTTAATTTTTTTTTTTCGCAAAAAGTTAACTATGACTACCTAAAAAATAACTATATAAATTAATTAAAGATTTCATATGAATTTGACTATGTTTTTTATATAAGTACCTATATATAATTATATATATATTTGATAAAATAATAATGTATTAAATCTCTAAGAAGGCAAATTTTTTTTTTTTATTTTGCTAAGAGAACCAAATTTGTACCAGTTGAAATCATTTGCTCAGACTATTTAAATGAAACAGATAATCAAATGTAAAAATAAATAAATATAGCAAGTAAATTTTATAAGTTTTCAAAAATAAATTGTCTTTTTTTTTATTATTTGAAGGAATAAAAGGTAATAATTAGTTGGTTTAATTTGATTTTTAAGCAGCAATTACAATTGTAAATGGCACCTAAAAGTATGCTGCGATACAATTAATTGTACAAATTAAATGTGTAAATTTGGGTATTTAAAAGTTTGGTTTTCTGCAATTATTTAAAGAACTGGTAATGGTAGAGAAATACAAATCACATTTCCTGACTCTACTCGACGTCCCCTTTCGTTTGATACCCCATTTGTCCATATTGATGCAGTTTTAAAAATTCATCAAATTTTGCAGTCACTTGTAAGGATTTTTTTTGGGCACAACAGATTTTAACATATATCTTGAGAACCGTTTGAGATACTGGAATACAAATTATATATTCTGATTCGTCTGAACATATCCTTTCGTATGATATGCCACATGTCCATGTCCGACCAGTTTTTCGTAGGAAAAACAATGAAAAACCAATTCAAGAAAAATAGCGGAAAATTAGCTATTTTCAGCTAGAAAAAAAGGACCTACAAGGACAAAAGGCATATCAAACGAAAGGGAATTTTCAGGCGAATCAGGATATGTGAATTAAATTTCAGTAACTGAAGGGGTTCCTGAAACATATGCTAAAAACTGTTATACCCCAAAAATAACTTTGAAAAATAGTTGAAAATTTCATCATTTAAAAAAAACGCACCAATATGGACAAATGGCATATCAAACGAAAGGTAAAATTCAGACGAGTTAGAAAATGCATTTTTTATTACAGTATCTAAAGCCATTCTCAAAATATATGTAGGAAACCCAATATCAAAATATGAAAAAAGTATATAAGCCTCGGCGCCGGAAAGTTAACTTTTCCTCTGAGTTTTTAAAATACCGTACTAAAAATTTATTTATTTATTCAATTAACGCATTTTTAAAACTTCTTATTGTTAGACTTGTTTAGATTATGAAATACTCTTCTAGAATTTAGTTTTACAATTTTTCAGCTCATTTGTAGTTAGAAAAATTCTCAAAAAAAAATGGACCATATTGAAAATTACCTTATTATTTTATTATCATTATTATTATTATTATTATATTCATTAATTGATAAATTTATAGAGGTATTAATACGGATATATATGAGTATAATGCAGGGAATGAAATGCTACGATGGGGTAGTTTTTTTTCTTAGCTTTAATATACAATGATTTTCTTTGTTTCTGTGTATCTCTATATAAAAAGCTCTATTGTTTTTCATTGGATTCTTATCATTTGAGAGAGAGAAAGAGCGAAAGAGAGAGAGCGAGAGAGAATATGCAAGTAGATAGATATTATTTGATAAGAAAGCCATATCATATGCAATTTTACACTTGAATTCATTTTAATTGAAAATATTTATAATCAGAATTCGGCTCGAAACAAAATTTTGTTAAGATTTTTTGTACAATTTTTATTACACTGGGGCTTTAAATATTTATTCCTTATAGATGTACGAGTGCTAAGTATAGGAAAAATGTCGATGCATTTTAATTGAACAATTATTTCCTATAGTTTTTCATGTGCTGAGTTTGGGAAAAATACTTAAAAAATGCTGAGACATATTTATGACCAAAATAGTTTTGTTGAAAACCGAAAGGTTCTTAATTTAGTAGTTTGGGAAGACTTGAAAAAATCATCGAGGACTGTGGAAATTATTTTTTGCAGTGTACAGTTTAATAATCTCTCTCGGTGAAAAGCAACAAGTGTTATGACTTTTAGACATGCGCTGAAAATAAAAGCTTTCTTTGTTATATGTTATGTAAAGCTCTTTGTCGTTTAAAGTTTGAACAGCTTTTACAGCATCACAGGCAGCAGCAGCAGCCAATTGGCCAATCAGCCAGTTGAGCCTTTAAATTGTAGGCAACAAAAAACCGAAACGAAACGAGAAAAAACAACAAGCATCTGATTTTTGTTTTGCCTTTTTTACCTCTTCTTCTTCGGATGGATGATGGTGGGATTGTCATTTGCATGTCTGGCGGCGGCCATTGTTGTTGCGACCGTCACCGTCCGTTTTCCTCAATGAATTAGAAGAACAACAAGAACAAATACATATGTAATTTTATACGAGAGCCGTCCGAGACCGAGAGGCTGCCCCGAGCTTATGGCTTCCTTTGGCTCGTTTATCATTAGGCAAAAACAAAATGCGCTCGGCACTTGCCTTTCCCACATTCGTTGCTGTCACACACAGACACAGACACAGATAGTTGTATATTTTGCCATTTGCCATTGCCATTGCCCTTTAATGTTTAGAGTCAGTCAGCAGCAGAAGCAGCAGCAGCAGCAGCAGCAGCAGTCTCTGTCTCAGTCGCTGGCAACATTTTGGCGCGTGCTGACGTGCAATTTTTTTCGGTTATCGCGACGTCCTTTCTTGGTTTTTATGTTTCGTTGTGAGCCTAATCAAAAAACAACACAACCGCTTCGTTTTTAGCTCTTTTCGAATTACTACGCTGCTGTGCGTTCTTGTTTAAGTTCAGCTTATATATATTTTATGCGAAAAATCAATTTGTGTTTGTTTTGTTTTTATTATTATTATTATGTTGTTGTTTTGATTCAAAACAGAAACAGACTATATACAAAATTAATAAGCCAAGTAATTAAAATTCAATACAATTCAATTTAATTCAATTACATACGAGTATATATAATTTTTTTTTTTTTGTATGTGGGTGAAATCAACTTGAATTATGTCTGTCATTGTTGCTGTTGCTGTTGTTTGTATTGTTATCCCTAACGGTTTTTGGCATGTGTGTGAGTCAAAGTCGAAGTGAGTGAGAGAAGTTTAGAAAAGTGTGAGAGAGAGTGAGTGAAAGAGATATGAAGAAAGAGCGAAAAGTGAGTTTGCCGGCATTTTATTTGGCGCGTAAAAAGTTGTTGGTGTATTTTCCTTTTTTTTTTGTGTGTTTTTTACAATCGCCCACAAACAACAACAATGAATACAAATCAGCTTCAATTTAACTCTTAAACCATCAAAGCGTTTTATGAGAATATCCTATAAAATTATTAAAATGTAACCACATTGACAGCACCAAGCAACCAGCAACAAATAAATGTGTGTGTGTGTGGGTGAAAAACGTTAAAATCTGTGACCGGAAACGGATATCAAGTAATGGAATTTTAATAGCAAACAGTCGTCATCGTTGTCGTATCACAGTTGCCAATGCCACGCCCAATTGCATCGCCTACAGCAATTTGCCCCCACTCAACCCATATTTCCTCCTCTCCCCTCTCCTCTTCTATCTACCCATATGCTGGGTGTATTTGTGCGTAAGTGTGTGCGTATGTTTGTGTGTGCGTGTGTGTGTGTGTGTGTGTACCTTCCTTCTTTGTCTTTTAATTGACGCTGGCAGATGTCATTTATATGCATGTGAAGGACAACAATGCCAACAACAGCACCGTTATTGTATCTCTCTCTCTGTAAGTGTGTGTGTGTGTGTGTGTGTGTGTGCGTTGGGTTCTCATGGGACTGCGGGGGGATTTGCAGGTGACTCTGTAAATTCATAATTCTGACAATTCCTTGTTCTCGCATTAATTTGCAAGCTCAGTTTGTAAAGCTTACGTAAAAATATATAGAATACAATACAAAACCAACCCAACCCAACCAAGCAACTAATTTTAAAAGTTTTCGTTTTCCCTTTTTAGTTTATGAACAATTCCAAAGAATATACACACTAACAATTAAAGAATTTAATATATGAATTAGAATTTGTGACAAAAAACAATAGGGCCAATTTTTAATAAAAAGTGCATTTTTCGAAATATTTAAATATTAGGTATTTATGTTGATTTTATTTAGGATATGTCAGATAATAAAATTCTTTATAATTAATAAATTATTATTTACCAAAACTTTAATTAATTTATATTTTGTGGCTATGCTTTTTTTTTTTGATTATGTTTAGAAAGCAATTAAGTTTTAAGCTCAATAAAAATATAATACATTTATTTTTGATTTAAACAGTTCTATATTTATTCTTGTTTTATTTTTAATTATTATAATATATATAAACTGACAAAAATATACTAAAAATCTTATTTAAATATAAATGATTTGTCCAATAAATATGCTATATTTTTTTAATTTTTTTGTAGATTTTTGAGTGCATTAAAACCATTTTATTTAAATGGAAATAATCCAACAATCCCAATCATCATATTTTTATTACACTATTTATTATATATTGATTTTTGTTTTGCTTTTTTCTTTGATTTTATTATTTATCTTTTAGCTATGTATTTATTTAGTAGCTTTCTGGGAATTCAGTTTTCTAATTAACCCTCAAAATGTTTATTAATAAAGCCGTCTTCTTCATGCTGTTAATGGGAATCATCGTGTTGCAGGAAAATGAATGTACAAAAAAAAAAAAATACTTGATAAACTTTCTCGACCTTTGCGGCAAAATTGTAGTTAGTTATACCTACATTTTTAGATACGTATTGGGTTGTTGTGGATGCCACCACAAACCTTAACCAGGCAGACAGACTGCTGCTTTGCCCCTTTGGGGCATTAACATATATTGTATCTACAATGGCCAAGGAAGACAAGAAACAAAAAATAAAAAAAAAAAATAACCACAAGAAGAACATATTTTTTTGAGGGTTGTTTTCATAAATATATATATTTTTTTTTGTTGGCTTTTCTTTTATTTATTTTTAGTATAACAAATTGAATTAAATTAAATAAACATTTTGTGGTCTTCCAAATGTCACATTCACTTAATTTAAACTGACCAATAAACAAGCTAACAAAATTGGTTAACTGGGGCAACGACAATAACAACAAACAAGAGCTGCTCATAGAGTGGATCAATATGAAATATGAATTGACAACTTGAACACGTTTCAAATACTAGAAAAGATGATGATGAAATTTAGAATCCATGAAAAGGGAAAATGGCAAGAAAATTCTGAATGAAATTATATATAATTTTTTACAGCATCTTTATTATGATTTAAGCGGACTGTCTCTTTTTCTATTCAATGCGAAATCTTCTTTATTATTCTAATTTCTTTATTTCTTATTACCTACTATTTACTCTAACAAAATGTATAGAAATTTGCCTTTATTTAAGAGCATCAACCAAGAACAAAGTCAACCCTTGAAGATGGCAAAAAAACGGCACTAAATTTGTATACTTTGTACATAATTTTTCTCAATACGCTGAACGTAATTTTGTACGTAGCTTTTCCAATTGCATTTGATCCAATTCGTATTGCTCTTCATTACGTTGATGTTGGCGTAATCTTAAAGCTAGCCACCAGCCGCTTATAAGAGCTATTACCTAAATAATACCAAAAGCAGATTAGTAATTAAATCAAATAAATATATATAATCATAATATGTACCTGAACGCCAAGATAAAAGCATAGTACAGTGCTTTCCATAGTATTTTCGAATTCGGCAACCTCAACGGAGCCATCCTCATGAACGTGAGCCCTATATGGAAAATTTTTGGCTATTGTGTCTGGGTGTGTGGGTGTTCTCAAGCTAAATCGCATATATATGGTAATGGCATCAAATACAGTAAGAACACCGATGCCAATTGAATACTAAAAATAGCACAAAAAACAAATAAATTAATTAATATTATTATTATATGATATACCTACAATTATCATGCCAAGTACTGAATCACAGAATATCATTATAAATCCAAGAAATGTCCAAAAGGTTAAGACTATACCAAATACGCAGCAGAATATAAAATAATAAAATATTGTTGAATCATAATAATAAAGTAAAAGTGTTGCATTTGACGAGAATTTAAGCAGTCCCTCCACCTGAAAATTGAATGCAAATATTATGATCCCCATTTTGAGAATTCATATATATATATATATATATATTTATAATATATTCACCGTCATTATTAGTGTTAGAACAGTGACCAGAAGTTTGAGTTCGTGCGTTGAAATGCACCAGCACATGGTGCGTTTTCAGGCCCCCGGGCATTAGGAGAAATTACCAACTTGAAAAACAAAACAAAAAATATTAAAATAAATCCTATTTGAAGTCAAACTTGGGCTACTTGAAATTAAAAATTTTGATTTGAAATTTTTGTAAAACAATTTTAATAAAAATCTCTAGAATAATGTTCCATGTTCTTTTCTATTGGTTCTATTTTATCAAAAAGGAATAATGTTTTTGAATTTAATTTTTAAATTTTTATATTTTAGAAATCTTTCATAATTTAATTTTTATTTGTTTTTTAGATCGATGCTTGCAAATTCTATAACAATAAACTGAATTTGAATTCTTAAATAAACTAAATGAAAACTTTAAACAAATTGCTATTTATTTCCAGAATTGGTTAACCCAAAAATTAAACAAAGTTTCAAACTCATTTAATTTAATTATTTATTGCTTTAATTTAAATGTTTTCGATCATTTTAAAGATTGTTTTTTTTTTCTTGACTCTCTTTATTTTTTTTTTCAGTTTATTTATTAGCTTTATTATCTTGGCAACATCAAAATGTTTGATATATTAAATCTCTGTTGAGTGATTGCCAAACAAATCCTTGATGATTTGTCAATTTTGTATAAATGGATAAATCATTCAAGTTCAATTTTTCCTGTTTATTATCTGATTGGCTTTGCCATTTGGCAATTCGAATTTCTTTGTAGCTGTCAGAGAATGGCTTATTTTAAGCATCGGAACAATTTCTCTAATTCGAGCATGACTGGAAAGTCTCATTCTTGCCATATCTTCAAGGACTTTTGATTTGGCGCCCTTGAAATATTGACAAACATGGGCAAGCACAATCATGTTTTTTGCAATAAGTAGGTGTATGTGTGTGTGTGTGCGTTTATATCAATGTCATTTAACAGTTTTGCTTGCTTTTCTTTTGCGACACGGCAGCTCTTTGCATTATTAAAAATTCCGAATGTTGCGACATCTGCGCTGCACCTGATGGAAAATGGATTCGTTCGGGTTGTTCGTTCGTTCATTGTTGCAAAAAATGAATTTACAATAACTCATTTCACTACCAGTTACCCTTGACCGCATATATATCATAGAAAAATATATAAATGGTATATAAAAAATATAAGGAAGAATTTTTTTTGGGAGGGGCTTAAAATAATATTTACTTTGGCATACATTGTGGTGGTAAAATATGCAATTAATTAAAAATAATATTGTTTAAAAAAATAGTCAATAGCCACTCAAAACTTGAGATTTTCAGCATTCAGGCCCAATACTCTGCTGAAAATTAGTATTGAAAGTAGATTAATAAATAAATAAAAATAAAAAAATATCAAAGTATCTAATTAATTTTTATACATCCGCTCCATGACTTTGGTCATTCAAAAAAATCTAGAGTTTCTCGGTTCTTTTGGAAAAATTATAAAAAATAAATTATAAGGAATTTAAAATTCTTAATTCATTTCTATTTGTTTGATGCCAGTCAGTACACAAATCATACTTATATTTAATTTAATTTCAACAAAAATGCCAATTTCATTTAGTTTAAAAATTGGTCAAACCTTTTTAATAGTCGTTTAGGGATTCTGTTTAATGTTTTCCTCTGTTTTTTGTTAGATAAAAAATATTTATTAGGGTGCTTGCTTATTTTCAATTGGATTCGTTTTTATTTTTATTTTTATTTTTTAATTTACTCAATTGTGCCCACCTCAGAGACACTAAACTTTAAAGACCTTTCCCTATATGTAAACTAAACTCAATAAACATTGATGATATTCACATTGATGGCTATTTATGTATTGCCTTTGCCATTGCCAGTATTTTATACTTTTTTCAAAAAAAGTATATTCATTTTCTCACGAAGTTTGTAACACATAGAAGGAGACGTCGTAGACCACCCAAAGTAACCTAAAATTTGGTCAGGGGGACTAGAGGAGTCGATCTAGCCATGTCCGTCTGTCTGTCCGTCCGTCCGTCTGTATGTATGCAAACTAGTCCCTAAGTTTTAAAGCTATCTTGATGAAACTTGGTGACAAGGCTTCTAGTCGGATCGGACCACAATATCATATAGCTGCCATACAATTGGAATTGTTATAAATTAGAGTAACGCAACTCTAACTGCTTCTGAAATCTAATTGAAAAAAGGCATATAAACTTCGGCGCCCCGAAGTTAACTTTTTTCATTTTTTTTTTTTTATCAGTTTGGTCCTTAAAGCTTATAGCAGCAGGACCACAACAGATATGAAAAGTTGTAGAAAATCTTTCTTTCTTTTGGCCCCGGGCATGGGATGGGTCTCGCCCATCCACCATATTCTTTTGCCATTGTGTGTGGATTCTTTGGTTAAGCTTGTCACGTGCTGGGCATTACTATAACATTGCCTTCTCCCTTCGATTTTTGGGGGCCATCCTTGCTGGCTTGCTTGCTTGCTGTCAATGCTTTTGTTAGTGTAAACAATTTAATTTGCTTAGTTGGCGCAATTTCTGATATCAATAAAAAAAAAATAAAAATGCTGGGGCACAGAACTTTTGCAATATGCGTGTGTGTGTGTGTGTGTGTGTGTGTGTGTGTGACAATAAGTATCGAGCATGAGATGAGAAAAAGTCCATAAGTTGCCATTGGCAGTCCTCAACTTGTTGTTATTGTCTGGCAATTGAAATGCTCTCTTGAAATCCTAAAGATACAAACAAAGACTTTAACTTATATGCTTCTATGTATAAATTCTTATCGTATTACTTATGAAATTATGTATTTTGTCCTTTGAAAGATGAGATATAATCGAATAGATATAAATATTTGCACAAACTTAACTGAAACCCTTTAAACAGTTTCCGATTACTCAATAAACATTTTGTCTATGGCAAAAATATTGATAAATGTCTGGCCAAAAGGTGTGGTCACACTTTCTTTCATTTATGTCAATTTGTAAATAAAAAGTTGACAAATTTGCTGGCTTAGGCAGTTTGAATGTGGCTGTAAATCAAATTCCTTTGGACAGTTCCACCTTCTCTGGATAAGAAAAGTGCCGAAATCTGAGAAAGGAAATTTCATTTAATCTTTAACACCTAACTTGGTGGTTTTAGTAGCAATAAATCAAATAAGCGCTGAGTTAAACACAAAAAAAGAAAACCTTAATAGAATCAAGAAAAGAATAAGTCAATTCGACTAGGAAATACGCTTTAATAAAATCAACGAAAATTTCTCCCTAAAATTGTATAAATTCTGAGAGGAAGACTAACTTGAAAACATAAAAAAAAATCCAATCTATGGCTGAAATTTATTATGATTTAGATTGTTCTAGTTTAATTTAGTCAGATAAGATGAGATAAATGCTGATCAAGAATATATATATAAGTACTGGTATCTAAATTAAATCAATTAAAGAAAGATAAAAACTATTTAAAATCCTTGATTAAAATGCATAAATATGTAGAATTATTGTACAGGGAGGATTTTGTAGATATGCCTCACAGGACTCAGAATGTGTCGCTTAGCATATTAGCATATTTCACTTGCCTTTCTCAGCTTGGTTGCATTGGCAACTTGCTTTTGGGATTGGCATTTGCGTGTGTCACTTGACAGTTGACAGTTAATTGCCACCTATATACATAATTCTCTCATTCACACACACACACAAGCACACAGGATATTAATTCTATGGGAAACAATTTAAGATATATTTAATGTGAAATGATATACTTTGGTAAAAGAGAAGAATAATTATAGATTTTGTATAGAAATAATAATTGGATTAAAGCGAAAACCTAAATAGATTCCTTCTAAAATAAATTGAGGGTTTAAAAGCTTATTAATTACACACATCAACATCACTTGGATAATGAAATTAATTTCAACTGGAATTTTAAGCTTCTTTAACCTTCTTCAACCAGGCCAAGGCATTCCACACCCTCGCTAATTCAATATTTTCTATGTTGAGCATTGTTTATTAAAAGTTTTCAAAGTTTCTCAGTCTCAAACCTCTCCTGCCTCATTTTTGTGTTCAAGTTTATTAAACTGGGTATGAAAATTCATAGAAAGAAATATGGATATTAACTAAGAACTAGAGAATTAAATACTCGTATAAGTATTTAAATTTTTGGCCTTTTGGAAACTCAATTTTTCCTGGCTGTGTTTACTTTAACTGTGTTTTGAGGAAAATTCCTTCAATTGAATACTTTTTTATAAATATTTACTTTTCTTATTTATATTTACAGAGCAAAAAAAAAATAAATATGTCTATTGGGATCAACTATAACTTCAAGTCATCAACTCTTAGGATTAACAAATTAACTATAACTAAATAAATATATAACTAGATGGAAAACTTTAATGTTTAATAGCCCAAGCTTAAATAAACTTGTTTATAAAATTGAAATCGGGTCCACTCACACTGGCACAGCCTATGAATCGTATTTATTTTTTAATTGTTGGAATGACAGATTCCTCTCCCGTACTGAACTCAAATTAAAATACAACAACAATAACTAGATAAGAATTATTAAAAATATAAACGAAAATAAAAGTGTAAGACTTGAAAAAATATCAAAAAAAAATATATATATCTAAAGACTATAAACGTTATAAAATAACTAGAAAAACAAATAGTAACAATTATTGCACACTAAATTGAACAGTAAAAATAAACTACTTTTTTAACAACAATTAAAAACGTAAATCAAAAATTAAACGAAACCAACGAGGAAGCAGAATAATCAAATAAAACCAACTACACAAAAATGTCTATCGATTTGAGTGCACAACAGGAGCCAACGGTTTCCGTAATAACCACAGCGCCAGTGGCACAAAATGGCGGTGAAATGGACGCCCTACTTCTGGGTCGAATTGGGGTGAGTATTTAAAAGTCAAAACTAGCTAAATTCAAATTACAAAATTTATAAAATTTAATTAGATTGCCAAGTACGGTCACAGCTTTTCAACTTTTAAGATTTTGCATTTTCTAGTTAGAGAACTAAAAACTATTTTGCATTCCTTTGCATCTTTGCACTTTACTCATCTAATAATATTCTATTTAGCGATTAAAATTTCTGATTTCCAATTTCAAAAAAAAAAATCGTTGCCTTTGCCTCTGCTATTGTCTAAGAATTTTCCAAATTATTTTTTCCAAAATTTGCCAAACTTTACAAGACCAAAATTGTTTGCCAACGTTTGTCAGGGACCGAAATAATTCTGAGTTTTATTTTTTATTTTATTTTTATTATATTTGGAGAGCCCCTAAAAAAATATTTATCATATTTATTTTTGAACTTTATTATTAATTTCGGTCCCTGATATGTATTTTTATTATTTTTCTTTTCAAAAATATATGCTTCGCCTATTATTTATTTTGTGTAGTTTTTATTAATCCAATATTGATTATATTTGTTTAATAGCAATTTTTAGATTGATCTCAAGGGAATTATATAGAATGAGGAATTTTTAAAGATTGGGTTTTTTAAATTTAATCCCTTTAAAAAAAGGTTTGTGAACCTAATCGTAATAAATAAAAATTGAATTAATTATGCAAAACAATAACAAGTGGATGAAATAAGCCCAAGGCCATTGAATAATTAACACTGCTAAGGAGAGTGATGAGGAACCGAAGTTTGGTAGGGAAAGTGTCTGTCTGTCTCATAGGTAATTTGTAAAGTGACCCTGAGCTGGACAATGTCGTTAGATGCAACAAGCTGCAACATTTTATACTTATGCGCAGTCTCCCACTGGGGCAGAAGCACAATAAGCACAATTTGTGGCCAAACAGGTGTGATTTTGTGGCATAACAAAGCTCTTGAAAGCTTTTAAAGGCTAAACCAAAAATTGATTTCTTACGAGTACAAAAAAACCATTTTAAGGAAATAAGGAACCTAAAGAAAATCAGGTTAATTATGTTGAAAAGTTCAGAATTATTTGATTAAGCCCTTAAATAAGGTAAGTTTATTAAATTTGCCAATTTATGCATGTTTCTAGTATCTACAATCTTCTGGATGGATAAATTCTATTGAGCTGCATGTTGCATTTGAAAAACTCTCCATGAGAATTTAAATTAGAAAATACTTAAGATGCCTTAGAGGCAAACTATAATATCATAGATGTATAAATATAAATGTGTTTATAATTTACATAAAAAAAAATGCAATTTTCTTTTTTTCTTCTACTCCCAAAAAATATAATAATTAAAAAACACATGTAAAAAACAACTCCAAAAATAAACTTATCAAAATCACAATAATCCCTTTCCCCCCTCAACTATAAACGATTTCCTAATCCTTAATCACGCACAAAAAAACAAATCAAAACAAAAAATAATAAAAAAATACAAATGCATCTAAGCAGCAATCGGTAAGTTAAACATGTCAACAGTTTTAAGATAACCTAATTAAAAACTGGGTTTCTAGTATTTAGTTTTTAGATTTAGGAGTGTTGGTTATGGGAAAAATTAATATTAATTGTAGATCAGATTGATTTTAAAAATTTCTAATTGAATTCAAGAGTCCAAAATGTAATTAAAAAAACCTGAAGGTTAAAATAATTAAATTTGGTCTAATGAATCGAATTTTATTAATATTTTATTTTTGAATTTTAATTGAAAAAACTTATTTTATGGATCTTATCAAAATTATTGAACTTTATTAAAACTTTATTGAGGCTTTGTAGGATTATTTAATTCTTCTTGCAAACGTTCGATGCGTTCTTCCCTGGCCCATTTATAGGCTTGTAGTTTTTGAATATCGGACTTTCTGTCGCTACGTTTGTGTGGCCAATTTAATTTACTTTCAGCAGTATTCTGGCCTATTATAGCAGCCTTGGCAGTGGCTTTACGTATCAAATTGGCGCAATTCATTTCATTGAGGGCACGCAAATAATTAATATGCTCCTGATTCAATTTAGGCTTTAGAGCTTCGTTGGGTTGGTGGCGAGGCACCTTTATGGTTTCCCTTAAAGATGGCCCTTCTATGGCCCCAATGAGCTCATTACGTGTCACCGGCGAACCGCATTGACCGAGCATTTGGAACAGCGGGGGCATGTAGTCGGTGGGCCTAGTATTTATGTCCGTATCGAAATCTTTCCTAATATCATTCAACAAATATGGCATTCTCCATAAAAATCCCAAATCCTGTGCAGTATTCGATCTCAAACTATTCAGCTTATCTAGACGCTTTTTATGGTATTGATTTCTCATTGGACAAGGGTCTTGATGTACTGGATCTGCCCAAAACGATATTTCTGGTATTTCAGCTTGCTTTACTATTGGATTCTCATAAAGCTTATCGATTTTGGAGTTAAGGAACATATTAGACAGGGGCTGAGTCGACAGTGGGAGCTCATTTATGCAATCATAGTCATCAAAGTCAGATAGATTCATATCCGTTGATATCTGCCCGGATTCGGGTTCTTTTGTAAGAAAAGAGGCATTTAGTTCATTAGATGTTTGAGTTGGTGCCTGATACATATATTTATCCGCCATTTTGCCAATGACCACGCCAAAGCCAGAGGGTACTATGAAAGGCTTGCAGGTTGATGGCGTCGTTTCAATTGGGGGACACGGTGTTGTTGGCATATTTGCTCTGCAATCTGAATTGTCGATAGATGGATATGTCGGACCTGAATCTTCGGTAGTTGATGGTTCTGGACGATTTTTCTTGTCTATAGAATTGGGATCCATATGTTTTTGTGGGCTTAAAGCAATCTCCAGATTGGTAAGATCATCCATCAGGGCCATTGTATAACGATGGAGATCTTGAACCTGCTCCATTATGCGATCTAGGAATGCTTCATCTTCATCTTCCTCATCATTCCCATTATACTCATCATTTGTTTCACAATTCTCAAAGCTCTCATCCAGATCCTTACAATTCTCGTTGCTCTCTTCCGTACTCCCACAATTTTCAGTCTGCACATTATCGTCAGCTGTGTCCTCAGAATCTTCATAATCGTCCTCACTACCTACTTTTTGGCTCTTGCCAGGCTCTAATGATTTACCCAACTCATTGTTCATTGGCGAGTCACTTTGGCCAACAAATATATTCCCCTTATCAATTAATGGCTTTTTCGGCACCTCTGCTGGCTGAATTTCAATGTTCATTTGTTTTCTTAGGTATTCTCTTATCATTGCCTTATCTGGAGACATTTTCGATGGATCAACCTGATCAAAAAATGTGCTCCCTTTCAGAATTGTTGGTTTTTTGGGCTCCTCGAATGACGGTATTACTACATAACTAGCATCATTCGGTTCAGCTCTTGCAGCCTGTGAAATCTGATCGGAAATTGGGTATTCCTCTAGGGCTGATTTAGCTTTTTGCGGTTGAATCTGGCTCATGTTAAAGATCATTTGTTTTCTTATCAAGTCTTTTGCCTTTGCCATAATCGGTTCCTGTACAAGTGGATTATACTGATCAGAAAAAGTTGATGGCTGCTGCTGACTCCCTTTAACATTCATTTGATGCCTTAAAAGCTCTTTGGCCATTGCATTTATCAGTTGTTCCAGAGTCATTTTAGCTGGATCAACCGGTACCAAAAATGTGTTCTTTTTATAAGCATTTGGTTCTTTAGAAGGTCTCTGACGCATATTAGCCTTCATTTGTTGCTTTAGAAGCTTTCTGGCCTTTGCCCTGATACGATCCTCTTGATCAATTGAATCAGATAATGAATTTTCCCTAAAATCTGATGAGAACTTCAGCTTTTGAGCTTTTGGCTTTTTGGACTGCTCATAATCATTCATTTGGTGGCTCAAAAGATCATTTATGTTTGTATTAAACGAATTCTCTCGAGAAATGTCCGGTGAATGAACTTGATCACAAAATGTGTGCGGATATTTGGACCCCTCCGGTATGTTGGGTTCGTTCGGACAACTCTGACCCATATTAGCAATCATGTGATCTGTGAAAAGCTCTCTGAGTTTTGTATTCATTAGTCTCTCTGGAGAAATGTCCGATGCTTGAATTTGATAAGGATATGTGTTTCTCTTTAATCTCTCTATTAATCCTTGATGTTGAGTCTGTTGCATAATCATGTGATTTGCTATAAGTTCTCTAATCTTAGCATTGAGCAGTTTCTTTCGCGAAATGAACGGTGAATTATTTTGATCATAAAAAGTATCTTGCCTAAAATTTGGTTGTTCTTTGGGCTCTTGCTTTTCATTTTTTAAATTATTTTCCATTTTGTCATTGGTTACGTCCTCCTGAGGATTGTTCGGTGAATCAACTTCATCAGAAATGGTATTCTCCGTATTTGGTTGTTTTTTGGGATCCTCCATTTCATTTCTTAAATAATTTTCCATTTTTGTATTGCTTTGTTCGACCTGATCAACTTGATCAGAAGAGGCGTTTTCCTCCAATTCATTTCTTAAATAATTTAGTTCCTCCTCGGAAATTATTGATGGATCAACCTGATCAGAAGGATCTGATGATTTATCGGGCTCCTGCTCCTCAAAATCATATTGAGCTCCTGGTGGGCATTTAAACATATTATTATTCATTTGGTCTTTGAAAAGACCTCTTTCCTTTGCACAACTTATCTGGTATTCTGGATCAACCTGACAAGAAATTGTGTTGTCCCTAAAAGCTGATGGAATTTCTGCTTCGGGGGCACGACACTGACGTCTATAATCCGTTGCTTCCTCACGGAACAGTTCAGCTGGGTTGCTTTTATGAGGTGGTGACCTTTTCGCATCCTCCTCTGGATCCTTAACCATTACAAATTGAGCTCCTGGCGGTAATTGCCTTCCAGACATATGTCTGCTTAAGTCCACAGAGATAAAAACGAAACTCCAGACAATCAAATATATAAAACACTGAAGTAGCATATTTATATTTATTTATTTATTTTGACTTGAAACTTTAAATTCAAACTGACAAACTAAACCAGTTACAAATTTAATCAAGTTAACAACGAGGTGACTAAGTATTTGGCAAGATTATGGTTTCATTACATTTCCAGCCCCAAGAGTCCAATCAAAATATACCATATCTAAAATTGTAAACAGTAATCACGAATGAATGGAACCTAATTCCACTTGAATAAATATATACCTATATATATATATATATATGGGGTGTATATGGAAGCAAAATGTGTTTATTCCATTAAGGAAGACCACAGAATGTTTTTAAGCGCCTCAGGGTTACCATAAAGAAAAGAAAAGCAAAAAAAAATTGATGCTTGTGCGTCTTAATTTAATAAAGCGTCGTCCTTATTGTAAAACAACTTTACCCACATTTTCCACACTCGCACATATTTTGCAGTATTCTGGAGCAAACTATAATTTTTATACTCTATATATTTTTAAAATGTGGCGGGTATATTTAAATCACAAAATTTATTTAAAAATCTTATTAATTTTAGCTTGGCTCAGCGTAAAATTCCATTTTTAGGCAATACAAAAATGATCTGATTGTTTAATTGAGCAAGAAATTATTTAAAATATATCTAATTTTTACAGAGTATTCCCTAATCAAGCAAACTCTATTCAAGGTTTATTATTTTGTTTACATTGTTGTCTTTGAAAGTTAGTGTTAATTGGATGCTCTGTTTAGTGAAAATAAATAAATGGAAATAAATTCATTCATGAATAAGATTTTTTTTTGAATATTGTTTAACAAAAATCCTAATAGATTTATGTTTTAATAATTTTTTTTTTTTGTTTTTGGAAAAGCTTTTGCTTAGTAAAGCTTTTAAAGCATAGCAAAAACTTTGGCCATTTGACTGCAACATCTCCAAAAATGCTGAATGCATTCAAAAGCAGCTTTCGATCCAAAGGAAATAACCCAAAAGCAAAATATGCAAATTGACCACAAAAAAAGAAGCAAAAAAAAGCAACACAAAATAATCAGAATTATTCAAATATCTTACACATTCTTTAACCAATCTCATTTATTTTTTTTTTGTAAAATAAAACAAGCCAAATTGCTACATTTTTGTTGCCTACTTTTTTGGGTTATCTGCTGGCTGTTGTTCCATTGCCATTTTGCCATTTCGCCTTTTGCCATTCCACTTTATCTCTGTCAATTTAACGTTTCGCTTTAGTCACGTAAATCCGCACTTTAGGCACGCACACTTTTCTACGCAGCAGATTTAAGATAGCGTCGTCGTCCTGATTGCAAATCACACACTTTTGGCCTCTTTTACACTCGGGAAAATTTTGCCCAATGTTTTTTTTTTATAAATTTCAAATAATATTTCAATTTAGATAAAAGGGGAAAAAGAGCTTAAACTTTAATTAGACTTGATTTTCTAAAATCTAAGTCTATTTACATTTTGCTAAGATCAAAATCAAAATTATTATTTTTAAATCAGAAATCAGTAATTTTGAAACGTGTATTCGACCTTATAACATTTAAAATGTTTTTCGCTAGTTTGTTTTGCTCGCCGAATTTGAATAGAACACGTGACACAATGCCCGTTTGTAGCTTTCAGACCACATGCCTACTACACTCGAAAAGCTTTGCCAAAGCTTGCATTGTGTGGATGATGCTTAAAAGCTCTGGAGCCATGTGCCGCAGCAGCAGCAGCAGCAAGTCGAATCGGATCGGGTCGGCATTTGTGGGGCGGGGCGTACTTTTTGGTACCGCTAAAACGCAATCATCTTGAGTTCAGCTTCTGCTGCTGCTCCTGCTGCTTCTGCTGCAGTCGGCGACGACGAGTCGAGGCAGTCTGCCGCAGTCATTTCAGTGCGACGCAAGCTTTGGCCAGATGCGGTGTGTGTGCTGTTATTAGTAGCGGCTCAGCTTTTGTGTTATCCTGCGCTATCCTGTTAAATTCGTATAACGGTCGCTGACCATTTTTCACAGTTTTCTTTAGTTTTCTCTGTTGCTGATTGTTGTTGTTGTTTTTTTTGTTGTGTTTGTTTTTTTGTATTTTTTTTTGGCATAAAATCTAAATGAATTTGCCTCGCAAATGCCAAGTAAAATATCAAATTGAAAAGTGAATACAATTTTAGTGTTATCCTAATTGAAATATTTGATCTAATTTGTGCCACGCCCCCGCCTGTTGCGTTTTTCTAAAGTTCTCTCGGTGAATTTTTGCACAAAGTTTTTTTTTTTTTTTTGTTGTATTTGTGCGTTAAAAATGCGTGAGTCCTGGCGTCTTAAGTGCTTAAAGGGGGAAACCACAAGACAAACAAGTGTCAATTTAATTTGTTTTACCATCAGTGAAAAAAAATAAATTAACTAAAATTTAATATAAGCATTTTTTAATTACATAAGTAAATTTAACGCAGTTATTTTTTTTTTATTATTTATTATTTTGCTTTCATGCTTTTTGTGTGCTGCCTTTTTGGATCATAAGAATCTTTTGTGTTAATGGTTCGGCAATTAGGAGAGGAGGAAACACACAAAGACCCAAAGAAACCTCATCAAAAGAGGCATAGAAAAATGTTGAAGGCTTTTTTGTTTTTTTTTTTTTTTTTTATTTTGTAGGTACTTTTTTTTCATGTCCCTTTTATTTTTTTATTATTTATCATTTACATTTAAAGCATATCAATTTCGCTGGCTACTTGAGACGGGCATGAAAAATTGACACTCACTTGAATGCAGGCAGGACACACTCGATTTGTTAGGAATTTCATCAAGTTTGACTTGGTTTCTTATTATTATTATTATTATTTTTGTTTTTTGCCTACTTATTAAATACAATAAAAACCACAAGCACATTTATGCAAACAAGTTTCTGATGTCATTCACCATAGAGAATATAGAAGAATACGAAGGGAGACAGAGACGCCCTGCTGCACACTCAGTTTACATAGTAAATTGAAGAGATTACTTAGAGGACTAATAAAAACTTTTATATACGAGCGACTATAAAATTTATCAAATCCAAAGAATACAAAATGCTCTTTGTAAATGTTCCACAAGGATTTATCACATATATATTTTATTATATAGGCAGATTTTTTATTAAAAAGATTACTTTAAAAAACCACAAAAGATTAAGATTCAAAACTGTTAAATCCGTAATTATATAGACAGATTTCTTATTGATGATGAATACATCATTTAAAATGATTGCTTCTAATCTCTAACATCAATTTCATCAAAATTTCTTTTAATTTGCATCTTAAGATCAACTAAAAATTGTTTAAATTCATATATCTTTCATCAAATTAAAATTCATTTATATACGAAGAAGACTTGTAATATAATCTGATGCAAGTTTTGGCTTTGCTATTTTTCTTCTTTATTTTTCATCATTTTTTTTTTTTTTTTTTGAGCTGAAAAGGTTTTGTTTTGTTGCCTTTATTGTCCTGAGCTGTCGCCAAACGTGCATAAGTGGCTTAAATATTTGCGCTCATTTATTGTATACTGAGAAAAAGAAAAACTCTGAGCCAAAGGGATGGATGCATTAACTTAATGATAAATGATGCGATACAAATTAATATGCATTCACTTGGAGGGGGGGAGGGGGGAGAAGACATTTCAAAATCTTATGATAATGTTAATTTCAATTTACTTTTCAGTCTAGTCAGTCAAAGGTTAGCAAGGTCACAAAGTATTTGTTTGAAAAGAAAGAAACTTTATAGCCAAGTTGACCACTTTCAACTTTGATTTAGTTTGAATAACTTTGACAAGGCCGAGCATTTTTAGTTTTTTTATTCTTTTTGCTTTATAAATTAATTTATACCTACTTGTAGGTTGTCAATAATAATAACAATAAATACTGATACCATATGCGTGTGTGTGTGTGTGAAAATAAGAACAAGTGAAAATTAAACATTATCCTTACACAAAATAAATAAAAAAAAAATAATAAAAACACCAAAGAACCAAAAAGGAGAGCAGCAGCAACCTCAGCCTCAGCCTCAACCCCCAAGTCAATCCCAGCCCCCAAAATGAATGCTGCTCAAAGTGGTGGTCATACTGGGAGTGGCGCTTCCATGGGCAAGAAGGGCTCCCAAATGGAGGTAATTGTTTTCCAATTTATTTTGCTTATTACTACTAACCAAAAAAGGGGGAAAAAACAAATAAAATACTTGTGTTTATTACTTACAAAGGGAAATGTGTAAACTTTGAACATATCTGGGACAATATTAGTTTTGATTACTAAACAAGTTGGCCCACATAAATTAAATGTTGTTTTTTTAGGCTCCTTTTCAAAACTAAACCTCATTTCCAGCATCTCTCTTTTAAGTTAACTTGACTTAAGTGACTACTTAAACTGCCCCAGCCAGCCAGCCAGTCAGCCAGCCAGCCAGCCAGTTCATTGTCCATAAATGTTTTTTAAATGTAAATAAAATATAGCTTAGGGCATTTATGAGCCAAGCAGAGAAGAGCAGACCAGAGCAGAGGAGCCTGTCAAATCTACCTTAATTTTCTTTCTTTCCCTCGTTAAATGCTGTGGATAATGTTATTTGTCCGCACCTGCATTTTTAATTAAGCGACTCGTGTTTCATTATATTGTAGAACTCCACAAAATATATATGTATATGTATACCTAAAGCAAACAATAACAAACAATATTATTTTCATTTTGGTGAATTTTTTATCTAAAGAACGTTGATTGTTGTCATTTCATCCCTACAACAATTTGACATGTGTCATAAAACAAAAGGTAAACTGACCGACCAGCATCCTTTTTTAAATATTCTATTTATTCATCTACTTGATTATGCATAGGCAATTGTAAAAAAGGTTGTTGAGTATGCATATATACATACTTTTTTTGTTGATTTGATTTTGACCTTTATCAGTCCATCAATTAATTGTTAGGTTTACTTTGAATGAAGTAAACTTAATTAAAATTTAAGAATTAAAGGTTAATCGGAGCTTCTGTTGTATATTTTCAGTGATTTTTTTTTTTAATTATTTGCAATTCTAATGAAAATGTCGCATTTATTTTACAACAAACAATTCTCATTTGCGTTAATTAAATTGTATTTAATTTAATCATACAAAGGAGACAATGAATAAATGGGTTTTTCTATGGCAAATGAAACCACAGAAACAAACCACCCACAACATTCCATTGTCGGCAATGAAATTATGATAAATACAAACAATAATAACAAAGTAATGGACATTTTTCTATTGTATGTCAACTTGAAAAACAGATTTAACTGGCCAAAGTTTTAATAAGAATTTAAGAATTGGAAAATTACTGAAAAAGATTCTATGAAAATTAGACTAAAAGAACAAAACTTAATAATATTTGAATGTAGAATAAAATATTTTTCGAGATCATAAATCAAATTGAATGAAATAAATAGTTAATTTATTGCTCTTGAATATTTGATTACTCTGGAGATTGACAAATCACAATATATTGTTTATATATGAATAATTAAACTAGGCCATTAAATACACTTTTGTTGACAAATTGAAGATGGTTAACTATTTGAGATGACGCAACGTCTTGACAGAAAGGACAACGACAACGACAACCGCAAAATGACCATGAACCATTAGTCATCATGTTAAATAGTAGATAGAAAGATAGATAGATAGATAGATAGATAGATAGATAGATAGATAGTAGAGAGGTTAGTTTGAGTTATTGAAAGGACATTGAGAGACCACTTGGAAATTCAAAAATAAATAAAAAGAAACGAATCTTTTGAAAGTATGTACATATAAACAAATATTGACTTTGATAACAGAGAGCAAAAAAAAATAAAAATAAAATGTATATGTATATTGTATGTATGTAAAAAAAAAGTTGGTTCTTTTCAGTTGGCTTAAAATAAGCTGAAAGTCAAAAGACTCAGCTGGCCTGGCCCGGCTTATTCTTGGGCTTATTTTTTCACACATAAAATTTATCCACACGCCTAAAAATATTTTCATATGTCACTTGTGAATTTCAGGGATTTGGTTTGACATCAAATTGCCATAAAATGTGGCCGGGTTGCGTATTGGCAAATGTTTTGCGTGCTGATATTTAATTTGTTGGGCTTGTCTTTTTGGCTTTCATTTTTTTGTTTTTGGGAGTGTGTTTAAGCTTTTAGTTGACCAACAAAATATATATAAGCAGCTAATATGCGTGCCTAAAAACACAAACGCTCGCGGCACTAATCGGTCATTAACATGACACAGATTTCTATGCCACACACGCCCCCATTAAAGTTTTGTACTGGGTTATAAAATAGCTATATGATAAATACTTGTAAAGAATATTTAGAAACTTTCTCTCCCGCATATTTTAATATCTATTATAAATAACAGGTAACAACAGAATAGAAAATTGTAGACAATCAATCTTGTCCCATAAAAAGGAAAAGCTTCTTTCTTTCCTTCTTTTTCTACTCTACTCACAAATATTGATTTAATATTCTAAATTCTAACCTTAAACTCTATGTTTTTTTTTTATTTTTTTTAGCCTTGATTGCATCTCCTGTTAGCCTTTAAATTTCCTGTATGCGTGCAATTTCCCACTCGTATTTCTTTGTATTTTCTTTGAGAAATTTCAATTGGTAAGGGTAGAAAAAGAAGAAGAAGAAGATGGTGGTGCACACAAGTTAGGAAATTACTTTGTTTGTAAGCTTTAAGAATGATTGAAACAATTTAGGAAAAGCAAAAGACTTTTGATTAATTGTCTGTGAAATGTTTTAAAATTGCATAGCAATATGGAAATTAAAGTTAATATTCACAATTTTTAACAGGTATTAATGAATTTATTTATTCAAGTTGAAATAAAATGGAAAACTATTTTTTGGCTGTATTTTTCAGCTGTGAATAGGAATTTTATTTGATTTTAGAAAAAATAAAGATATTTAGTCAAAAAAAAATCTGCGGTTCTTATAAAACTGATAAAATATCCATAAATTTTGGAAATCTCAATTCTTTTGAATTTGATTTAGATAAAATATATATTTTTAGAAAGAATTGGTTATGGGAGGAATTTTTGGAAGGCTCAGAAGTAAAAACACGGACTTATTTAAAGAACTTTGTTTTTGTTATTTGCTTTAATTTAATTCGCTTACCTTTAACATGCATTTTGAATTTAAAATACAATATATATAAATATGAATATGAGGGTGCTGTAAAATAAGCCAAGACGTTCTGAAAAGTTGGGCAAGTGGGCTGAGCTGAGCTGGGCTGGGCTGGGCTGAGCTGACATGCAAACAACATATTGCAATTAGTAAAACTGTCAACAAGACGTCTTGGCCACAAACTTGACTAGGAGAAGAAGAATAAGAAGAAGAAGAAGATGGCTCATGATATGTCTACCGCCAAGTATAAGAACGTGAGCTGCATTTGACACACACACACACACACCTAAGAAACATGTTTGAGTGTGTGTGTGTGTATTTGCAAGCTTAAGCTCCACTATATGTCAACAACAGCAGCTAATTATCTTCAGCTGAAAATGAAAGGAAAGAGGAAAAGAATGAAGAATAGCAAAAAATAAAAAAAAAAAAAAGCTCTTTACTTACATTCCAGCAATTCCCATTCAAACACTTCTTAAAGTTCCAACTTTCTTATTTTATTTTTTGAACCAGTCTCAGAACAGCTCTTCTCTTTCTCCACTATCCTTGGCCTGAAGCCACTCATACTCATTCTCACTCTCATTCTTTCTCATCTCTTTATACAAGTTTGCGTCATGGCATTTTAACGGTAAATGTGAAAGAAAAAAAGCAAAGCAAAATAAAAAAGAAACTCATTTGCTGCAGATATACATACACACACACACACACACGCACGCACAAGCAAACTGAGAGCACAAGAGAATAAGTGGGACGACAATGAATGCTGCTGGTGCTGCCATTGCGTTGCTTTGCTCTCTTTGCCAAGTGAAAATGGTAAATAAATTTTATGCGTAGCAAGAGAATTATACTTCTGTGTGTTTATGTGTGTGTGTGTGTGTCGGCTCGTTTGCCTATTGACAATTGCATATAAATATGAAATTATCTTTTGCCGTACGTGATGTTTTGTATTGCATATCCCAGGGAGCGTGAGAAATTCACAGATGTTGCCACAACAAGAAAAAAAGTGTTGCATGATTTTTAAAAAAAAAAAAAATAAAAGTACATTTATTTTAATAGTCTCAACTTTTAAACAGTTGAGTGGATTCCAGACAGCTCAGCTGGTTAAGCAGAATTTATGCATACTCAACAAATAAAGCAACAAGACAGAACAATAAATAAACTTCTCTTGCCTTGCCCTTGCTCTTGCCATTATGAATGCCTAATAAACTCCAAAAGACACACACACGCACACATATGCCAAGACATTAAAACGAAGGAATTTCTTAAATGTACTTAAATACACACACACGCATACTAACACGCGCATATTTGCTTCCAGTAGACTCTTAAGCCAAGAGTCTTAGCAACTCTGAGATGCCATGGAATGTTAGGTTTGCTTCGACCGCAACGACAACAACAACAAATACAACGATAGACAATGAAATGAAGTTGCTTGATAAAGTCATGTCCGTCTGACTGTCTGTCAATATAAGAATATAAATGCCATTGACAACAAGTAAAGACAAAAAGTACGAGTAAAAGAAGAGAAAGTGTAAAAAGATTATGATCAAATGCTTATATGAATTTGATATACGAGTACACTGGAAAAAAAAGTACTATATCTAATTTTAATTACTGTCCAAAGTACTTTATAAAACGGTGATTAACCATAACCATTCTTTTATTATTTCTGTTTCTTTTATAAAGTAATACAAATATATAAAAAATTAATAAAAACAACCAAGTTAAGGGATAAAGGGATAAGTTATAAAGATGCAAAGCTTTCTCAATTTTTAGCTGCAGATAAATCAGAGGGAAATTTGAGATCTTAACTTGATTTGACAGAATATTTAATAAAAAAAAAGGAAAAAGAATTTCTATGAAAAAATAGCTTTAAATTTAAGTCTTTACAGATTTTTAATAGACCGGAAAATCTGAACTAAATAGTTAATCAAAGAACAATAATTAAGAGATTGAAGTTATTCAAGTTATTTGAATTAAAGCTTGAACATTAAAGCTTTTAAGCTTTTCAAAGTTTCTTCTCACTTACTTAGAAAAGTCTCATACCATTTAAGTTTTAGTCAATGTCTCAGATATTTTGGAAAAGCTATCAAAAAGCTTTAAAGACAAACTTGGCTTTTTAGTTTGTTTGAGTTCAACTGTAATTGAAATTGAATTGGGCTACAGGATATCATCAGATGGTTAAGAGATATATGTATTAAATTTTGCCAAGTTTGCATTTATACATATAGATTTATATATATGTATGTATATACGAACCGATATGAATACATAAACTGGCAAACAGACTTCAAATGACCCTTCAGCAACACCGCCCACTTAAGGACTCAGACCCACACAACACATACGACGCAGACGCAGTTTTTCCCTAACTTTATGCCTCCTCCTGCTCCTGCTCCTCCTCCTCGTCTCCAGTTACTGTTACTGTCACTGCCACAGCCACAAAATTCCGTTGTTCTTTCTGTAGTCTGTTGTTGTTCCATTGAGTATCCCATTTTAGTCGCTGCCAGGCTTTCCCAAGGAAGCGTTCGCAATTTCGGATATTATTTTTTTTGTATACAACTTACGCCCGCGAGTTATTTTTATGCATATATAAAAGAGAGAAAAAAAAAAGAAACAAAACCCAACCAAAAAGAAAAACAATTTGGGCAAAAGTAATTTAAATGAATCACGGAAATTATTTCAAAACAAAAAAAGTTTTCTTTATGTTTATTATACGTTAATTATTTTATTACTTACTTCTTGTGTGTTAAATGAGCAATTTCCTACAATAAGAAAAAACAACAACAAGAACAACAACAACAAATAGAAAATGAAACGAAAAGCGCAAAATCGACATAATCGTCGGCACCAGCCAAATTCAAGTTCCTTGGATGTTGTTGACGAACAGCTGTTGTTTTTAGGGGGTGAATCCGGTGGGGAATGGAAGAGCTTGGACACGGGGGGCATTTCAGGTTGTTGACAAGTTTTTCGCTGCAACAAACAAACAAACAAAATTTATCCTTGGTATGCCAAAAGACTCTTACAATATATGTCCATATATCTACATATACATATATAAATAATTTTCTCCTATCTATTTTGATATATTGAACAAGGAGGAGAATCGATGTTGTTTGCCAATTTAGCAAATACTAACTTATATAAGAATCTCTTTTATTTTACAAAAATAATAATAATTCAAACCGAAGGCTATTAATTTGAGCCTGGGCATTCACAAGGTCGTCGAACCCGGCTGACTATATTTTTCCTTGAAAAATTCATTGAATTAAAATTAATTTTAAAATTTGAGTTTTCAAAAATATTCCTTAAATAGGAAAAGTTTGAATAAAGAATTCTTTGAAATTTAAATGGGATCAGTAAACGTCTAGAATTTCCTTGTGTTTCATTTAATTTAAATTTTACATTTTGAAAATATTTTAAAGAGTTTAACACTTTTCTAAAGACTGTTTCTCTTTTTTTCGTGTGTGTTAAATTTATTTTTTGTTTTAAGTTTAAGCGCCATGTGACTCTCAAATTATTTGAGTATATCAAAAACTTCTAAACAAAAAAAAACAGCTAAAAAATTAATGAATTATGGTGGAAATTCAAAAACCGAATACGGCATTCAAACGGCCATCTCTTAAGCGTGAGACGATGGTGGTGAATAATAGTGCGCCTATTAAAAAGGTGACACTAGTGCCAAAGGATGAGGTGAGAATAATAAAAATATAAAGATCGAAGATCATCTTCGAGTCTGATTCAAATAATACCTATACTTTATCTTTGCTGGGCATAAAATAAAAAGCTCAGGGAAAGCTCTACGGAAAGCTTAATAAATACGGCGTATTTATTATACCGCTAGTTATTCATAGGCAATTAGCGATTACTTGGGGCCGTAACGTGTTTTTATTACGGTGAGGATTGTATAAATAAAATTAAAACGGCTTAAAAAAAATTTAGAATTTTATTTTCGAAATTGATTGGAATTAGACTAATTTTCTATGTCGAATTGTTAAAAAAAAGGAGTGTTCCGGCATCCCTTGAGTCTTTGTCAAAGGAGTTTGAGCCCAAGTCCTGTGAGAATATTTAATTTGACTGATAAGGAGTGGCGCGGCATTTATTTTAGGTGATGTCAAAATGCTTCTTGCTGCCTGTTGCTTTTTTTTAATTTATTTTAGTTTTGCTGGGCCTTTTGACATAAGCAGTACAAGATTTTCAATTATGACGGTTGGTCAAAAATAAAAAATTTCTCTCAATTAAGGAAATTTATCTGTGAACCGTATAAACAGAAATCGAAATTTATTTATGCATGTGCCATAATTTCTCTGAAATTTAATCATTATTTATTTCTTTTTTATAGGAACTGGTAGCCATATCGCCTGAGCGTCGCAATTGGCGTGGCATATTCATAGCCCTTTTGGTAATTGCCGCTGTCTTCAGTCTTATTATATTCTCCATATTTTTATTATCACCTGGTAAATATGAGCTGAAATAAAAAATACCTAATATTCCAATAAATGAATTTGTTTCTTTACCCATAGAGGATGAAGGTCTGCGTATTCGTGGACGCCGTATGCTGCCTAGTGATATTTTAGGCAAAAGTCTGAAATGGAAGCCATTTAATGGAACCTGGAATAATGGTGAGAAATTTACATCTAATGAAAAACACACAAGAATAATATCTTGTTTAATAGATTTTGAGTTGGTCTATCGTGATCCTACGGGAGGCCTTTCCATACTCAATTTATTGGATCAAACAACGCGTATTCTTATGACCAACTCAACGTTTGTAAGTTAAATCAAATAGAGCCAACAAGAAATGTAAATTTTAATATATATAAATTTATTTATTGTAGCGTCAACTGAATGCAGAATTATTCCTAGTGGCCCCAGATCAAAAATATGTCTTGCTACAATCAGACAGAACTGACGAGGGCTCTCGTAATCATGTCTATGAAGTGCAAACCGCCAATACTTTTCCCCTGGGACCCACTGAGAATATTGCCGAGGCGCCACATTTGCAGCATGTTGTCTGGGCGCCAATTAATCATCCACCAGTCACAACAACAACAACAACAACATCAACAACAACAACAACCTCAACCACATCAGAACCTTCTTCCACTAGTAGTAGTAATACTTTACCACCCTTGCCTAGTGGCAGCATAATACTAAATAGTCTGGCTGGAGCAGCTAGCGGTGGCAAGCCTCCGCCTAGTACAATAAATGCTAGCAACCAGAATAATAATGGCAATAATGGTTCCAGCAAAACGACATATTCATTTAATCAGGCGATTGCCTTTGTACATCAAAATGATATTTATTACAAGCCCAAAGTGCAGGGTGAATTAGTTTGTCGTATTACACAAACAGGTGAAGCTGGTATTGTTTATAATGGTATACCAGATTGGACATATGAGAATGTTCCTGAACTAGAAAGTCGTCTAAATAGTTTGGTCTTTTCACCCGATGGCCAATTTTTGGCCTTTCTTTCCTACAATGATAGTAAAGTTAATGAATACAAGTAAGTTTTAAAAAAATACTCAAATCTCTTAACTACAATTATTATATTAATTAATTTACAGATATACTTGGATGGGCGATGATATTAAATATCCCACAGTGTTGAGCCAGCGTTATCCCAAGGCTGGTTCGAATAATCCCAATGTCACAGTTTATGTGGTCAATCTATCAGTTATCAAATACATATTCCCCATGCAAATTAAATTGCCCACAGATCTGGGCAATGACAGCTATGTGGGTGGCCTGATTTGGGCCTCGTCAATTGATTTGTCCGTCACGGTGACAAATCGTGCCCAAACCAAGGCCACCACAGTGATATGCCGAGCTCCACAATTCAATTGCCAGGTGGTGCACACCGAAGTGACCATAAATGATGGCTGGGTATTGCCAGGCGAGCGTCCTGTATTCTCAGCCCGCATCGGGGCCCAATTGCGTCAAATGAACAATAATAAGCGCCAACAGCAACAGTCGCAAGTATTCCTGGACGAAGCCCTAATTTTTCAGAACGAGAGTCAGCCAAATGTGAGCAATGGTCAGACCACTTATGAGATATCAAATGGCGGCTATTTGCTAAAACGCTTGCCCGTACGTGATGGCGAACATGGTCATTATAGGCATGTAGTATTCATTTCTTCACTGGACCGACGACCCGTACCCTTGACCATGGGTCGTTTTGAGGTTACCGAAATTGTTGGCTGGGATGAGGTGCATGAAATCGTTTACTTTATGGCTGCTCCTGAGAAGCGCCCCGGCGAACGGCACCTCTACAGGATCAGCCTAAAGTTAAACGTCACCGACTCCCATCGCACCTATATTACCTCCACACAACCAACCTGTTTGACCTGTGATAACACCGAGGCCACCTATAGGCTTCATAAGGCGCATAGCACAAATATAAGCACAAAATGGCAGCGTGGTGATAAATGGGAGGATGTTGTCTCACATTTAGAGCCAGATGATTGCATCTATGATATACCCAAGAATTGTTTATATAATCGTGTGCAATTTAGCCGAGATTATTCCTATTATGTACAGGAATGTCTGGGCCCCGAGGCACCTAGCGTTTACCTTGTGGAAACGGCCACAAATGAAAAGATCTTTGTACTAAATGCTGGTGATGTTTTGCGTCATAGATTGGCCCAGTTGGCCATACCACAGATGCGTACATTTAGTGTGGAAATTCGTCATGGCTTTCATGCTCAAGTGCGGCTTTATTTGCCACCGGGCATGCGGGAAGATGAAGAAATGGCCTTTCCCCTCATTTTGCATGTGTAAGTTAATAATTACGAAAATTCAATTAAATTCTAATCAAATTCAAATTGAATTCAATTTACAGAGATGCCTCACCAGGCTCTCAATTGGTAACAGAACGTTTCCATGTCGACTGGAATTGGTACATGTGCAGTCAACGTAGTTTTATTGTGGCCCAAATTGATGGACGTGGCAGTGGCTATCAGGGTGAATTATTACGTACTCAAGTGCATGGCAAATTGGGCACTGTCGAGGTGGAAGATCAATTGGGTGTCCTTACGTAAGTAATCGATTGGATTACGATGATGCAAATTGTAGATGATTTCGATTTCAGTTATTTGCGTGACAATTTGAAATTCATTGATCCTTTGCGTATCTGTGCCTTTGGCTGGGGCTATGGCGGCTATGCAGCTGCCATGATGTTAATCGATGACTCACAGCAAGTGCTACAATGTGCCATCTCCATAAATCCAATTGTTTCATTTGGCTATCATTGTAAGTAAAAAGGCAGTTGGTAAAAGAAGCACAAAAACATTTAACCATTTCCCCCCCAAAAAAAACATAGATTCCTTTTTCACGGAACGTTATATTCCACTCAAGGGTGATTATTTGAGAGCCTTGCAAGAGGCTGATTTGACCATGAAGGCGGGCAATATTAAGGGTCGTCATTTAATGCTAATGCATGGCACTGCCGATACTTTGGTACATCAGGAGCATACGTTAATGATGGTGCGAGCCTTGGTCGATCAGCAGGTCAAGTTTCGTCATCAGGTCTATCCAGATGAAGATCATTCGTTGGGCCGATCCCTGAGTCATGTATATAAGACTATGGAATGGTATTTCGATGAATGCTTCGGCCCCATTGACGACAATGAATGGGATCCTACGGGCTTATTTGTGTTTAAACAATAATTAAGACCCCCCTACGATCCCTATGATGTGGATCCGTTGGCCAATCAGCTCAACGACTTTGACTTTGAACCCAAGCCATCTGAATATCATCATAACACCAGCGTATTTCCAGCTCTATTCACTCTATCGACAACAACAGCGCCATTCAGTCGCCTACAAGATTTGGAGGATAGTCTCGATGCACTGGATATGATTACCACAGCTGCTACCAGTCTAAGCAAGGTATCGGCCAAGCTATGCAATCATAGCAGCAAGCGAAGGATTCAACAGTCTGAGATGGTTGTGGCCAGCAAAAATCGTATACTACAGCATTAATAAATCAAAGATGAAGAAGAAGAACAAGCGTTAAAACATATTGAAAATCGAATAGGGTCCATACTTGTGTATTAATTCTCTATACTCCAATAAAATCTCCAATTATTGCTGCTATCAAAACTCGATAGAAATAGAAAAACACATTTAGAATACCTAATATTATTTGTTGCCAAGCAACTTAAAATTTAAGCAAGCACATTTCAGTTGATAGATAAAAAAAAACAAAACAAAAAGCAAGGTGATTCATTTATGCGACTGATTAAATAAAAAAAAAAAAAAAAACAAAATAAAAAAAATCGTAACATCTTAAAAAAGGAGATGACAAAGAAAATCAATTTTTATGGACCCGTTTGCTGCGCATGTTGTAGTCTAAGATTGTGGATCAAAACTGATCATATCGGGGATCCTAGGGGGATCTTTAGTAAACTCAATGAATGAAAATTGAGTTTTATTTTTTTTTTGTCCAAAAATTATGAAATTGTTAATGAATAGGAAAACAAAAAAAAAAAACAAATAACAAGCACAAAAACAAAAAAAAAAACATGTAGAATTATAGTCAATGTTACACGTGGTGACCTTTTTGTTTGACAGAGTTTCAATCATTAAAGTAGAGATAAAATATTTCAATTCATTTGGAAAAATGTTAACAAGTTTGCAAGGTTTAAAATTTGTTTTTTTTTTTGAAGCAACACTGTAAATAATGCAATTGTAAACTTAGATATATATATATTTTTTTTTTATGTTTAGAAATCTAGAAATCTAAATAATCATCATCTTTTATCTCTTCTACAACTAAAAACAAACAAAAAAAACTGAGCTCTCATTTATGGCTTCCTCTGTGTATTACTCTTCCAACTCAAAACTAAATTTATCTAAGCTTTCCGAGTATTTGTAAATATCTGAAGCAGAAGCAGAAAAAAATATATAAACGGGTGCAGTGCAATTCACCCTTAATGGGAAATTAGACTGACCCTTTTGGCAAAAGCTTGCGAGTGTGGAAAAAGTATTTTTATGTTGTCCGTCTGCTGAACGAATTTCTACTTAAATATTAAATATTTGCATACAATCGAAATAAAAAACAAAGCTGCCAAAAGAAATAAAAGAAACGAACCTGAACAATCCAATTTTATTATTATAATATTTAATTTAATTATTTATTTAATATTTAAGAGATAATCTTATAATAATCACACTATTCACTAGGGATTCATTTTTGTTTATCACTCGCGAGCTTCAATAGGGTTTCTTACTTTTTTTACAAGTGTATGCGTGTGTGTGAGAGAGAGAGAGAGAGAGACGAAGAGAGCAACGTTTCGTGAAGAGATTTACAGTTCAACAGAGTTGCAAATCATTAAAATAAAAAAAAAACGTATTAATTCAATGTTGATTATATTTGTTTTATAAATGTTATAATAATTGGATAAAAGTATTTATGCATTAAAATGCATTCATAATTGACTGAAACTTATTTGTAATTATAGCATATTTATTTATGAATAAATTTACACACACACACATTTTTTATCGGCCCCACAAACATTTTGATAAAATTTCAAAAATAGTCCAATTTATGTATTTATTGTAATTGTGTGTAATTGTATATAATATTTTATTATTACTCATTCATAATAATGAAAAACAAAACAAAAATGTAATGTAAATGTGTATTAGCCAAACAAGCCAATTTATCAGTATTTTGTTTTTTTTTTCTACCCAAAATTCAGTTTCCATCAAAATAGGGGCCAGTGTAGTGATTTCTTAAATTAAATTAAAGACAATATCAATTACATTTGATATATAGAAAATACTGGAAAAAGTAAAGACAACATTTTTTTTCGCGTTTGAAAATCTACTCAAAAAAAAAAACAAAAACAAAACAAATACGTTTAAAAAAATATAACTATATGTATTGTGTGTATGGAAAGCTTTTAACATTGTTCTACCAAAAAAAAAACACGAATTGTATTGATTAAGAAATCAATTTTTATGTTAGTTATATACCAAAAATGTGCATCATGGCTTGGCTAAAAAAAAAAATAAAATATCTTCCGTTTCGATTCAAAATGTGTCAAATTTGAAAATTTCAAACTCGAAATTCATTTCGTTGCAAGCCTTTCTTTGTTGAGCACACTTAAAACAGAGTTAAAACAAATACTTAATAATTATAATAAGATTAGTCCTGTGGGTAAAAAAAACAAAAACAAAAAAAATGTATAGATGTTTTTCAAACATTATATTATAAATAAAAATATTTACGAGTAATTGTGCAACGCAACAAGCTAAGTAAAATGAAATTATATGAAACAAAAATGTTAACATGAAACTAAGAGATCAAGTAACCAAATTAAATTAAAGTATTTCCAAAAACAAAACAAAAAAAAAAGTACAAAAAATAATGAAAATGTAAACAATTTAGTTGCTTGTATTAATCGAGAAAATAAAAATATTCCAAAGACCAAACAACAAATACATTAAATAAATAGCAACAACAACAACAACATTAACAACCATTTGACTTGACAGACGAATAAAATTTAATTGTAATTAAATTTAGTTCCCTAGATTTTTTGCTAATGTTGTAGTAAATAAATTGTTTTACTACAACTACTGTTGTAAACAAATTTTAAATAATAAATGTCCACCGTTTAAGTGTGAATGTGAAATGATACAAAAAAAAAAACAAACGCATTGTGTTTGAAATTTTAAAAACATATACAAGTTGGCGGGCTTCTAGATATTTCTACACTATAACAACACTGGAGACAGGCGTTTTACAGCACTACCACTAACAAATGGCTATCGAAAAATCAACTCTAAGCCGAACTCACCTTTTTCACCTCTCTCGCTTAAAGCGCCAAATTCAATTATATAAAATATTAAATTTAAATATATAAATTTGTTTTAAATTAATTAAAATCCATTAAATGTGAGCCATTAAATTATAGTTTATTAAAAACATTATATTTACAATTAATTTTCGTTTTAAATTCTATGAAATTATATTTAAATATACATAATTAGATTTATGCAAATTATGCAATTTAAATTTAATAATTTATCAATTAATTAGCAATCATAATAATATAAATAAATCCAATTGTTTTATTTTCTAAATCAAAAAAAAAAAGAGCATTTGAATTCTAGCAAAACGAAGAGAGAGAGCAAAGAGAGTCATTCGTTTATAAGCATTCGTTGGCGGCGGTTGTGTTAGCGGGTATATTGAAATTGAACATAAAGTAAAAATACCGTTAAATTTAAACTTACAACTTCGCGCGGTTTTTAAAGTTTTATTTATTTTTTTTATTGTGTTGTGTGGATTAAAAATCATTTGTTTTGCAAATTTGCCAAGCATAGTTTTATTTTTTTTTTTTGTTTTTGTTCTTCAAAAATGTGTGTCGTTCATTGTTCCCTGCATTTATAATTTATATTTTGCATTTGCATTTGCATTTTTTATTTTTTGAACAGTTTAACACTTTTGTTTTTTAAATTTTTGACCATATGGCGATTTACAAAAAAACACAAAAACAAAAAAATCTTGGCACAGCCCACATAAAAAAAACAACTTGATATAAAATTCAAGATTTGGAAAATTCTTTTAATTTGATTTACCTTTTTGTTTTATTTTATTTTTGTACTCTCAATTTCATTGACTCTTTACACTCTCTCTTTCTTTATTTGCTTAATGATAACTTTGCTCTCGCTCTCTCCCTCTCACTCTCTGTATCAGTCAGTCTCTCTTTCTTTAGTGTCTGTTTTAAAAGATTTGACAAACGGCATCTCAAAAGTTTACTCTGAGTAGGCGGCATCTCTGTTTGTTGTTGTTGTAGTAATAGATAAACTTTGTGTGTTCTGATCACATGCTGCCTGCTGTCTCTGCCTCTGCCACTACCGATGCTTTTTTTGCTGCTCTGCTCTGCTTTGACTTTGACTGCTGCTGATTCTTAGTCGTTTTTGATATTTTGCTGCGAACAAACGGGAAAGGAAAGAAAAAAGAAACCACCGGGTATTTTTTAATTTAGGCGCGCGTTTTTGTTTTTTATTTTTATATTTTTTTTAAGTGAACTTGGCTTCAAGCTTTTAAGCTGAAACAAAAAATAAACTAATAAATTTATAAAAGAAAACAAATAAAACACATATGTGTGTGTATGCGAGCAAATAACTTTAACCTTCACACACACACAGACAAACACACATTCTTCCACACAGTCGTTGTTAATTATTAAAAGTTGAATTTTTTCGCCAGCTGTTTGAATATTTAACAATCAATTCTTATTGAGTAATAGAAATTTTTAATTAAAGATAGAGATATTTTTAAAATGGCCCAAAATGACTAATTCATTTATATATAAGTACAAAAAAAAAGAGAGAGAAAAATCTCTATTTTTTTTTTGAGGATCCACCAAAAAGAAAAAAGTTTCTGTATTCTGAAAGTATTTTTATTTTTAGCTGGTGAGAGTTTGAAAAATTGTATTGGTATGCGTGTGTGTATATTCTTTTTTTTTTTTTGTGTGTAACGGTAAACTGAAAATTTTGCTGGTCTTTTTGCCTGTGTTTTGCATATTAAAAAGTTTTGATTTTTGGCCATATGGTGCTTTTTTTTTCGAACATTAAATTTAAATTTACACAAGTATGTGTGTATTTGTGTGTGTGTGTTAGTCTATGAATGACAACAGCAGCAGCAGCGCCCATCAATGAGAGATGACGCGCGTTGTGGGTTTCTTTTTTAAGGCGCCCACACACACACACAAACATAGTGGTGAACGAACGCCCACACAGGCCCAGCACTGATCACCATTAGTCACTAACACGCCCACAGGCGCTACTGCTTGCAATATTTGCATTGCCCACACACACACACACACACGGGCACCTGCGCCTTTGCATATTTTAAGAGAGTATGACAATTGGGCACTCGCTCTCCCTCTTCCTCTCCCTCTCCCTCTCTATTTAAATGCGCCGTTAGCTAGGCAGCAGAAAGGGTTTTTTTTAAGAATAAATAAAAAAAACCTGTGTCATTTTTTTTTGGCCAACCTGTTTTTTTTTTGTGATTTTGTGATTCTTTTATTTGTGGCTGAGCAATTACGTCAGCAAGACAAAAATGCGATAATGACAACAAACTTATAAAAAATAAAAGAGAAACAGAGAGTCAAAAAAAGAGCGAGAGAGTAGCAGAAGCTGCGCTGCTACTGCGGCCAAGTTAAGAAAAAAATAAAGAAACACATAAAAACATTGTTAAACAAACTCGATTTTTTTTTCAATTGTTGTTCTTTTTTTTTGCTGTTGCAAGCGCTTTAGTTTTGTTGGCCAAGGTCGTCCATGAAATTAAAACACACACGCAACACAGATGTGACAATTTATCCAAATTAACGGTATTTATATTAATTCTACAGCAAAGCAGCAAAAACAAAAATGTCATTAAAATAATAATAAATTAAAAGCAACAATCAAAATAAAAAATAATTAATTCATTAATAATAAAAAGTGCAATCAAAACAAATTCAAAGTGAACCAATCCAAACCAAACCAAAAAAGTGCAAACATAAAATTTCATTAAAAAAACGACAAAAAATTAAACAAATAAAATGAGAACTTTGGCCACCCTGTGGCTGCTCCTTCTCCTCTGCTTTGGCATTGGACGCGACACCTGCGCCTATAACATCGATCTGCCCAGCTATGTGCGCCATCGCCATGCGACCAATTCCATGTTCGGTTTCAGCATTGCCCTCCATCGAGCCTTTCCCAATTACAATTCGTAAGTAGAGAAAATAAGCCCGCTTCATTTTAATTTTAAATTTAAATTCTATTTTTCAATGTCAATGTGCGCTCAGCACACCGGAAACAATGAGCCGTGAAATTATTGTAAAACGCCCTAAGCATTTATTATTTTCCCTGCCAAGTCAATCAGTAAAAATTTCAGTCTCATTGTCAGTTTTGTCTTTTTTAGTTATTTTTAAATATTTCCATTTTTATCCACATGGTCATTCAATGGCTGCTTGGCTTGGCGCTTCATTTTCATTGCTTCAGCATTTTAATTCTTGAAATTCTTTCTTTCTTTAGTTTTTGTTTACTGATAAAAAAAAAAACAAAAAAAAATGCATTTTATTTGGGTTCAAAAAATAATCTTCTTTTTGGAATAATAATAATAATTTCTTTAAAATAAATAAGGAAAAAAATGCAAGAAAGAGTTTGAATTTTTCTTTAAAATATACAAGGGAAAAATTACAAAAAAGTCACTTAAAAATGTCAGTTAGTCTTTCAAAAAATTATTAATTTTCTATTCAAAACTTTAATGTCTCATATTTAAATAAAGCACTAAAATACAAAAAACCTTTTAAAAATATTTACTTGCTATTAAAAATTAAGAGACTTCATTTAAATATCAAATACATTGATAAAAAAAATCACTCTAAGAATTTTCAATTGTTTTAATGATTCTCTAATTTAATATCTCTTAAAATATATTATGGAAATTATAGAATTACTCTTTTTCTATTGTAATTTTAATAAATATTTTAGAGTCGCTTCAAATTTGATATCTTTATTATTAATGCATTTTTATTTAAACTCTTAAATGATAAGAGATTCTATATATCTTTTAGAAGCTTAAATAATAACTTTTCCCTCTTCTGATCTTTAAAAATTTCAAGATTTTCTTTATTTGAGGCAATTCCTAAAATACGGAAATAACTTTCAACACAGAGATAAAAATTATTTCAAGAATAAACTAAAATAACTTTAATCTGTTACACAAAATACAAACATTTTGTCCAACTTATCTTTTATGCTTCCCAAATATATAAATAAAAATATAAGAGATTTTTGTTTGATGTCATCCAACTTTCCTATCGCTTGGCACATAAAAATCATAAAATTAAAATGCTAAAATGCCATTAATTTCAATCATTGGAAAGCGAAAAAACATCTCTCATATTTATGGGCATTTCAAGCGTGTCCTATTGCACTATATATATATATATATATATATGAACAGATATAGATTTATATATTTAGATGATTATTTTTTATTTTGCCTTTGAACCGCAACGTTTTTAGTCACTGATCCATGGTGAATGGAGGAGATATTCTCATATATGTGTGTCTAAAAAAAAAAGGGGGCAAAGGTTTATTAGAGAAGGGAGACAGAGAGAAAGAGAGAGAGGGAGAATCTTGGTAATTTATATGCCAGGCAATGTCTGTTGCGATAGCCTTTTGAACCTTTTGAAAGTTCGTCAATACAACAGGAAAAAAGGGGGCGAATCTTTTACTATAACTCAAGTCTTTTTCTTGTCTTGTCTTTCCTTGTCTCTTATTGTTGTTGTTGTTGTAGTAGTATTACTAAGTACTTGGATTTTGAGCGTGTTAATCAGCTGCCAAGCTAGACTCACACATACGAGTCCGTATCTTCATATATACATATACATATATATATAAATATATATGTATGCCTAGACAGACAGATTGACTTTTCACACGTTCACTGCATTCATGTTCAAAAGATATGAGCCATTGATAGTTTAGAGCTCAGCTCAGCTCAGCTTAGTTTGGCTTGGCTCAACTCTGGCTGGGAACACTGAGTAGACCGAGAAGTTGGCGGCGGAGGCCTGGCCAAAGAAGCTATCAAAGTTTAAGCATCGCATATATGCATGGAAAGCTATGAGTGTGAATGCGAATGCCTTGGAGCATTCTGCTGTGGTTGTTTTTGTTGTTATTGCTTGTAATTTATATGACTTTTACAGTCATTTGGTTTTTTAAGTGCACTTAAATGCTACCAAAATGCACAAGAAATTGAGAAAAAAAACTCTAAACATTTGCTAAGCAAAATAAATCCAAGGAAAATAATTCTTAGTTTTAGACGGGATCTTAAGCACTTAAGATTATAATATATTCGTTTTTGCTTTAGGAGTTTTAGACAAAAATAATATTACTTCAGCCGAAGGCCTTAATAAATAAATAATATAACTTATTATTTCTCTTTAGTTTTAATTATTTCAAATTTATTTAAAGATTTCATAAATCTCCAAGTTTTAGAGAGTTCTTAGAAATAAGGTAGTAATATCACAAGTGTGTTTAAAATTCTATTTCCTAAAGTTGATTAAATAAACTTCGAATTGAAAATAAAACAAATTTTTAGCTACCAACTTTTTAAATTCAAAAACCTTTTTAAATATATCCATTTTTAGGATAACCTTTTTCTCTAAGAGATTTGTTGATTTTAAAAGATTATTTTATTTAATTGTAGAACCTCTAGAAAAAAATAATTTCAATTTTAATATAACAAATTAAAGAGTTTTATAAATGAAGCCTTTTTTCTTTAATTCTAAAAAAATCTTAAACTAAATCTTGAAACGTTACAGAGTCAGAAAAATCCAACACAAACATTTGTTGTTGTTTATTATTCGTCTCTTCTTTGTATACTCTTTTCAAATAAAAAGTTATAACTTGAATTGTCATTTTAAGCTTGAGAATTATTTAAATGCTGCGTTAAAAATGTTTACAATTCAATAAACAAACTTGGTCTTTATTGTTATTACACACACACACACACATTCTTCTTCTGAAACTGAGAACTTTGCTCTCAAGTTGAAGATTGAAGCTTACAAAGCGACAGGTAAAAAAAACGAAAAACAAAAAAACAAAAAACTATAACAAACAGAAATTAACACATATCTCATATCTCATAAATTGTTGTTGTTGTTCTGCTGAGTGATACTCAACATTGAAGGGCAAACGCAGACAGATAGATGGATGGATAGATGGATGGATGGATGGATGGAGTCTGTAGACTTGTAGCATTTTGAAGTGCGCTAAAAGCTGAAAATTACCCAGCTCTTTATGCCCAGCCGACACACACAGAGCAGAGAAAATAAAGAGATAATTGTGTGTTAAATGTTCACAAACAAAGCCAAGAAGATTTTGGTGATCTGAGTTGGTTTATATGGTGGCCATGTGGTTGGTTGGCCAGCAATTAATAATAACAACCAGAACAACAAATGCCTTTTAGCCTAGCCTTTTAGCGTAGCCAAGTCTAGTCAACTTTTACTGCAACCAATAAGTGCATCATCTTAGTCTTATGGCCTGACACAGTTAGCATTGCCAGTGCTATTTACAAGGTTGACCACCGCCACCGTCCGCTTCACCCAATTCGCCAAATAAGTCGACCGCCACCAACGTCAACTTTGTTGCTGTTGTTGCCAATATACCTGATACCCCGAATACATTGCTGCTGCTGCTGCTGCTGCTGCTGCTGCACCGTTAACCAGGTGCTGCTGCTGCTGCTGCTGCTGCTGTTGCAAGTTTCCTTATACCGATCTGATCTGCTCTCTGCTCATTAGTTAGACTCTGCTATGGAGGAGACTATGTGACGACACTTGACTAGTTTTCTTTAACTGGGTTATGGTTATTTCTAGGCACTCTGGCACCATTTGGTTTTGGTTTTCAATCTTTGACGACAATTCTATTTCTAAATTAAAACTAAAACTAAAAATAACTAGGGCTGTCCAAATTGCATAATATTAATTAAGAGGGCTGCTTAATCTGTTTGTTAAATGTCTTAGAAAATCAGCTACTTTAATCAATTTCTTTCAACGTTCTTGGATTCACTAAAAATGAAGACATCTTTCTAGTATTTAATTGTAATAGAAACCTTATAACTAAAGCTGAAAACTAACTAAAACTTTATAAATATTAAGAGTTCTTTGAATTTATTTTAAATTATGCTATATTTATAATTTCTTTTCGATCTTACTCCTAGTACAACAAGCTTAAACTATCTTATTAATTAAAGTATTAGTCACGAGGATATTAACGTTTTTTTTATAATTTATTAGAGATTTCTTCAAACTGTTTTCAATTGACTTGTTTGATTTATTGTCATAGAACACAAACAACTGAAGTTTCTATCAATAATTCAGTTGATTTAATTTCAAGTAATTCACTTGATTTCCTTGGACCTCTTATAGATTATGGATTACGGCTTTGTTCTCTTAAATTTTGAATACTTTTATAGATCATATAAACTCAGCGCGTTTTTTGTGGTTAGCTGCCTTTATTTTGTTGTCGGCCCTATTTGCTTTGTTGTGGTTTATTGAAATTGCAAACGGTAAGACTCTTTTTATCTACCTATATATATTTTTTTTGTAATTGATTACAAATATCAAATTGGCATTTTGCCTGACTGAAAATCAGAAAAGAGAGAGAAAAAAAGAAAGAAAATGAATAAAAAGAGAAAATAGAAAATACATTAAAGATCAGATAAAGATCAGGGAAGGCAATGAAATGTTTGGCCAGCATTGACAATAAACCAAACAAGGCAAATGTGGGCAGAAAACAGGCAAAGACTAACGGCTCAAAGTTGTTGTTGTTGTTGTTGATTTTGCTGTGGGTTTGTAATTTGTACGGAAGTGTCAATGTGTAAAAAAGGTGTTGGAAAAACACACACACACACACAAACACACACAGAAAGAGAGACAATGACAGTTTGAGTCTCGGGCACAACATTTACATTTGGGTAAATGGCTCAATGAGCCCAACAAAATACAAATAGAAATAGTGGAAAATGACAATGCGTCTCACGTGTGAGAACGGTTAGGTTTTCCACTATGGGAAATCGAATTGAGCCGCACACATGTTTAGCGCCAACGTTGTTGTTGTTGTTGTTGTTGTTGCTGCTGTTAAGCGCTCGACACGCCCTCATCCCTCGGACTTGAAACACAGCCTCTGCCTCCGCTTGACTGACTGACTGACTGACTGAGGCGGCTGCCTTGACTTTAAAAATGACTTGGCGATTTTTGTGAATTAAATGTGAACCCTTCTATGTATATTATTTTTTTTTCTTTATTTAATCAACTTGAAACAGTAAGTGCTAAATGTAAATAGATGGAAAATAAAGTTAAGCTTAAACAGGCCACTAAAATAAATTCATTAAAAAATTAAAAATAAAAGAAAAATAAATAAGAAGAAAATAAAATAAATTTTTGTACCATATATTTAATTAATTAAAATTCATTCCAGCCGAAGGCCTCATTATAAATAAATAATATAATTCATTTCATTTTTTGTAGAATTCATAAACAGAAAACTTTTCAAGTTTTTTATGAGAATTTCTAACAAAAATTAAAAATGTTGGCAAATATTTCCTCTAGAATTCAAAGAATGTTTAGAAAAACAAAACAAAAAAAACTAATTTCAAAGCTAATAAATTGTAAAAACCAAAAATGAATTTTATCAGCCAATAAATTAAATAAATAATAAAAAAAAAAATAATCAAAAGGAATTTAAATGAAATAATTAAAGTTAAAAAAAGGCTTAAATATTTTAGTATTATATAATTTAATTTAATTCTTTGCCTTACAAAAATTGGTATGCATACATTTAATACTCACTGTGCAGTTGGTGGTCTCTGTGCTTGCATTTAATCCATTTCAATGATCAACAACAACAACAAATGCACGCACCATGCCTGCCGTTTTGCCTGTTTGCCTGCCTGCCACTCAGAGACTCGGCCATTCGCATGACAGGCCAAGCAACCAAGCAACCAGACCAGATCCCAGACAAGGCAGGAAGCATGCGCAGCTTCACACACGCGCACCCACACCTTCCCCACTCTCTCTCTCTCTCTTTCTGTCCCTCTGTCCGTCCGTCCTTTCATTCATTTATTTATTACTTACTCTCTCTTTTTCTCTCTCTCTCTGTGGATCACCCGTGCCATCCTGTGGAACGGATGTTGTGCATGTGTTGCCAAGTCTCTTTCTCTCTCTCTTTCTCTCGCTCGCAGTGAACAAAAGTTATTTTTATAATACCTACATTTACAGGGATCTCTAAAACTAAACCCTAACTTGTAATAAACATTGCACGCGACTTTGAAGGTTGATTTAGTATTCAAGACATGAGCCATTGTTGTTGGGATCGGTTCGGTTCTGTTCGGATCGGATAATATTGTTTTCCCATTTGCCAGGCGGTTCCAGTTAATTTTTCTATTACTTTTTCCGTTCGTTGCGGTGCACATGTGTGCGGAAAATTGTTCAATTTAAGATGTTTTCGTTTTTTTTTTTTGTTTTTGTTGTTTCAATTCTTTGCCCAACTGTTGTAAATTCTAATTGAGGAACGGCCTTGTCCGCTTGCTGGTGGCCAAAATCAAAAGCAATCATAATAACTCAATAGTAATTGAGATCAGAAATTGCCCAACAATTGAAATTTCACTGGTTTGGTGTTTTTGTTTGGCGCCTGCGCTTTTCTATTTTGTTTTTTTTTTTCTTTAAATTTTTTTCAATTGGAACACATTGATTTTGATTGTATTATGCACAGAATGTTTTTTTTTGTTTTTTTTTATTTTCCTTCTGGTTCATTGCACATTGACGCGTGCGATGATCGTTGTGGTTTGAGGGCAAACTGTTGGGGCGTTGTTGGCATCATTCTGGCCTTAATTTAAAACAAAAACATAAAAACAAAAATTGCACAATACGCATATACATATACAAAAAAAAACAAAAACCTCAATTCAAATTGGCCTCAATAAATTTGCCAGCTTGATTCAAAAAAAATGATTCAATATATTTCTGAATCATTTGTAGTATTTTGAGACTGTTTGTTAATCATTTTAAGACTATTTAAAATGAAACTTCGAAGAACTTTAAAGATCTGAATTGTCTGTAGTAATTTTAAATTATATATTCCTGAATAGTCTGGAAACTAATTCAATTAAATTAAAATTAAACAATAAAAACCTTTGATTAAATTTGAATGAGCTTTAAAAATTTAAAACCTTCTTTTTAACTTAAATTAATAGTCTGTTTAATTCAATTAAGTTTGTATAAATGTATTATATGTATTACCAATATATTCCTGACTTGAAAGATGACTGCATTTACCATGAGTAATGTACCAAATTATTTTTGATAAACTTTATTCTCTATCTACAATGAGTGAGTAAATTTCTAAGAAATAGATTTATTTATTTTTTTTTTTTGGGTTATTCATTCATCAAAATGTAAATGCAATTTCAACCTGTTCTCTCTTTCATTGTGGTCAATTTGTTAGCGCCTCATTGTCAGCTGGTTAGTCTACTCAAATATGCAAATAAATTATTATTAATTATGGCAACACACACACACACACACACGGACAGATGATCACATCTGTTGAATGAGCTAACCAGTTTATCATATATATATACAAAGTTTACATGGTTCAATGTTGACGTCATTGGTGGGCATCTGGATAAACTTAAAAAGTGCTTTTTTTGAAAGCATTGCCAAATGGCAAATGCATTTCCTGAGGTTTGTGAGGTTCCATTCATAAAAATGTTTAACCCGGGTTTTTGTGGCAAGCATCTGTGCCATTTTTTTTTGTCGCTGCTGCTGCTGCTGCTTCTGTTGAGGCATCAAATTGTTGCTTGTATTCGGAGAGAGGGTGCAGAGTTTTCATTTTTAATCAACTCTCAAGTGTTTGATTTGCCGTTGTGTGTTGCTTTTATGGTTGCTGTTGGTTTTATTTATTTTCATTTTAATTAAGGCCCATTTGCTGTTGTTGGCCTGCACCCCAGAAGCAGCAGCAGCAACAGCAACAACGGCCCTTCAATGGTTTTTCGCCGCTTCCGCAATGAATGCTAATGACAGCTGTCAATGTGAGCTGATGAACTGCCAGAAGAACTATTATAGAGCCAGAGAATTAAAGTTGAGGGTGCCGCATGCCGCATGCCGCATGCCGCATGCCGCACGCTGAAATGCTGCTGGTAGCACTCAATCCGATTTACCTTGAATGCTTTAATTTCTCCCTTTATTTTTTGGGGGGGGCCTTCCAACTGTCTCGGATTACAGATTGAGGCTCTTGCGTGTGCTATAAACACGGCATCTGAGACTTAATTATAAGTAAATTATGCCCTCAAGCTAAATGCAAGACAGACTGAAATTGAAACTGAAATTCCCTCTACCAAAAAAACCCAAAACAAAAATAATTATTAAGGTGGTTCTTAAGCAACTTGAGAATCAGAGAGAAAGAGAATGACTTAATAATTTGAAGAATTTCTCGTTCATATTTTGAAGTGATATTTTTGAGAAACCAATAAAAAAAATGTCGATTATCTAACAATCTTTTAAAACATTTAGAACCTAAAAAAAATAGTTTTTGTTCCTTTTGGTTAAGGAAACTAGTTTTATATAAGAATATATACCAACCGATCTTTATAATGTGATCTATTATTTGTTTTACGAATCGTTTGAATAGAAATATATTCCAAAATTTCTACTTTTTGATTGGAAATTGGCAATATTCATTACATTTAGGCATAAACAATTTTCCTAGAGTTCTGATTAAAAGAACTTTGATCAAAATATTAAGAAAAAATCGAATACAAAAAAAGACTTGTTCTTCTTCTCTATATTTTTTTTTGAACCACTCTAAAAATTAAAATGTCTTAATTTTAATCATTGAACTTTATTTTACATTTACCTTATTTTCAGTTTGGTAGTCGGTGCACCCAAATTTGATACATCCAGTTATCAGCAAGGCGTTCAGGAGGCTGGCGCTGTTTTTAGATGCAGCATGCGAGATGATGAATGCAATTTGGTGTCATTTGATTCCAAAGGTAAGTTTGTCGTTGTCTCTAATTATAATTATAATTATAATAATGTTAATGGTCATTGTCATATATTGTACCGTCCCATCCCGTTCCCTTCCCCTGCCCCACCACCAATCTTCTCTGTCTGTCATGTTCCAAGTGAATGCAATAAATTGGCGCCAGGCCATATTTAAAAGGCAGCATTTTATCTAGCCATTTGCAAAATGGAAACAAACTGCAATTAGTTATTTATGGCTCACACGCATGCTCAGTTCTCAGCTCTAAAGTTGAGAAAACTGTTTTGATATGCAAAATGCGTTTGTCCTATGGGCAAGAAAGCCGCGGGCGCGACAAAAAACGCGAGTAAAACGTATATATCGTATTTTTTGCTGTTGCGCTGTGTTGTGGCCATTATTATTATTATTGTTATTATTGTATTGGCCATTCAGCATCAATATTAACTTCCTTTAGCACAAACGGAAATTATAAACACACACACACTTATGAAACTGAGAGGTAGAAAAAGACTCACACGTGCAGCGACTTGGGGGCGGTAGGTGTGACGAGCAGGCGATTGTTGACGCTGCTTTCAAGGTTTCCGTTCTTTGGCTTGCAGTATTTACCCCATGCCACTGCCACGTGTAAGCTGTGCACGATTTGCAGCAACGGATGCGCAAATAAAAATTATGCGCTTTGTGGCAAAGCGTGACGATCGGCCAGGCAAATCAACAGCACAGAAAGAACAGAGACTGAGAAGGGGAAGGGATGTTGTGGAGTTTCTTTTTTTTTATACATACAAAATGCGTGCAGATGATACTCGTACTTTCTTGAAACGACTTTGCCTCTCTGACTGGTTTGCTGACAGCTTGTCGAAAGTGTTGCTGTTGCTGCTGCTGTGGCTGCTGCTGCTGCACAGCCACCATAAATATGCAATATCATTTTCAATTTACCCTTTGCTGCTCCTCCTTCTCCTTCTCCTCCTCCTGCGATAAATGCCAACACCTTCAATTGTTGGCGCGTGCCCAAAAAGGATTTTGTTTTGGGTGTTCCCCAATCTTTTAATGGATCCATAAATTCCTGGCTCACACTTTTTAAAAGCAGTCGTTATTTCTTTCTTCTCTCTCTCTCTTTCTCTCTGAAAAAAAAAAGAAGGAATTATGAACAGATGTTTTATACAACTAGCAGGTATAACCATTAATTACTTGCACAAATATTATTAAAATAAGTGGCACTTTATTATGTGTGTGTATATAAATAAATTCTATAACTTTTCAATATCCATGAAAATATTTAAAAGAAATCTCTGTAAAATGTTTATTTTTATAATTCAATCAATTAAATACCCAATTGTCTTATAAAGAAACACCAAAAAAGCAGACAATTTAAATTTAATTCAACTCGATTTAATTTAAGATTTCTTAAGACTTGCAATCATCTTGTATTAAATCAAAGTACAGTCAACTCAAAATATATAAAGTTTAAAGTTAATTGTCTATATAAATGAATTCCCAGAGTTATTAATTAAAACTTTTACAATTTTACACAGTTTAATTGAAGGTTTCTTAAGCTCGAAAATGTACAGTTAAAGTACAGTCAAATCAAAGCATAGAAAAAAATCTCGTCTATAAAATTAATTTTTAAAGCCAACAAATACAAAAAAGAAACAGAAATCAAAAATAGAACAAATAAAAGTTTTATAATATTACCTACATTAAAAATCAAAATGTCATCTAAGACATGAAATATTCTTTTTCTTTGGAATAGATTTAAACCCATGTTTATATATATATATAAATTTGTATTCACATTATGCCATAAATCATTCCACATTAACGGAAATGGCAATTATGTTTCAAGTGTTTTGTTTCAGAGCAACTTAATTAGTTTGCTTTTGTCTTATTCACCTCCACCCTGTTTTTTTTTTTGTTTTTATGCTGCCAAAATATTAATTTCATTAAATTGTTTATTTCCGCTGAAGAAAAAAAAAAACAAGACAAATTTCTTTTTTTAATTTTGATTTTTTTCATACAATTTAATTGAATTCATAAATATTGTATTTATTTACTTTTATATATAGGCAATAATCGGAATAGTGCTACCGAAACTATAGATCGTAAATCCTATCAATGGCTAGGAGCCACAGTGGCCACAGGACGCGACAGTGATTGGATTGTGGTAAGTATTAAAATTGAATAGTGATGATCTCAAAAAAACACACATGGACTTGGACGACTTTCGTTTTTAGCTTTAGCTCCATGAACTAGTTTCAACTGACTGATGGACTGTCTTTCGGGGAGGGGGGGTGAGGGGGTTACAAAATTGAGGAGTAATGATTTTTAATGTGCCTTGGATGGATGGCATCATCGGAAAGTCCGAGACCTCGTTAAAATGACACGGTCGCCTGTTGGTTTGCCCTGGTTTGTTTTTTTTGTTTTTTTTTTTAATACCTAGAATATAAATCGGGGCAAATGAAAGTGCAATCCATGTGTGTGTGTGTGTGTGGAAAGAAAGAAAACAGGTGGGCAGACATAAAATGACATTTTTTATTACATACAACAATAATAATGAATATATATATAAGCTGCTTTGATCTGGGTCTACTTTGATGTGGTAATCTGTGGGTGTGCAATACCGTTAAACCAACCAAGCTGCTTGCATCTCTCTCTCTCTCCGTCTCTCTCTCTCTGTCTATTTCTTTTATTTTGTGGTGGCGGTTTTACTTAGATTGCGTCAATATACACATACATATATATATATGTATATAAAATGAAGGTGCGCCAAGCTTTGGGTTAATTGCGTTGGCGAAATCACACAACAATCATCCACCATTCCCATTCTTTTTTTAGGCCATAACATTTGATTTTCACTTTAGTTCTCAATTAACTTTGATTTTGGCCCCTTAAACTGTTGCTATTGTTGTTGTTGTACTTCCTGGCGTGTGTCTTTGGCCTTCAAAAAGGAATAACAAAAAAAAAAAAA
>JAWNPY010000011.1:199031-280827 GCA_035078625.1 Scaptodrosophila scaptomyzoidea
AACTGTTGCTATTGTTGTTGTTGTACTTCCTGGCGTGTGTCTTTGGCCTTCAAAAAGGAATAACAAAAAAAAAAAAATAACCATTAACAGCCGAAAATCGCCATCGATTTATTAAACAACAAGCTTCACTTTTGGACTACATCATCAAAAAAAAAAAAAAGAAATAACCAAAGTGGTCAAATCAGCGTTGGCGTTAAATAAATAATTTCCGATTGACATCATTTTTCAAACTCCCAAAAAGATCTAAACTAAAATGATTGAAATTCATCGTGCCCCAAAAAACAAAAAAATCATTGCGATTGCAATTGCAACATGATCATCGACACGATCTGTGGAAATGCCAAACTCGAACTGAAACTGATCTGTTATTGAACCTTAAATATGGAAAGAAAGAACTTTTCGATGTTGTCTGCATGTCGACCATGTCAAGCGTGTTGACTTTTGACTTTAAGCCACCAACAACAACAACAGCAACAACAAAAGATATTCCATTTTAACCATCTGCATCGATGGCAAACTGAAAAAAAAAAAACAAACGCGGCATCTGTCTGAGTGCGGAGAGTGCAGTTTAATGTCTCAAAAATTTATCGTTGGCGTTTTGGTATGCGCTCTGCCAAACATGGCAATAAACCACACAACAACAACAACAGCAACAACAACAACAACTACAGCTGCAACAACTGCAACAAAAAAATCATTCACAAAACAAATATAAAAAAAAAAAAAAATAATGTGGCAAGCAGTTAAAAACTTTAAGCCAAATTCGATCACGACCAAATAATTTTATAAAAAGGAACAGCCAACAACAACAACAAAAATCAATGATAAATGCTTTGACAGGAAGCGCTAAAAGTGTTGATGTAGTTGGATATTGAATAGAGATGGAGATATTGTGCCATCTTTGACCCGGGCGAAATTCCAAATTGAAAGCAATTGAAAAGGCTTTAAAAAAATAAATTATGTGGGCCCTTCTTTGGGCGCCAATTTAACTAATCAAAGAAGAAAGCCTTGGACTCAATTAAATTTCCTTTAAAATTTGGGCCCTTCATTGATAGACTCTTTGAGAATTTATTAAAAAGTCTTCCTTGTAACTCAACTAAACTTATCCTTCAAAATTTAGGCAAAAAGTAACAAAAACTATTACAGAATGTATAAGAAAGACTTTCTCACTTACATTTCCTTTGTTTTTAATATTATTTTAGTTACTCCTTCAAAATTTGGGCCAGAATTTTTTAAAAATAGTCTTTTTTGTAGTTCACTTAAACTTATCCTTTATAATTTAGGCCCTTCATTGGGCCCCAATTTAACTAGGCAAAAGTAAATTTCTCCTTCAAAATTTAAGCCCTTGATTTGAGCTTGTCTTCCAGAAAATTATTCCTTTTTTTTTTTAAATTATTTTAGTCAGTTTTAGTCAAAGTTTGGGCGCCAATTTGTCTAATTTGTGAAATATTTTATTGAAATAGAATTTATCTTTCTTATAGAGTCTCTTTTTGGGTAATTTAAAGTCCTCTTTTAGCTCATTCCTCATCTGCATATCTAACAAATCTTACCGCGAAATAAACTCCAAACTCAACTTGTGTTGGAGACTCTGACTGATAATAATTTTATTTTAATAGTAAAAGACTATTAAATTATTACCCAAGCCACAAAGGCGCTGGTGGTGGGCCGGTTTCTTTTTTGGATACGAATGGACTGGACAGAGTCAGAGTCGTAGTCGGAGTCGGAGTCAGAGTCGTCTGTCTATGCCCATTGAATTCAATTGAATTGTTCATGGCTCTTTTGGTCTTTTGGCCATATGATGATGGCCTACAGCAAGAGAGCTGATTGTCTTTATTTTTATTTGATTGTTTTGTTTGTTTTGTGCTGCTGCTGCTGCTGCTGCATGCACCTGAGGCATGACCGACCACCCCCAGGAACCCCCCCGAAACTGAGCTGCCTTTCAAAAGAGTTGAGGCAGCAACGACAACTTGAAAGAACTGTGATTTTGTGGCTTGCATAATATAAGGCATAGATTTGTGATTCAATGGTTTGGTCTGTTCTCATTCTTTTTATTTTGTTTTGTTGTTGTTGTTGGGGGCATTTGAATGGAAAATGATCGGTTGAATGTATACCCGATCAGCATGCATTTTTGGCGATAGCGCGTCATTTTGAGTTTATGTCAGCGATCTTCCTCTAGAGAGAGAAAGAGAGAGAGAGAGAGAAACAGAGAGATCACAATGTTTGGTGGGGACACAATGGACAATGGACTGTCGTGCCTGGCCATGCACTGCCTGGGGATGCCATAAAAGGCACAATATGTATAAATTTGTAAAAGTAATTGCAGGCATACATATATGTTTGTTTGTCTGTTTGTTTGTTTGTTTGTGCGACCATCATCAAACAATGCCAGCAAAATGTTGAGCTGCCCAACCCACTCAGCTCCTTTTAACTTCTCCTTCTCAAACTGCATGCCCCAATCCATATTTGGGCAGCCAGGCAGGCTCTCGTGTGCGTGTTTTATGTCCAACTGCCAACCATTTATACATTATAAAAACTACATACTTATATATATATAACCATACAAGTTTAGATTCAGTCTCTCAGTCTCAGTCTGGGATATAAAAATGTAATACGCTTTAACCATTTTTGGTTTGGTTTGGCTTGGATTGTTCCAAAGCCTTCGATCGATGATTGTCGTCAGTCTCATATTGTACTATATGTCTCTTTTCTGTAGCTCTAACAATAATATTTTTTTATATTATTATTATTATTTTACAGGCCTGCGCTCCACGTTATGTCTTCCATTCGATGACGCCAGGAAAAACATTGCGTTACGATCCAGTTGGCACTTGTTTCACCTCGCATGATTTTAAGCAGTTCAATGAGATCTCACCGTGTCGCACAAGTAAGTGGGTCGAGGTCAAATAAATCCAAATCCCTTTTCCTGTCATCAAAACTTCAATGTCACTCAGTCACAATTGTACAATACTATGTATATTTAATTCTGTTTCTCTTTCTGTTGTGTATTGTGTAATTTGAGCCAAGGAATCCCTTGAAAATAACCTTATATTTCACTGTCAATCCAATTCAATTCAGTGTTTTTTTTTTTGGCTAGTATATCAAATAACCCAAGAGTATTTATATAAAATTAAAATGCTTTTGTAACAGATACATGGAATTAATCAATGAATCAAGCTGGAAGTTGTACAGTTTCGAAACCTTATAGGTTGTATGAGAGGGAAAGATTTAGTTAAACCTTTATATATACCTATCATTAGGATTGAAATCTTTGTGCTAAAAAATTGTTCGATTTGGAAACTTTGTGTTTGGATTCTTTAAGATTGAAATTCCTTACTTAAAATCCATGAGAATTAAACACTTTGTGTTAAAAATCAATCAGAATTGAAATCGTTAAATGAGAATAGGAAATAAGTCTTCAGGACTAAGTTTTTTTTTATCTAAAAAATCATCAGAAATTAGTTCTTTATATAAAAGAAAAATTGTCGAAATTGTCATGTCAAATAAAAATCATCAGACTTAAAATCTTTATAGAAAAAACCTTGCGAATTGAAGTTCTTATATTTAAAAGCCATCAGGATTAAGTTCTTTATTGAAGAAACCATTAAAATTAAAATCCCAATGTTAAATTCTTAAATTCCTTAATAAAAAATATTGTCAGATTCGAAAATCGGATCTAATCTAATCGGATTGAAATCTTTATAGGAGAATTCATCAGAAATGATTTTAAGATTTTAAGTTCTCTGACATTTTAAGTGTACTTTTCCAGCTTGATTAATTTATTTCAGTTTTGGATATATACTTAATAGTTTCATTAACTAAATTCTATTTAAAGTTGTCTACGTTTATCCAAGATTTATGTGTACCTAAAACTTGAACTAAATGGAATGCATTAATTTTATAAAAGCTAAGAAAACATTTCGATATTTTTGGTTTTCTTTTAAACCAGGGTAATTCTTGGTTTTATTTTTTCAATTTACAAATTTTTAAAGTTCTTTGTGTATAGAAAGAAAGAAAGAAAGGTGTTTGTGTGTAGGAAAATATCGTTTCGTTTTTAACACATGTGCCTCTAAAATGAGTATTCTTTGAGATAGTCATCCTACTACTAGATATTTTTAGAACAACAGACAACAGATGCAAAGCATACATATATTCTTTATATTTTTAACACAAAATGTTTGTAGATAAATCTCTCTCTCTCTTTCTATCTACATCTCTCTGTATATATAGTATATATTGTGTTTGTATACATATAAGATTTGTTTGTGGGTAGGTTGAACTACACCTTATATCATATATTGTAGATGGAATATTATTATTATTATAGATGTGTTATATGTGTCATGCTTTTGGGGGAAGACTACGCTACACGATTGCTCAATTTACAAATTCTAAACGCATTGTCGCATGTTACTTGGGTTTATTATTAATTGTTGTTGCTGTTGTTAGTAATTTATGAGTTGAAGATGGGCAAAAGCTTGAAACATTGGCAGCTTCTCATTATGACAGTTGGTCACATTCCGACATCACTGAAAGCAATAAATACCAACTTAACGCACAAAATGCCAAACTAATAGTTACAGCGAAAAAAAAAAAATCAAGGAAAAAAAGGGTTAAAAAAAAAAATAAATAAATAAAAGAAAGAGGAAGAGGGCAAAATAAAATATAGAAAGAAAAAACAAAAAAAAAAAAGGTAAAAAGAATTGAAGCAGCGGCGATTCATTGCCGGTTGGCTGAAGTTGTCTGTCTGCTGCCCTTGTCCAACTCGCCGATGATGATGATGATGGTTAAACTAATTGTAATTCAAGACGGGGGCGATTTTATTATGGGAATTACTACAACTTCACCACACACACAAGAGAAGCTTTCTGTCGTCGTCGTTGTTGTCGTTGTCGTTGTACGCGCATGTCAACTGTGTGTGCCTTAAAAGTTGACTTATGCGCAACAGCAGCAGCAGCAGCAACAATGACCACTAGTAGCAACATGTTTGTTGTTGTTGCTGTTGCTGTTGAACGTTCAAATTGAAACACTTCGGAGACAAATTGTTATCGTTTAATTTGATCAAACGCACGATCTGGCTGTTGATTTTGCTGTTGTTGCTGTTGCTGCTGCAAAAAAAAAACCATTGCCGGCAGGCGACATGTTGCTATTGCTGCGGCTTTCATTGCATGATTTTTATTTGGTAGCAAACATTGTGGACGGACAGGTTAAACCCAACCTCACCAACCAAACACACAAAAGACCAGCAACAATTGCTGCTGCTGCTGCTGTCCTGTGAATATCACTCCGAGTCTTTTGTGCTGCTGCTGCTGCTTTTGAACTTTATTGTCCAGCTTGGCACGTATAATTTTTTGTTTGTTGTTCTTTCTTTCTTTCTGTATTGTTTTGTTGCCGCAGTCTAATCCTTTTATGTTGCGTGTACTTTTCAAGTCCACTCTGGGCCCAAGCTGACAAATCATTCAGCAATTTATTGCATTCTCTTTGGTAATTATTTGCAATTTAAGTGTTGATTGACTTGTGTGTGTGTGTGTGTGTGTGTGTGCAAATATTTATGAAATTATGTTAATCTTCTTGTCTTTTTCTTTGATTCTTTACAGATAACTGGGGCTATCATCGGCAAGGTTCCTGCCAGGCAGGCTTCAGTGCAGCTGTCAATAGTGTAAGCTTTGTTTTTGTTTTATGCACGTTTATTTGGCACCTTTATTTTTTTTTTTTGTTGTTTAGTTTTGGAAGAATCGTGGCATACATAATTTTTCATTTTCTTTTTGTTTTTCTTATTTTTTTTAGAATGGTTCGCGTTTGTATATTGGTGCACCTGGCAGTTGGTATTGGCAAGGTAAGTTCACGTTTTTCCCACATAATCCTTTGATTTATGTTTGCTTTAAATTTAAATCCGTATTTTCTATCCGTATTTTACTGTCGTATTTATATATCTTTCTTATCTAGTACTTATATACTTAATAATAATCTATAAACTATTTAATTTATATCCATTTGTAATTTTGTAAAGCGTGTAACTTTAGCCAACTTTTAGTTTAGTTTTATAAGTAGCCCCGTCCTCGCCCTCGCCCCAGCCCTGCCCCGCCCACCCCCAAAAACCAGTATCAACCAATTTCCAATGTAGTTTGTCTATTTTTTGGTTCAGTCTTTCCCCAAAATATACATTTTTGAATGGAAACCTTAAAAAAACAAAACCCCTTAGAAATATATTTTTAAGTAGTCTATTTAAGCCGAATGCTGTATGCTCTCTAATTTGTATAAAAAAAAAACAATTTTGCATTCAATTTTGGTTAATTTTCTTATTCTTTTTTTTTGTATCTTTTTGTGTTTAATTTTTTTGTTGCCACCCACATTTTATTATTAGAATCTAAGAATTTAGCCACCCACACAAATACACTCTACACATTTTCAAGTATCTTAACAACAAATGTCTATGTCCCCCCGCCCCCCTCAAAATGGTTATCAATATCGATAAAAAGAAAATCTTTGAATATATTTAATAGATCAGATCAGAATTGATCTGTGAGTTTGAGTTGGGAAAAAACTTGATAATTATAAAGTGGATAATTACTGCACGTCCTTGTACTGTCCTTTTTTTTTGTATTTAGTCTTTTAGAATGTATTTAAAATATGGTATAAAATAAATATATATTTTTATATAAATTGCAAGTGCTTAGAAAAAAATAATATAGGTATATTTCTATCTATATAAAAATCTATCAAGTTTCAATTAAAAATCATTTGAGATTTCCTGGTTATTCCTCTTTAACTCAAGTATAATAAGAAAAGATCATAATTAATATTATTTCTTGCACTTGCAATTGTATATATATTAAATAAGTTATTATTTTTTGTTTATTTATTAAATAATTTCGTTTATCATCATTTGTGTTGTCGAGTTGTTGTCAAAATTTCTCTTGTTATTTTTTTTTTTATTATCTATTTTTTGTAATTTTTAACCCATTTGAGTTTGCCTTATTCGTAATTCGTAATGTCGTCATATCTAACCCCGAATTGAAACAGAAACTGTCACTGAAAATTTTGTTTTTATCGTGTATTTAAAAACTCAACTCGACAACAAATTTTGAGTGTAATGTACTGGAATAATAACTGATATTCTAATTTATATATATATATATAAAAATTGCATTTAATGTATCATATTCATATTGTAATATGTATTCTATTTATATTATCTTTATATATATATATATTAAAAAAAAAAAACCATACCTTTCGTGTAATTGTAAAATGAGTATTGTTTTTTTTTCGTGTGTATTTTGATTAATTTTTAAATTTATTCTCCTTATTTTTCTCTCTCTCTTTTTCCAAAAACCAAAAAAAAAAAACTTATTAAATATAAATAAAATAAAAACACTTTTTTTTTTTTTTAAATTTACACGTGCACTCGATTTGCGCGATTTTGCATGTAAAAAAAAAAAAAATACAAATTGTTTGGTACCAAAAATTGCCAAACAAAAAATTATAAAATTATAACTGTGTGCAAAATGTTGTTGACATGTGTTGTTGTTGCGATTCTCACAAAACAATCAATCAATCAATTTATCTATCTATCAATCAACCAATCAATCTGTCAACCAATATCTCTCACCAAATAAATCTTAATTTTAATAAAAACCAATTTTCCCTAAAAACAATAATCAAAAAAAATATAAACCAAAAAAATCCAATATAAAAAAAATAATACACGGAAAACTAAAGGACAAACCTACTCAATACCGCCCAAAGCTGAGTTTCCATTTAAGCCGCCTTTTTATCAGCCCTTCGGCACTGGAGGTAATAATAATAATAATAATAATAATACAACAAATAACAACAAATAAATTCAATTAGATACATATACTCATAAAATTATAAATAATTTAAAAAATAAAACAAACAGCTAAAAAAAAAGCCGTGCTTAAAAAAAAAACAAAAACATTTGTACAAAAACAAATCAATAGAAACAATTATTAGAGAAAAAGCATTTTCATTATTATTACCTTTAATTTAAAACGAAATATTCTTTATAAAATCAAATTCTATCTAAATATTTTTTTTTTATTTGGTGTCTGATCTTTTACATTTTTTTTATTCACATTATTAAGTAAAACAAGCTTCAGAGGAGAGCTATTTTTTAAACGTGTAATAAGCTTTTTATTTAAATTATTTATGTGTTATTTTTTTTATAATCCTATTTCAAATAACTTGACAACATAAATAATTTAAATAAAATTCAGTCAATTTTCATGATTGACCCATCTCTGATTTTTCCTCTGGTGTATCTAAATACTCTGCTGCTTATTTGCCTTCATCTATATACATTACGATCCAGATGGAAATCCAGTGTGCGATACTAATAATAATTTCAGTGCTTTCTTTGTTTTCGGCTCTGCATCGCTAAAGCTTCGCTAATCTCATTCGCGTTCATTTGGTATGCGGTTCGGGGACTCAAAAATTGGGGATATTGTTGGCCAAAACACATAAACGCTTATGGCCTGATCCATAATACTCCAAAAAAAAAAATACTACAACCAATCAATGCACACACACAAGCACACGCACACACACGCTTCTCGCTCGCTCGCTCAACGGAATGCACACAGCGCCGCGCACTGCAATTTAGGTTATAGCCTCTATAATACTGCTTATTTCCTTGTGCATAACTACGCATATGTCGATAAAGCAGTGAAACAAAATTGTTAATGCCAGCAGTATTTTTAAAATAAATATTTAGACATTCGAGGAATCTTAAATTAAAACTGTTTTGAAGTTAAACAAGTTGATTTAAAAAATTGTAGAGTAAAATATTTAATATAACTTTGTGGTTAAAAAGCAAATTAATTTTGAAATCAGGCTAAATGTAATCCAAAATAAATCCCAGCTTCTAAGGATTTATATATATTTTTTTTAGAAGTACTGCTGGCTAAGACAAGACATAATATGAAATATATTCAAATGTCAGATTTGAGGTGAAAAAACATTTTGGTAAATGGTTCCTAAATGTTGCTGCCCTTTGCATGTATTTTATTGTCCATTTATACTAAAACGAATTATAAATAAATAGCTACAAAAATCTAAAACTATTATTAATTAGTTGTAGAATTTATTTGTGTTATTTATGTTTATTGTTGATTAGTTGTAGTTATTTGTTGGAGCATGTTGCTTTAATGTTGTTGTTATTGTAGATTGAAGTACATTTAGAATTCATTCATTAAGCATGTCTTATATTAGTTGATTAGTTAAAACTAACCAAATATTTCTGTGGTTCAAGTGTGTAATGCTTTATAAAAATGCATTTAAAGCTAAAGTTGCCGCCACCAAACCAACCAACCAACCACAACCACCTGCACCCATTACCATATATAAATAAAAAAATAAATAAAAACAGCCCGCTATATAATTTCTAAAAACAATGCTATTTTTTTATCTATAATTAAAGTTTTACTTTCTATTTCCTTTTTTTTTGTCCCATATTTTGTTTTACTCAATGTTTTAATGATTTAGGCCAAACATATTCGCATGATGTGACGAAGCCAGAGAATCAAGTGTTCTCCACGGCGGAGAGCAATTCACAGAATGATGATTCCTATTTGGGCTACTCGATGGTCACCGGGGATTTTAATGATGATCGCAATGAAGATGTGGCCATTGGCATGCCACGTGGTGCCAATTTATTGGGCAAGATTGTGGTTAATCGCTGGAATATGGCCAATATATTCAATATTACGGGTCGTCAAATTGGTGAATATTTTGGCTATGCCTTGGCCACCTCAGATGTCGATGGGGATGGGCTGGATGATTTGATAATTGGTGCACCCATGTACACCGAACCGGGCAATGTCGAGGGCAAATATGATGTGGGACGTGTCTATGTTTTGGTTCAAAGGGGCAATACGCCGGTAAGTACAAAAAAAATAGAGATTCTACAGGAACATATAAGTATAAGTATTATATTTGATGATTGCAGTCGGAACGCTGGACCACTGAGTATATACGGGATGGTTTCAATAGCAAGGGACGCTTTGGCCTGGCCCTGACCACCCTGGGTGATGTGAATCGTGATGGTTATGGTGATTTTGCAGTGGGCGCTCCCTACGATGGACCCAAAGGACACGGCGTGGTCTACATTTATCATGGCTCTGAAAATGGTCCGCTGGCCAAGCCCTCCCAAATTATTAGGTCCGAAGATTTGGTTGAAGGTGCTCCCTATCCGCGCACCTTTGGCTTTGCCTTGTCCGGTGGCGTGGACATGGATGGCAACACTTATCCGGACTTGGCTGTGGGCGCCTATGCCTCGGATCAGGTGTATATATTCAAGGCTCGGCCCGTGGCAGCCGTAAATGCCGAAACGACCTTTGCCAATCCCTCGAAACTGATCAACTTGGAGGAGCGACCTTGTCAACTGAGACGTGATCACAAATATGTTTCCTGCATGGACTTGACCACCTGTTGGAGTTTCACGGGCAAACATTTGCCCGATAAACTTGATTTCGATGTATCCTGGGTGCTCGATGCCAAAAAGCCAAGGAATCCACGCATGTTCTTCTTGCAGGACGAGGGCAAGAATATACGCAATCAGACCATACAATTGGATTACGGGCGTCGGTATTGTCGCAATGAAACAGTTTATTTGGTGGATAATGTCCAGGACAAGTTGACGCCTTTGGAAGTCGAGGCACGCTACAATTTACGCAGCAGTCGTCAATTTGAGCCCGTGATTAGACGTAAGCGAGATGGTTTGGAGCCTGTTATAGATCAGAATCGTGAGATTGTCTTGCGTGATGCCATTAATATACAAAAGAATTGTGGACCGGATAATATTTGTGAACCGGATCTTAAGCTGGAAATTAAGTGAGTAAAATATGATACGAAAGAAGCTTTTTCAATCTCTATAATCCTCATTAATTTTTTTGTTTTAGAACCGTTGACAAATACTTGTTTGGTTCGCCCGAACCTTTGACCATTGAAGTCTTAATTACCAATGCCAATGAGGATGCATTTGAGGCTGCTTTCTATATGGTTATGCCCAGAGTTTTAAACTTTAAGAAGCTGCAACAATTGGGTGATAAAAAAGATACACCAATTACCTGTTCAGTGCCCTCGACGGCCAATAATTTCACATTGAAATGTGATATTGGCAATCCATTGCAGGGACTCAAAATGGTGAGTATTTTTTTGGCCAAGTATTTCATTTTTATAACCTTATAATTCAATATTAATGAATTTTAGGCCCATTTCCGTGTCATACTCACGCCAGCTGAGAAATTTGGCAGTGCGGCCAGCTATGATTTCTATATGGAAGCCAATTCTACAAATTTGGAAAAGCCTGGCTCACATTTTGATAATATTTTACGCAAAAGTATTGGCATTTGGGTTGACACTGATTTGGATATTAAGGGCAGCTCCGATCCCGATTTCCAACTGTATAAGGCAAGTGATTTTAAGAGTTTGGAGAATGCCAGCACCCAGCAAATGGATGAAGCTGATATTGGTCCACAAGTTGTGCACATTTATGATATACGCAATAATCGTCCATCGACAATTGAAGAGGCCATTGTCCTTATACATTATCCCTATGAAACAATTGCCGGTGATCCCTTGATGTATTTATTAAATCAACCCGAAACTGGTGGCAATATACGCTGTGATCCTCATGCTGCTGTGAATCCATTAAATTTGCGCATAGATCAAAATCTGGCACGTAAATCGTATTTGGAACAAAAGGGAGCCACAAGCAATTCCTTTTCCTATAGCGGAGGCGGCAGCGGCGGTGGCAGTTCCACTTCTGGTGGTGGTCATTTGGAAATCTCACAGAGCAGTCAAACAGGCGGCACTGTGGGCGTGGCTGTGGGTGGTAACCGTGGCAATAAATTGACACCCAAAGAGAAAGAGCTACTCGAACGGGAAGATGAACAAGATGTGCCCGGTGATGCCTCATTTGTGCACTCGAATCGTGCCAATCAGGCAGCCGCTGAACAAGAATCTGTAGTCACTGGAGGCGGAGGCGGTGGCGGCGGTGCTGGCGGTGGCAGTTGGTCCTGGTCTTCGTCCTGGAACTCGTCAACGGGCGGCAATCAGCCTGGCAGTGTGGTGGTTTCTTCTAAGAATTCTAGCACTTATTATGATGCCGCTGGACGGCCTTATGTTGTGGAAAGTAGCACGGAATATGTACAGAATTTGGAGCAGCACGCCAATGCCCAATATACGCAACAGAGAGTGCCACAATTGGCTGCCAGTGGCAATTTGAATGCTCATAGCACCCAGGGACATATACAAATGGCTGGACCTGCCAACACGGTTAATTATCAGCAGACGAATGTTTATAGACCTCGGCAGGGACAACAGCAGCAATATGGTGATTTACTGGCACATTCAGCGGACAAATCTATTTATGGTGGAAGTAGTGGTAACTTCCAGACTGGCACACTTGATCTGGGCACTATTAATCGTGGCAATGTGGATAATGAGCTGTACAATCGTCATGGCCAAATGGGTGGTGGTGGTGGAGGCTCTAGCAGCAGCAGCAGTAGCAGCAGCTATCAAAGCGGCAGCATAGGACAACCACAAGTGGTCCATCATCAAACGGTGTACAGCAGCGGACCCAAGCCCTATTATGGTCGTGAGAATGAGGATTTTTATGATGAGGATAATGTTTTGCAGCATCAACATCAACAACAGCAGCAGCATCAACAGCAATTGGGCGGCCAGGGACAACAGGGACAACATCAATGGTCCACTACGCAACAACGACGCTTTAAGCGTGATGAGAATCCCAATCAGGGCAAGCAAATTGATTTGAGTTCACCCTGCAAGGCAGCCAAATGTGAAATTCTACGTTGTGTGGTTAAAAATCTGGGCAATGATGATGCCGCCTGGGTGGCCATACGTGCACGTATGGTGGCCAAAACCATGGAGAAAATAGCCTCAAATGTCCCCTTGAATCTGTCCACCTTGGCCGTGGCCCATGTCACACGCTTGCCCTTCATTGGTGAGCCCAAGGACGAGATTATCAAGTCGCATGAGATTTTCTATACGGCTGAACCAGAACCCACGCCAGTGCCAGATGTGGTGCCACTGTGGGTGGTGGTTCTGGCTGCCTGTGCTGGAGCCTTGATTCTATTGCTACTCATCTTGCTGCTTTATAGGGTGAGTATATAAATACAATTAATATTAATTATAATTTCAACTAATGTGTGTTCTCTTTCCGATTTTAGTGTGGCTTCTTTAAGAGAAATCGACCCACAGATCATTCACAGGAGCGTCAACCTTTGAGAAATGGCTATCATGGCGATGAGCATCTGTAAACCAATAAAAAATAAATATAAAACAAAACTCACGAACAATTAACAATTAAAACGAAACAAACTAATATTTGCCCGATTTTGCCCAAGGTTTTTTACAAAAAAATCTTGCAGTTTGCTAACAAAATTTGGGGCGGCAAAAAAAAAAAAAAAAAACAATATTATAACTTGCCTAGTCACGAAATTATAATAATATTTTATATGCGAGCAAGCAAAACAGCAATTTTAAATTCAAATTGTAAACGAAATGTTTTTTTTTCTTTTTTTTTAAGAACTTGATTAATCTGTACTAAAGAATCTTTGCTAAGCGAATGTGTTGCGAATGTGTGCGTGTGTGAATGTGAGTGTGTTTGTATGTTTGCCTGATTAGTTAAATAAAAGAAAAAAAAATGAAATGTCTTACTGCCAAGCCCCTAAATTAGCAAAATATGTGAACCATTTTAAAGGTGCCACTTTTTTTTAAATATATATTTTTTTTTAATGGCGAAAATGTACCATTTTTATTTTTGTTAGTCAAACTCAAAGTTTGCCAGTTGAAAGATTAATTTTGCAACGCCAAAATGTGTTAAAAAAAAAATAATAATAATAATAATAAATGAACGAAACTACTACTATTAATTAATTAATATACATTTATCTAAAATACATATACATATAAATATATATATTTTGAGAGAGTTATATATATATATATTTTTCTGTAAATACTAAAAACAAACAAAAACAAAACAAAAAAAATGATTGTGCAGGTGCAGCGTTAAATAATTAATAACCTAAATATACTTTAATTTTTGCATTTATTTCTATTTTACACCGCAAGAAGTGTAATGAAATTAAATAAACGAATCTTAATTCTTCTTCTTTTTCGTCTTCTTCTGGTGTACTCTCGAAATAAATTTAAGGAATTTGATAAAAATTAAAACAAAACAAAAAAATAAACTTAGTTTAGTAACAAACAAATTGTTTAAATTATTAACTGTACTTATTAACGTGTGTGTTTTTTTTTTTTTAATTTCTAATTATTCTTCTTTATTTTTTAAATGAAAAAAACACAAAAAAAACAAATAAAGTTAAAAAATGTATAAAAAAAAATAGGAAAAGGTCTTTTCTTTGGGGGAAAATTAAATTATATGCCATATGTGTGAAAAGGACGAACAGGACACCGCCTAGATTTAAAACAAAATTTTTAAATTTAGAAATTTGGTTTTCTGCGTTTATTTTGAGAACGGCATCAGATACTGAAATATACAACGCATTTTCTGACCCGTCTCAATTTTACCTTTCGTTTGATATGCCATTTGTCCATATTGGTGCACATTTTTAATATGATAAAATTTTCAACAATTTTTCAGTCATTTTTGGGGTATAACAGTTTTTAGCATATATTTCAAGAACCCCTTCAGTTACTGAAATATAATTCACATTTCCTGATTCGCCTGAAAATTCCCTTTCGTTTGATATGCCTTTTGTCCTTGTAAGTCCTTTTTTTCTAGCTAAATTTAGCTAATTTCCAGCTTTTTTTCCTGAATTTGTTTTTGTTGTTTTTCATATGAAAAAATGGTCGGACATGGACAAATGGCATATCAAATGAAAGGATATGTTCAGACGAATCAGAATATATAATTTGTATTCCAGTATCTTAAGCGACTCTCAAGATATATGTAAAAAACTGTTGCACCCAAAAAAAATCCATACAACTGACTGCAAAAATTACTGAGATTTTAAAACTGCACCAATATGGTCAAATGGGGTATCAAACGAAAGAGGACGACGAGTAGAATCTAGAATGATTATTTGTATTTCTGTAACGTTGTCATTTCTTTAAATAATAGCAGAAAACCAAATATCAAAGCGCCTTAAATTCGAACAATTAATTTTACCGTAGCATACTTTAAGGAGCTGACTTTATACATTTTTAAGTTTGGCGCCCAATTGATTTAATTTTAAATTTAATAGCTTCCTGTTGGTCCTTTGAAAGTTGAAGAGTTAAAATCAAAAATGTAGACTTTTTACAATTGTTGTATATGTTTTGTTCTTCTTTATTTTAATAACATTTAATAACAATTATTATTACAAATCAGCTGCCATACATGTATGTATTTACTAACTAAAATTAAAAGAATGCCAATTGATTGATTTCTTTCTATCTGGCATCGAAAGGTACATGACTGCTTTTAATATCCACTTTGAAAATGCGTGACCATTCCTCCAATTCTTCAAATTGCTAGAAAAACATAAACAATTTAGAATATAGAGCAGGGAATTTTTTTTTATCAATTACTTACATCATGTTCAATTATATTGTCACAAAAGCTCAAATCCAGCAATTTCAATTTAGAGCAATTCAATAAAATGCTGTTTTCAAAAGAACACACAGAGAGATTGTCAATTAAAAGTGAATAGGTTAATTATAATGAGGATTACTTACTCATAGACACGATCACGCGTCATATTTAAAATGCCCATTAAATCCAATTGCTCTAGATTCTTGCCAAATGTGGCAATATGCTTGAGATCTCTTTCGGTAATGCCACGCACAGCCGACAAAAACAGTTTACGCAATTTGGGGCAATTTACCAGCAACTGATATAAACCATCGCCCAAGGAGGCCTCGCGCAGGCTAATATAAAAACAGGGAAACATTTTAAAATACGGGAAAAATGAATAAAAATAGTTTTATATTTACCACCAGCCCAAATCAAGTTCCTCCAATTGATGGCAATTGGATAAAGAATGTAAACCGCGTGCAGATAGAAAATGCGCCTTCCACATATCCAGTGAGACCAATTGAGTATTGTAATTGGCCAAATGAGCTGCCACCGTGTCCATATTGACTGTGACGCCACAAAATGCTTAACAAAAGAGGCAATACCAATTTAAATGAATAATAATTCAAAAGAATATCTTTCTTTCTTCTTCTGCTTACCCAAATTCAAATGTTTCAATTTACGATTACCCTCGAGCATGGTTAAAAGCAATTCAGACTCAAAAGCTGTTTGAAATAGATCCAATCTTTCGAGATTTTTCAAATTGGCCAAACAGGAAAAGTTTAGCAATGGTGGATCTGTGGCACAATTGCGCAAACTGAGTTCTAAAATGAATGCAAATGAATAAGAAAGATAAATGCAATGAAAAGGAAAAGGAAAGAGAGAATAGAAGAATATTACCTATTAAATTATCACAGACAATGCCAACATTTTCAATGCAACTGGCATTAAGGAACTTGCATGAATTTAATCTTAGGTGGATGAGATTATCGCCACGTTGGGTTAAAAATCTACAAAAAAAAAAGATAAAGAGAATTTTATCTAAAATGCCTATTTTAAGCCACTCACTTTTTAAACTCGGTGGGTGAGACATCACCAAAGCCACCGCACCAGGATAAATCCAATTTACGCAGCATTGTGGCTCGTCGCGCCAAAGTGCAAAGCATTTCCGAGTTGACCAAATGCCAATAGGGTTTCAAATTCAATTCGCTATAAAGCAGCGGATGCGTGGAAATATCATAAAATGTATGCGATACTTGACCCACACGAAATAATGACTTTAAATCCAAATAGGTGAGAATTTTTAAAATAATTTCAAACTGCAAAGGGGCAAAAACCACAAAAGCTCAAATTAAAATTGAAAAATTACTTGGAATTTCTTTTGCGTCTTACCGGCAAATCAGTTATACAAAGACGTGAAATTTCCGGCGCAGTTTTTATCGTTGTTGTTGTTGCTGCTGGCGTTGTTGTGGTAGCTGGATTAGTTATGCTATCCAGGCGATTCTCAATTAAAAACTGACTCAAATCATTGTTAATGAATTCATGCAGTTTTAGATTATAATTTTCCCGGCAGGTGGGCTGAAATTTTAATTTACGTAGCTTGCAAGTGATGGAACCACTGCGTGGCTGTATACTTTTTTGCTGCAACAATTTCTGCATGCGTCGCAATGAGGCAGTGCGTCCGCACAACATAATTGCATCAATTTCAGTATAATAACGCAAACGACTATGATTAAAGTCAATGCGAAGAGTTCTAAGAAATGGAGAAAGAGAGAGTTTTAGAATGTAGAATACAAGTTTCCGGTTAATTATAACTCACTTGGTTATCATGGAAGTTTTCTTGAGTGGCGGCGAGAAACGTCTCGATTCTGTGGGACGATTTGGTCCAATGCGTTGGGCTTCGTTGCTGGCCAAAGCCTCCCAAAGGCAAATCCATTTTTTGGTTATGCTATGGGCCCAAATGCGCACCACAGCGCCAGGATTGAATGTCTCAAATATGGCCACTTCTGTGGGCACCACAAATTCCTCAAAATAAACCACTGCAAATGGCAAATACAAAGCTCTAAATTAAATGCCTTCAAATGGTAATTAATCTATAAATTTACCTATATAATCGTGGGTGACCACAGCTGGTAAGTTTTGTGGCTGAATTTCACGTGTGGCCGAAGGCGCCTCCTCCCACCAATCGCCATAAGTGCGCTAAAAATACAAGCCATTAATTAGAAATAGTAATAAATTTATAATCTTCAGATTTACCATGGTAAAGGTCTCTGGATAATCACCATAGGCTGGAAATTTCGATGGCCTGCCCATTATATTGGCGGCCGTATACGAAATGCTATAATCTATGCCATATTGGGAACTAAAATCCAATACGCCCAATACATATTGCTCGACATAATAGCCCTGTTCATCCTGTTGCGGATCGTCCTGCCAATTTTTAGTTGTCAATTTGCCCGAACGATTCTCAATTAGCATGGCAGTGAAATCAATTAAGGCATCGGGCTCTGTGTCACTTGAACCGGCATCCACATCAACGTCGCCATTGGCCGCCTCATTGTTATCAGCGTTAAAGGCTAGCAGAGACATGACTGTTTTAGTTTTTGTATTTTCTATTCTATTAATTTGAAGAAGACGACGTCCGTAGGCCAATTTTAGCGTATCGATTGCTTGTAGGAAGCCGAATCCCCAATTCCTCTGCTGCTGCTGGTGGTGCCTCCAATGCGAGTCACTTGCATAACGCGCCTGAATGAGCTGACTACGCTCCTCGTCGATAAGATGCTTGGTAAGGTGGAAATGGAAATGGAAATGTTGCAAACCAAATGAAATGTTGACGTTAAAATGACGCAGACGTCCAATGACCACAACAACAACGTCTTTCGTTGTTGTTGTGACCAACGACTGCGATTCTAAATTCTCAATGTATTTATTATTGGTATTGGTGGTTGATGTTGGTTTTGGTTTTGTTTTGCCCTTGTCGGGCTTTTTGAGCGTCCTTCAACGTTGAACTTGAACGGTTGCTTTTGTTTTTTTTTTTTTTGTGTAGCCAAATAGGAGAAGAAGAAGCAGTAGAATAATGTTTACAAACAGCTCAGTGAGGACTAATCCAATTAATTGTTGGCTTTGGCTACTTTTAGTCTTTCTTTCTTTGTTTATTATATTCTTTTTGTGTTAATTGTTGCGAGTCTTTCGTTGGCTCTGCTTTTGCTGGCGGCTCAACGTTTGTTCCACCTTGTTATGGTTATTATTATTATTTAATTCACAATGAATTTTGATGGGCCAAAAAATGTAAATAAAAAGCTTAACGAAAATTGAAAAACACAAAAAATAAACTGTTTTTATAAGTTGGACACTAGAGGTGGAAAAACTAGCGAGGTACTATCGATAATATCGATGTTTTCCACTATCGATATTTGCAAATTTCAAAAAAGGTTAGCAGCCTCCACCACAGCTGTCGCTGTCGCTATCTTCTTTCCCCACCTTTCCCCATGTTACAATTTGTTAAGAACGTGGTTCGTCCCCTTATTTACAAAAACATAAAAAAAAGCATGATGGTGCAAGAGCATCAGCGCTTAGATTATCGCAATAAACTAATATTAGCACCCATGGTCCGTGTGGGCACTTTGCCCATGCGTCTCTTGGCCCTCGAAATGGGAGCTGACATTGTTTACACCGAAGAATTGGTCGATTTAAAGTTGATCAAGTGCACACGACGTCTAAATCGTAAGTCAATCAACAAAATCCCTTGGCTGCGATTATAATTAATTATAATTCTTGTCTAGCTGCCTTGGGCACTGTGGATTTTGTGGATCCTTCGGATGGGACCATAGTTTTTCGCACTTGTGCCCAAGAGAAAAAACAATTGGTCCTACAAATGGGCACCAGCGATGCGGGCCGAGCTCTAACGGTGGGCAAACTGGTCCAGCAGGATATAGCCGGTCTGGACATCAACATGGGCTGTCCCAAGGAGTTCTCGATCAAGGGCGGCATGGGCGCCGCCCTGCTCTCCCAGCCCGATAAGGCGGCCCACATTTTACGCACACTCTGCGAGCAATTGGACATTCCTGTGACCTGCAAAATACGCATATTGCCTGAACTCAAAGACACCATCGAATTGGTCAAGAAATTGGCTGCCACAGGCATCGCTGCCATTGGCATCCATGCACGCACTCAAAGCGAACGTCCCCAGCATCGTCCGCATCCGGATTTCCTAAAGGCCATCTCCCAAATTATAGATATACCCATTATAGCCAATGGCGGATCCAGGGATATGCATTCTTATGAGGATCTGCATAAGTTTCAGGTGGAATGCGGCGCCGACAGTGTCATGGTGGCCCGCGCTGCCCAACTAAATGTCTCCATATTTCGCGAATCTGGCTTGTTGCCCATGGACGAGATAATCACCAAATATTTGCGCCTTTGCGTCGACTATGATAATGCGGCGCATAATGCCAAATATTGTGTACAAAATATACTCAAGGAATTGCAAGAAACACCGCGTGGCAAACAGTTTTTACAATGCCAAACTTTGCAGCAAATGTGGTGAGTAAAAGTATGAAGAGGAAGAGGAGTCTTAATTTAATTATGATTTGTTTTTCTTTTTTTGTAGTGAAATTTGGGAGATGGGCGATTATTGTCGTCGTCGGCAAAAGGAATTGAAGCTAAAGGGCAATTTTAGTCGTCACGATGTGGTGCCCACGAGTCTAGCCAAGCGCCAGAAGCTTGAAATTGATGTGGAAATTAGCCAAGATGAAAAGGAAACAATACAATCACGCAATGTGGCCTTTTTACGTTCGACATTTTGCAGTGACTGTGAATTGCCCAAAACCATGCTATATGTCCAGGCGGGACGCCAGGGCAAGACGCCTCCCAGCTATGAGACGCAGCAAACGGATAAATTATTTCGCGCCATTTGCCATTTTGATGGTCAACGTTTTAGCAGCAGTTTCTGGGAGAAGAACAAAAAGCAGGCCGAACAGGGAGCTGCTCTGGTTTGCCTCTTACATTTGGGCCTAATCGAAGAGTCCACTTTAATTGACAATGGCAGCCTTTTGAGTTAACAATAAACATGAATAGAATGGAATAGGGTTTCATTTTTATGAGTTTAATTCCATTTTATTTTTTTGCTGTTGTCTGTTGTTTTTGTCGATTGATGATTAATGTCGCCTTTGCTGTTTATTGGGCGGTGGCATAATTTCATGATCCTCACGATAACCGCAGGTGGCAATAAAATCCAATAAAATTTGCTTGGTTATTGGATGTTTTATGCTTTCCACAACAGCTGCAAAAACAAGCGAATTATTAAATGAAAAATCAATTTCATATTAAGCAATTTCAACTTACACACTGCCGTACTATAACTGTTGGGTAACTTTTTATCCGTGCGCTCTCTCATAAATTCCCAATTGCAATTCATATTCATTGTGCATTCAACTATTTTATTATCCAATTCTCTTACATCTCGCGTCAATTTCTGTAATCGTCCAAATGGTGCATCATGGCCGCCCACATATAAAAATCCTACTTTCTTGGTCAATAAACTAAAGAGAGAAATCGAAAAAGAGTTGATAAAAAAGTTTAAATTTAAAATCCATTTAATTTCATTTACCCCTCGCCACTTTCGGTGATGATTTTTAAACGAAAATCCACTGAATTGAGTTTTTGTGGCTTCCATTTAAAGACATCATAGCAAACGCCTGGCGTATAAGGTTGCTGCGAGGGCTGAAAGATCAGACCGTCGGGTTCGTGGGCCAAAGATCTTGAGAACTTCTCACCCAGCAGCGAGCCAGCTGTATTAATATCCCAAAATTCCTTATTACGCACACTGAATGGCTCCAAGGCGCGATTAATAATGCCATGCTTCATGGCCTCATAGCGGGCATCTAAATGGAATTCATTATAGCCATGGAAAGTTAAATAAAAATAGAATTATTTACCTATAACCTCATTTTTGATATAGGACAAACGATTGGGATAAAAATACTCTTTGCTAACATCACGATTATTCAACCAGACAATGTCATAGACCAGAAAACGAGGCGTCACCATTTTACCAATTTTATCTAGAACCATTTCCTAAAAACAAATAGCAAATTATATATTAAATAGATTTTAAAGAAGAGTTCAGAGTTCAGAATTACTCACTCCATCTAGCAAAGTATCCTCCAAATGTTCATTTAAATTATTTGCCCGGACAAAGGTTAAATTCTCTACTTGAAAACATGAATGATTGCGATCAAAGAAATAGATTTCATCGCGTTTATCTATCAGCATCATATAGCGTGTGCCATCTGCTTTCCAGGAGACTCGATAGGGAATTTCATGCAAGCGTTTGATATTGTGCGTGTCCATGGAGACGGGCTGAGAGCCGGGAAAGCCGTTCTTATGCCAATTGCACATGTCCTGGACCTTCCGCTGCAGCTCGCCCAAACGTGGCTGCTCCGCGACATGCCGCACACCCGGCACGCCCTCCATAAATGTGGGATTCTTGATGTTCATTTCGCGGCGTCGTTTCTTCTTGTTCGCCCCAGGGCCGCCCTCGCCTTCGCCCTCTAACGTCGCGTCGTCTAGATCCAAGTCCTCACTGTTGCCCCCGGCTGCTCCAGCCGCCAGCGCTGCTGCTGCCGCCTGCTGTGAGGTGGAGGAGGCATCATCATCATTGTATTGCCGCATTATTCGGCTGTCCATCATCACTTCGTCGCCATTGCTGCTGTCGTCATATTCCAGGCACCATTTGGGCTGCTCCGGGGCCTGTGGCGCATCCTCTTCGTCCTCGTAGCGACGGAACAACTCGTTTATGTAGTCCTGCTTGTAAATGCCCGGTGGCCTGGCCTTGGCAAACAGGGCCAAGGCGGCCGCCACTGAACAATCCATGCGCTCCACCATATACGATATGATGAGGAAACCCGTCCGATTAAATCCATGCGTACAGTGAACACCAATTATATCAAATGCCGACTCGTTGGTAAAATTATCCACAATCTCGATAAATGAGTGCGTCTGCTCTGGCGAGGGCGTTTCGCCATGCCCCCGGCATTGCAGCTTAATGTATTGGGCTCCGCGTTCTTCCACAATGGCGCGATCGTAAAATCGTTTTGTATTGGTCAAATCTATCCACAAGCCCAGTTTAAGCTAAGATTTAAAATGATGAGAAAGCAGTTTTTTTTTTTGATAATTAAAACACTCACCTTCATTGTTTTGCAATAATCGAAAATCATTTCTGGCAAAAACGTGCACTCAATGGGCATTTTGTCCTGGAAGGACTGATTTAGTGGCGTCTTAAAGGCTAGGAATCTGTCGGCAATTATCGTTTCACTTTTACGTGGACAATATAGCCAACGATTTGGCAATGGCCCAGAGCCACGATGATCACGTTCCCTTTGTGATTTATACATCTTTCTTTCTTTCTTTCCTTCTTCTTGTTTGTTTGTTTCTTGTTTCTTTTGTTGTCTGTGTGTGTGTGTTGTTTTGGATAACTGGCACTGACTGGCAAGCTGCTTCCTTCGGTTTATTCTTGGGGTTAGCAAGTCTATAATTTAACCATGAAACACTGAAGACAGCCAAGCTCAAGCTTCTTCTTCGCTTGCTTGCTGGCTGCGCTCGCTGGTTTGTTTACGGCACGAAACCAACAAACATTCACATTTGCAATTTTTTTGGTTGATTACAAATTTCTTTACATTTTCTCTAAATATATTAACAAAAAAAAATTGAACAACAACAACAACTGCACCAGTGGACAGACAGAGTGGCTGCTGCTTGAGTTTGTGTGTGTGTGCGTCACTGTAAATGTGACCACCACCACCACCGCCGCCGATAATATGCAAAATCATCGATAACTGCGCATCATTCGCACAAACTGCAAGCGAGTTGATAGCACCATTTAAAAAGAATTAAATTTAAATTTAATTCATGATAGCTCTACATAGATATATAAAAATGTATTAGTTTTAATTGAAACAAATTTATATAAAAATTTAAATTTCAGACAATCCGTTATTTCTAATTACCCATTTAGTTGTTTGAGGTCCTTGATAAGTATCAAATTTTACTGGTATTCTTCGCTTGCAGCTCCTGACTGTGAGTGTCCCACTGCATTTTAATAAAGGAATCATTTATGGTTATGGCTAGTAAGTGATATGCCAACTTTGTTTACCTTTGCATTTACAGCCTCGAAAAGTCTCAGGCAAAACCATGCACTTTTTTTGCAGTTTTTTTCTGGCATTGTTTCAGTGGCTAGAAACAATAAAGCATGGACTAATTTATTTACATTTCAAGCGCCACCAACTACCCATAAGGATTTGAATATTTTCGAGCATTTTAAGAGCTTTTGATTTCCTTGAAAACAAAGTTAATTCTCAGAAATTCTTAGCAGCGCGCACAGACTTTAATTTTGACGTCTATCTGTCGATAATACAAAGTCGATATCTTTAATTAATCAGAAAGTTCCCCTACCAAATTGAAAATTAAAACGGAATGCCAATTAAATTTTAATTCGAATTTGAATAACTAATTTATTTTCTGTTTCAATTTATTTACCACTTGGGCTCGTCTGGAGCCTTTGGAGCATAGCTAGCATCCTCATGGCATTTTAATAGGGAAAATACTTGTATATTTATTTACTTTGACTTTATAGGATAATTTAATTTGTGAATTTTTGAAATTAATTTCCCTGAGAAAGGAGGCAAATCGATAACAATGCAATCGACTTGTTAGCGCCAATTAAATGAATATTTAAATGTGAATTTGCTTGTGTGGCCGGCCACTTTGTTGTGGTTTTTTTTGGGCATTTGCTTTTAAATTTCCAATGCATTTGCAAATTATTTACTGCAGGGTAAATAAACAAACAAAACTATACACACACAGTTTATGCCAACTGATTTGCTACTGTATTTTCTACGTTACTTTGACAAAAGTAAACAAATCCGTTTGTTGTTGTTGTGCTTGTTGTTGCTTGTTGTCGGCCACAAAAATGTTTAAACGAAACAATAACAACGTCGTCGTTTCTGATGAGCGTCGAACTCTTTGCTGCTTGCTTTTTCCCTCATCTTCGTCCATTCGATGGATGATGATCATTGGCCAATTTCCATTGCTGATTTCGCATCTCTTTTTTTTTTTTGTTCATTTCTTTTAATTCAGTCATAAACTTGCGCACGTTGCGAATAAACGCACTTTATCAAGTTCAAAAAAAATATATATTTTATTTTTTTACCAGTGAAACTAAATTAAATTAAATTAAATAAACATAAACATATATTCTTAAATATAATTACAAATGGCTAGCAATGTTCCCGTCACAAAAGTCAAATATTCTGCAACGAATACACCAAAAATCACAGTGACCAATGTGGAACAACAACAACAACCAATAAAAAAAATAGCCAAGAAAACTATCAAGGTTAATGTTGAACCCAAATCACCGGATGTCCTCACTCCTTTGGCCCCCAAAAAAAGTCTAACTTCCATGTCCGATGAGGAAATCATACAGGAGAATCTCAAGGAAATACTTGATAAAAAATCTAGGGTAAGTAAATAAAAAATTCCTTGAATTTGCATTATGGAATTTTTTGCACTTTTTGGCAATTAGTCATAAAAATGCATCTGCAAATTTTATTTTTATGTGGGTGGAAAATTTTCACCTGGAGTCGAAAAAAAAAACTATAAAACCACAGAAACAACATTCCAGTGTGATTGAGATCATTACAAGCACGTCATAAAATGCTAAGAAAAATTCTACGACGCCATCGTTGCACAGTGGAAAATGAAATGAAAATTATAAATTTAATAGATTAAGAGAGCTTTATGAATGCATGGAATTTTTAAAAATTCAAAAATCCCTTAGAAATGGCGCAATTTTATCAAGAAAAAACTAACAAAAACAGGCCTCAGTCAATTTAAGTTAGTATTTAATTAATAAACAAAAATAGAATAAAGCCCACTGTGCAGCTGCAATTTCTTCTCTGAATTTCTTTAATATTCATTAAGATTCCTGTAAATTGAATTTTTTAACTGGCATATTTCAGTTTCACATATTTCAATTGTTTAATGGTTTCAATGAAATCTGGTTTATGTCTTGGTACACCCTATTTTCACATTATACAAATACTCATTAAATATATACCAACCTATATGTATATATTTTTATATGCATGATCTGGTTGAAGTAAAATTGTATAAACAAAAAATAATTTTATGGTTGCTGCAGAAGAAAAAAAACGACACATACAATCAAACTAACATATCATTTGTATCATATTAAAAATCCCATATCCATATCATTTTCCAGGAGGAACGCAAGGCCAATGGTCGTTTGGTGGCCGTAATTTTGGCATTCTTGGGTAAGCAGCCATAAATTATTGGAAATAATAATAAATAAACGGAACGAAATTAAATTTGCCTTTTGCCTTTGTCGATTTCGAAAGTGTTTTTTCTGGCCCTATACCATGCCATACACACCATCCAGAATTCGGCTGCCTTGGCTGGTGTCCTGGTACCAGCTGGCATAATGCTCTCCTATGGCTCCTGTGTGATTATCCTGGCCAAACGGGACAAACACAAACGCGCTTTATTTGTGAGTTTAAAAGCTGCTTGTACTTGTTATAAATTTAATTCAGCTTGCCACATCGTTCGCAGGAGCGGCACATTGAGGAGGTGGCTCTGAAAAACAAAAACGAACTGGAGGAAAGACATACGCGCATGAAGCAGACCGAAGAACTCAAAAACCAAAAGAAGCAGAATGGCAGCAGCTCGGCCACCTTGCAGTTTGTGAACGAACTGAAGCCCTCGGCGGCAGCCAGCGAGGAGCAGCGCAAGAAACAGCGACGTCAGCGTCCCAGGCATCGCGACCGTCATCGGGTGAATGAAATTGCCATTGTGAGCCCTGAATCGGCTCATGCCGAGGTCACAGTGCATCGTAGCACACCCAAACGTCCCAGTATTCGGCAGAAACTCTTTGGTCCCGCCACAATTGCCCATGTCAAGCTGATCGAGGTCCATGGCGACAATGAGCTGAGAGAGCCATCGCCCAGCAGCTCCTCGGTTGCCTCGAGAGAAGAACCGCTACCGCTGGCCAAGCCACAGGTGGCTCGTATGAGCTCCGTGCCATAACAATCAAAACAATCAAGCAAGCATATATTTATAAACGCATGGCTTAAGTAAATAAATGTAAATGTATTATAAAAAACATAAACAGGAAACATGATTTATAAATAGAAGAAACGCCCCAAAACAAAGGAAGGAAATACTAAAAATCGAATTGAAATTATTGTGGGCGTTTTTATTATTATTTTCATGTGCGTGCCTCTGGGCCAATTTTCATGGACTTGAGAATAAATGGAATTTTTTGTTGTTTATTTTTCGTTATAAAACAATTTCAATTTACACGCGCCAGAACTGCCAAGTCAATTTCAAATCATTTATCGACTCTCATCTCACATATCGAGCATATTTCGATACTGATATATTTTCATTGCGAAAAAAAAGAACTTCTCCTGAAATAATTTCAGTGTGTTTCTTCCTTTTTTTTTGGATTTAGATTTGTGTCTAAAATATATACAAATGTGTTAACCTAGCGTGATATTATCGTAACTGTTTGGTGTTTGTTTAGTGAAGTAAGCTTGTACAAAATGGTCTCTAAAACTAATTTCCAACAGAGTCGTTCGATTTCGATGCAAATTCAACAGCAACGTTCTAACTTGCGGAACTCGATAGCGCCATACCGGAAGCCAATTGGCAACCAAATGATGTATGCGTCTTGCCAGATGCCCAGTGATCCGCTGTACATTGATTTCAATAATCCCACACCACCGACAAACCAGCAGCAGCAGCAGCCAGTGGCAATTGCCCGAAACAATGGCCAAGGTGGCGAAGGCGATGGCCTGCAGGCGAAAAAGAAGTCGCTGAAGGCCAAGCAGCCCAAGGGAAAACAGCAACAGCGCGCGCCAAATCCAAAACAGGGCGGTGGCGGCCACATGAATGGGGGCGGTGGCGGCTACATGAATGGGGGCGGAGGTGGAGGAGGAGGACGTGGAAATGCCAATAACAATTGGCAGCAGAATCAACGCTTTCAACCAAATAATCGTTTCAATGGCGGCGGCGGAGGAGGAGGAGGACAGCGTAACAATGGTGGCTTTAACCGTGGCCAACAAGCGGGCGGTGGAGGAGGAGGTGGACCACCGAATCGTGGCAATGGTCGCTTTATGATGCCACCACAAATGGGTCCAATGGGTCCGCGTGGACCAATGATGCCGCCACCACCACCGTTTCAGCAATTCAATCACCAACCACCGATGCCGCCAATGCGCTGCCCCATGCCACAGATGCGTGGCCCACCGCCACCACCGCCGTTTCTGCACCGTCGCGGTGGCCCCAACCATCCACTGCCGCCACCGTTAATGGGCCCACCGCATCACCTGATGGGTCCCGGAGGTCCACGTGGAATGCCGCCGCGCGGCATGCCTCCTGGCGGCCCCTTCCACAATGGCTTGCACCTAAATGGCCATATGAATGGCGGCAAAATTAAGAAGCCAAATGCCAATTTAATTAAGCAGGCCGTCAAGGGTAAAAGCACAATTAAAACGCTTAAAAATATGGTCAATCAATATCCAATTGACAAGCCCTGGGTGAATGAGGAGATCCGCCTGGAATTTGACAAGAAAACTGATATTGAGAATCGTCTAAAGGGCAACAAGGACGATGAGCTATTTGCCCAATTTAAAATACATCGTGATAAGTTTGTCTCCCTCTACGAATTGGCCAGGGAGAATTATTTAAAACAAGAAGCCGCTGTGGTCATGTCCAAGGTAATTTACCAATAACAATTTATTTGTTTTTATTGTTTTTTTTTTCAGGACTTTTGCATGTTTTTAAATTCATTTCTCCCCTGTTTGCCCCCTTGTAGTTTGTAGTCTTTTATACTCTCTGTTGTTAGGTGCACATAGGCAGCAAAAACAAGAAAAAACACAATTTTTTAAGTATTTGTTTTCTTATTGTTAGTTTTTTTTTTTATTTTTTAATTTAAAACGTTAGTAAAATCGTTTGGCCATCAACTTTTTTTTCCAGGATGCCAAAGACAAAGACAAAAATGCAAATACAAATCAGACCAACACCGCAAAGGTCGGAAATACAAAAGATGCAACAATTCCAAAATCTAATTAAGAAACACAAACTTAAAAATTAGTTAATTAAAACAGCAGCAAAACAAAAATAATAAAACAAAGGCTGACAAAAAAAAAAAAAATATATAGATAAAAAAACCAACAAAAAAATGAAATGAAAATTAAACTTTTTTTTATTTATTTTTTAGTTCTACTTCAATTGAGAACTGAGCTTCAAGCAAACAAAAAAAAGAAAAGGAAATTGAAACTATTAAAATATTTATTTAAAAAAAAAAAAAACAACAAAAAAAAAAGAAGCTAAATAATTCAAATGTTCTTTGTAAAGTAAACTTTAAATGTAATTTTCCCCATGTTTTTTTCAACTTTTTTTTTTGCCAAAATTTAAATTGAAAATTAATTATTATTGTTATGAAAACCAAACCAAAAATTTATAAAATGTTTTCCAAAAAAAAAAAAAAACGAACATGAAATGAGAAATTCAACATGTATGAAATGAAACAATTTTTTCTTAATTGTATTTTTAAATTAATTCTTAAAAATAACAAATTAAGGTAATTTTCTAGCCTTAAAAAATATTATTGTCATTTGTGTGCATCTGAGGATTTGTTTTTGAGTCGTTTTTTTTTCCTCCCCCCACACAACCTCTGCATCCATTTCACATACACACAAACATTTTGTATTTATTCTTCATTTAAATTTATATGTATATATACGCATCTAAAATAAATAAATAAAATGAAACAAAAGAGCGCACACACACACACATTACTAATAACATTGACTTCTGTATAAATAAACACAAAAAAAAAAAATGTAAGCGCCCCAAGAAAGAAATTTTCCAATTTAGTTTGAAATCTTTATTTTTTTGTTTTATTTGAGAATTCTGTAATATTTGTGTTTTGTTTTTGGTTTATTTTAGAATCGGGTTAACAAGACTCCTATAGTTAATAATCAGGAGCATATTTTTGCTATACCGAATTTGCCAGTAACTCAAAAGAAACCCACTTATACTTGGAGATCTGCATAATTTTCAAGAATATCCATCAAAGAAAGCAACAAAAAAAACTAATCCATTTTTTTCAAGAATCAAATTAAAATTCAGAATTTTCATTTGGAGTTTTTTTTTGCCCAAGAAACTAATCAAATTGAATTCAGACGATTCAGAGTACAAAATCAAAAAAAAAAAAAAAAAAGGGAAAAGAGGAAGAATTATTTTTATTTAAATCAAGTTGGCAAGGCTGTTCGAAGAAAAAGCAGATTCCTTTCCTAAAACTTTTTAGCTTCATTTCATTAAAATGTTTATTAAAAGAATGCATGAAATCCCATCACATTTTAATTGAATTTGAAATAAAAAAAATCAAAACCTAATTTATACATTTGTTTTTTATTTAAAAAAAAAAGAGGGTGGACAGGAAATCAAGTTGTTTCGGCTGCTGTCTGTTTGTCATCGTCTGTGTCCTTTTGTTTCTTCCACATTTTGGCCGCAGCGAGCAATTTCAGATTTGGCCTGGTCATTTCATCTTCAGGGAATATGTAATCAAAGACTTCCTCCCAACCTTCTTCAACGCCCTCCTCGGAAATAATCTTTTGCCGTTTCTTAATACGTCTGGGCATTTTGTCCATAACCTTTTGCAGATTGTGGCCATAATCACGTTCAAAATCACGCCAAGCTTCCAGCAGCAAAACACGCGATTCCTTGTCCTCCAATTGGCGCAAAGTCTCATTGGCTCGCTCATAGACGCGTCGTGCCAAGCGTATATTTAAATCGGCATCTTCCTTGGCATCGCCATGCCTAATGCCCATTTCAAATTTGGCAAATGATATCCACACTTTGACATGCTGTGTGCGCTCCAGCAGACGATCATACAATTGGCGGGCCAATTCTGTTTCGCCCAGAGCCACCTCAAAGTCAATGTAGGCCTTCCACAGCAGCTCGGGCATATCGAGGCGCGGCTGCTGCACGGCCAGCTCATAAATAGCCCGGGCTCGCTCAGAGTCGCCCAGCAGATTCTCCAGTTCGGCAAATTTCATCCAGGTGACGCAATTCTCGGGCCCAAATTCCAGAAACTTTTCGTAGAGCAAGCGACAACGATCAAATTCACGGAGCTGAATTTCCAAATCAATATAACCGCGGAACAGCTTGTCGCGCGGACACATGCCAATGGCCATGCCCAGGGTTTTCCTGGCACGCTGCAGATCCTTGCAGCGTATCTCGAATTGGGCATAGAGCAGCCAGAATTTGCTAAACGTAAACTGTTTGTGCGGCAACAATTCCAGGCAGGTCTTGTAAATTTGCCGTGTGCGTTCCACATCCTCCGCCTCGAGTTCTTCGTAGAGGGCATAGTTAATCCACAAGTAGATGTAACGACGCCAGTAATTCTTCTCATTGGCCGGTGGCACATTCGAAATGGCTCGTTCATAAGTCTCACGTATCACATCCTTGTCGCCCTCGGCCTCGATGAGTCGCAGGTAATCGAACCAGGCATCATAGTTGGTGGGATTGGCTATCACCTCCTGCTCGTATTGATATTTACGCTTGGATACAATCACATCCTCAATGCCCGCCCGATCGCCGTATTTCTTCTCGTGAATTGTGTACGCCTTGAACAGCTCGGGTGTTCGTTCCTTGGGCAAATGATCCAGGGCGTATTTGTAAATACACCGAGCTCGATCGTGCTCCTTCTGCCCCTCTTCGAAGCGGGCAAAGGCAATAAACAAACGCTCCTGTATATAATCATCGCCAAAGAACTCAATTGCTCGTTCATAGACACGCCGCGAGCCATGAATGAAGCCATGGGATTCCTCGAAGCGTGCAAACTTTATCCAATTCTTTACATCTGGGTGAACGTAGACAAACCTTTCGTAGACTTCGCGCGCTCGATCTATTTCCTTATAGCGCAACTCAAAGTTCACATACGTTTGCCAGGCCTGCTCCTCCGGCTGCCATTCCATCCAGCGTTCAAAGACTTGCCGTGCGCCGGCCACATTTTCCAGCATTTCCTCCATGTAGGTGTATTTGTACCAAAATTGATTTACACGCGGCATTATAGTCACCGCCCGATCCCACAAATTGCGTGCATGATTCACCTGTTTGTTTTTCATCTCCATTTCGGCATATTTCAGCCAAATGGTAATATTCCGATGCTCATTGTCCAAGGCACGCTCCCATATGGAACGTGCTCGCTGTATTTCCTGCTGCTGCTCCTCCCACTGGGCATATTTGATCCAGTGACTGACAACCATGCGATTTTTACGTAAATTATCCTCAAACGTTTTTCGTTTACGCTGCTGGTAGTCGGCCAATTCAGCTGGATCGGAGATTTTCTGTTTTGGTGGTGGTGGCAATATCTCCAAATCACGTTCCTTGGCCTCACGGAGCAGCTGCTCCGCCGTAATTTGTATTTCAGCCGGTGCTTTGTTTTTCACCTAAAAAAATGTTTGGTGTGTAAACGTTTGCAAATATGCCAATGCCGGAAACAGCAAATCACACAACTTACCTTGGCCACTTTGGGCATTTTCTGTGGGCGCTCCATTTTAATTTAAATCAAGCTTTTCAATAAACAAAACTAATTTTTATTTGGCTAAATGCAGAAATTTCTATTTTAACAAACAAACACGCAAAAGCAATCGATAACTTGCCTATCGTTTCGCCTATTTCGAGCCAAAGTTGGCAGTGCAGCAGAAACAGCTGCTTATTAATCGAGTTTTAAAATCAAATACATTTATTAAAAAAGGTAACAAAAAACCATATTAAAATTATTAAAAAAAAAAAAGATAAATAAATAACTATGCCTTTTATTTGAAAATACGCCATGAGGAGTTATTTTGAACTTTCACCTTCTCCACTAGCCAGTGATTTGGATTCGTCAGATATTCCCTTGAAAAAAACAGAAATTTAAAAAAAAAAGTGAATTAATTTGTTTTCCAGCTCATTTACCGATTTTTAACCAAGGCATTCAAAGTCTCTGCACGCAAAGTAGCCAGCGTACCACAATTTCCACCATATTCCGCTGGCAACATGTCACGCGGCACAAACTCATAAAGCGTATCAATGCTGCTGGTATGAAAGTGAATCTGAAAAATGAAAACCAAACCAAATAACATAAGCTACACAGGGAAAAAGTCTAGCTTAATGCCGCCCCACCAATTTATAAACTTCATCGCTAATGAAAGGCTTCACTACACTAACAATCCGATCAAGATAAGTGGGACAATTGACCATATGAATGGCCTTCAAACGCACTGGAAATGCCAATTGCAGGAACTTGATATAAGCCCGTAATGTGCTAATGGTCAGGCGAGATATATGACGCATGGTGGTGCCCATCATATCAAAGATTTGAACTTCACCCTCGGATAGCAAACTGGGCTGTTTAATATCATCCATGGTTATAAAACGACAATCGGTGACCATGAAAAAGGCCCGAGTATCTTCTGTGTGATGCATCTACAAAAATAATTTCAATAAACCAATTGTTGATTTTTTCTATTTTACTGATTTAACCTTGCTTGGCTCAAAGTCCCTGAAGCGATAAAGCGAAACTTTATATTTCTCTGGCGTGAGGCCGGGTAAGGGTATAATATCTCTAAAAATATACGATATAATATATAAGAATTTTCTCTTTAACAGGTAAAACAAAATACTCACGCATATTCAAAAGTACGACGAGAATCTTCATCCAAAGGATCCCGATTAATAAACAAATGCGGATGCTTATTGCGCAAAGCATAATTCACCTCGATAAGCTGTTTGGTGTCCTCCACATTTCCATACATGCACTGATAGAAACGACGCAACAGTAATTGGTCTAGAAATAGCAGCAGAAGACGAAACCAAGAAAATTTTATATCTCTCATTGCTGATGACGTAACGAAATTGCCAAGTGTTTGCCGCATTGCGCTTTCTGCTTACAAACGACCTCATTAAGCTTACCAATTTCCTTGGGTAACTTTGGATTCTTTTGAAACCATTCAGTTAATTCCTCGAGCCTCAATTGTATTTCCATTTCATTGCTCATTGTCCAGACAGAGAGAGAGAGAGAGAGACAGAGAGAATAAATAATATTCCTTTTTTTAAAAATATATTTATTTTAGTCCGTTTGCAGCCTGTTGCGTTTAAAGTTTGGCGCCCAACTGATTGACAATATTTTGTTTGATTATTTCAAACTTTCGTAGCTTTTGGGCAATTATAATTTTTTTTAATATTATAATTGTTTTTTGTTGCCATTTATTTTTTTTGTGGTTCTAATCACCAAATCGTGTTTGGAATTTGCTTCTCATGCAATCAAACCTTTTTGGGATCCATACCATTCCAATTCCATTCCATCGTATCCCCAAATATGTTTATAGTTATTTAATACATCTCTGATTTATTTATAATTAACGTATTGGCATTTTTTATGATGACAATAAAGATTGCGATATATTTGTGGAAACACTGCGAACAGCCACCGGTGACAATTTAGGCCTCAAATTGGTTTTATTACTCATAAAAAGGACATAGCCAATTAGTTCCAGCATATCAAGAAACAACATTAACAAGTTCTGGAAAGTCATGAATAGGTTCTCGGTGGTAATTCCATACAAAGTCCAGCACAGCGAAATGACTGAACCGCCAAAAATGCTATGAAGGGATATATTCGTAGCATCTCGATTGGTATAAATGTTTTTAATCTTGAACAAGGGCCCGATGACGGCGCCACTCATCAAACCCGTCATAATCATGCCCAAATAGACTTGATTTCCCACCAGGGAATACGAAATGAATGAGACAATCATTAAAATGACAAAAATCAACTTGATTTTCATATTCGCTTTAAGTTCCGGCGGAGCATAAAAATAAATGACCGTGATAAAGAATAGATTGAGTGCAATTCCACCAGAATTAATGCGCAGCATTACGGCATCATTAGAAATCATGGCCATGCGACAGCCGAGAGCTGTCAGCAGTAATCCTCCCAGAAATCCATCCGGATGATAGGCACTACTATCGCGCTTAACTTTAATCTCGTAAATCACTTGCAAATTGGTCAAAAACTGCAGAGCCGTCAAAGTCATGGCAATTTGCTTGAAACAATTACCATATGGCGATAAAATTGGTATCAATACCGAAATGCCCAACATGTTGAATCAGAGAGAAAGATTTGAAAAAATATACAAAATATAATTATTACGTTAAATTTTTTTACAACTATTCCGTTTGAATTCTAAATTAAAAGTGTTTTGTTTTAAGTTTTTATTTGACATTTACTAAAAAAACAATAAGCAAAGCTTACTTTGTTAGATTTAAGGCAAGACAACCAATAATCACAAATCTTTTTAATATCATAATTTATTTTTTAAATTAAAATTAAAACCACGACCAACGACTTTTGGCTGGTGGTGGCTGGGTAACTTTCCAATAGCTTTCATCGCTTAGATAAGGTCTAGAAATGATTTATTTGTAATATTAGTTATTTAATTGAAATTGAAATTAATTTACTCACGTTTTCTCTTTTAATTTAGTTAACCAATAGCTTTTAATGTCTGCCACTTTGCCCGCATTTCCACCGTATTCCTCGGGCAACATTTCTTTGGGCACACATTTATAAAGACTTTCCATACCCTCGGTATGAAATATCATCTAAAATAATATACAATATTATTGTAAATGGTAGGTAATTAAACAAATGAACTTGGGCTTACCATTTTAAAGACTTCATCTCGTACAAAGGGTCTCATAAAGTTAACCATACGATCCAAAATGCTGGGGCAATTAATCAAATGCATCCCTTTCAATCTTGAGGGATAAGCCTCGTGTAGAAATTTCATATAAGTGCGTAAAATAAATATCGATACACTGAATAAATGACGCATTGTATATCCCTCTACGTCAATGATTTGTACATCACCCTCGGCCAGATCTTCATCTGGTTCCTGATCTTCGGCATCGGGCATGGTAAAACGTACATCGGCCATCATAAAAAATATTTTACTCTCCTCTACCGAATTGCGCTGCCATTTATAATTTTAATTAATTAATTACAGCTTAGTTTCTTATGGAAGAATAAAATTAAGCTCACCGATCGTGGATCTAAGTCAACCATGCGAAACATTATAAGTTTCAATTTTTCTGGTGTCACACCGGGTAAAATTAATAAATCTCTAAAAAAAAAATACTAATAAAAAAATTCCTATTTATTTTATTGGATTTACTTACGAGTCTAAAAGTCCCTGGGCAGTTAAATCATCTTCCATATTACGTTCTAAAAATAAATTCGGGCTTTTATTTCTCAAATCATAGTTCAATTGGATAAGTTTTTTAGTGGATTCCATATCATATTCCATGCACTTGAAAAAACGACGCAGTACAATTGGTTCTATAATAATAAAAAAAAAAATAGATCATTGTTATAACAAATTCTAATCAGATTGTAATTAATTGATAGTCAATTATTGATAATCATCAATAATCCTTACCTATTTTAGCAGGCAGTTGGGGATTATTTATGAACCATTCTTCTAATTCTTTTAATTTTTCTTGCACTTCATTAGCCTCTGGTACTTTTGTAGCCATTTTTATGCTTTATTTGTTTATGTTTGTATGTTTTTCACGCTTTCTCCTCTAATAACAAAAGTTGCGCTATGCGCTCACTGGAAAAACACGCTGGGGAATGTAGTGCGTTCTGCTCCAAACTGAGTGCCCCCGCCGAATACAAAGCGTCTAAATTGATAAAGCCAAAGCTGCTTGATCGTCGTGTGCAAATGCATACATATGTATGTATGAAAGATTTAATTGAAAAAAAAAATACTAGCAAAGCCCTCCAACAACAACAACAACGATGAAGACGATAGTTGTGGTTAGTGAAGCGCTTAAATAACTTGATTAGAATTGTAATTAGCCAGTTAGCTTTTGTTGCTCTTTGTTTCTTCTCTCTCTCTCTCTCTCTTTTGGAAGCTTTTTATGGCAAAGCTCGTTGGGCTTAAGAGTTAATTAGTTAGAAACATATGTTTATATTCTTTTTCTACTTCATATTCTTCTAACTCAAAAATCGAAAAGTTTATGCGTTGTTTTTTTTATTTTATTACACATTTATTAAGTACATTCATAATTTAATTATGTAGTTTGATGATTTTGGAATAAAGTTTTATATATATTTACATTCACTAATAATAATGATAGGTTTCATTTTTTTTTTATTATTTTTTCGGTCCAACCGATTTTATTGGAAAGTGCGCATTCATTTTCATAGTTGACTGTTATTTTTTTTGTTTTTTTTTTTTTTATTTTTTGTAAAGTTACAAAATGTTCAAAATTTGTTCATTTCTTTTGTGTTAAAAATGTTAACATTTTTCTTACATTTTAGGATTTCACCTTATTATCTTTTGACAGAATTTTACTCCTTTTTTTTTTAATACCTACATATTTCAAATATTTTTATATGATCTGTTAGCTTTCAGACTCTGAGGGGCGAAAAAAAAAAGAAAATCCATTTTGCTGACATTAAGACACAATTTATTATATAATTTTTTTATACTCTTTTCCTTTTTTTTTTTTGTTAACAATTCTTTTTGATTTAACATTTTAATTGACCAAATATTTGGGGCTTTATCAAGTCAAAACAAATGTTAATTTAAAAATTTCTTAAAGTTCTCAAAGTTCTCATTCAAGTCTAGTTTAAATACAATTAATACAAATATTACATTTAGAAATACATTTAGAATATATATCTTCATCAATCAATCAATTATTTGGCACAATGTGTTTATTTTTCTTTATATTTTTTATGGTATTTCATCATCAATTTCAAACTACAGGCAGAGAATATATAGTATAGTTTTAAATGGCGATATGATCTCAAATATATATATGTATATATCAATATATCAATAAAGCTCTACTCCTGAGGTTCCTTGACCCAAAGAACACAGCAAAGACAAGTTACAACAACAAAAAAACAGTTCTAGGCTTTAATTTTGGCAATGACTTTTAGTTGATTATATATAGAGTTGAATACAATACTTTCAAGTGTAGTCGCTCTCTCTTTTTTGAAATACTGACGGGTTTATTATTATCCATTTATTAATCTCCATTTTACCATCTTCCCAAGGACCCTGCGGCTGTGGTGAATCTTAGCTACATGGTATGAGTTCTTGCCACAGTGCCCCGCCTTCGTGACTAGCTGAAGATGCTGCGTCATAAGCTGATGAGTGTGGCCTTCCGTTGGGCCTCCAAGCGTATTTCCAGCATGGCATAGGGCGGCACACTGACCACCAGTAAGATGACCAAGGCAATTATCTTGGCCGACTCGCAGAGAAAGCCATGGGCCGCAAAGGTAATGGCCAGACCCAAGAATTTCATGCCCTGCAGGGGAGCTGTGATTTCGGCCACATGATTGGCATGATTGAGTGTAACCAGGGCCAGCAACAGGGTCTCCCACATGCCATTGCAGGCGCCCCAACTGGCAGCAATTACATAGAACAAAGCACTGTCATCACTCGAGGGCTTCCAGCTGGACAAGGCCAGCAATAGGCAGGAATGGAAAAAGAAACCAGCCACTGCAAATAGAATAAAACTTGAAAAAGACCCCTTTTTTTAAAGGCTAAAATTAAATTTACTCACATATGACCACCAGACGCTTGGTGTGCCTAAGCAACATGCTCAATGTACAGGATACAATTAGCTGCATGAGGCCCATGCCAATCATGGCACCAGCCACCATGCTAATGCCCAAGGAACAGGATACAAAGGCCTGCGAAATATACTCAAATTATGATCAATTGTAATTATAATTTCAACTTGAACTTACGCGCAAGAAATCAGCCAGCATATAGGCCTGTTCGGTGCCCACAAAATAGGCCATGGGACCGGCAAATAGCAGAGTGTCGACCAAATCTTTAACAGTTCGCTCTTGACGAAACGTGGCCTGCTCCTTGCCCATGCCCAGGGACAAAAGACCCGAGGCCAAAGATAAAACCAAATAAATGCCAATTAAGGTTTGAGCTCCCGAGTGGCCGGTGCTGCCTATAAATTGATCATAGATCGAGATGGGATTCGAGGGCAAAGATCCAGCTGCAGCAGCACTGCTCTCATTGGCCAAGGCAGAGACCAAGCCAATCAAATGACTGCCTCTCAGGGGACACATATCGGCACCACAAATCCGATCGCCATGCTCATTACGATTATAAAAATCATCCAATTGTGGCCAATAGTTGTGGCGTCCAAATATTATTGAGTTATTCTGTGCTGCTGTTGCTGCTGTAACCTCTACAATTCCACAATTCCAGTCCTTGGAGGTGCAGACCAAGACCAATGAGGCAATCAGGGCACCCAGGATTAGGCCCAAATCCTGCGAGGCCCTCAGCCAACGTGCCAGACGTCTAACCTTTTGATCCCGATTACAAAACATTTTGTGTTCCTCCTGGTGCAGCGGATCAATGGGCTGGGCCGAACTCAATGTACACTCGTGCTGGGAGCAGCTCAATTTGCCAGCATAATGGACAATTAAGGCTGTTTTCCCCGTGGTCGCTCCGCTCAAAGTCAATCCGAGCAAAACATAGGCCGGCAACAAAGTATAAATCGAGGCATATAAATGTGAGAGTAGAAATAAACTAACAGCCAGATAATTGGCAGCCAGCAAGGGTAAATAACCAAATTTCCTTATAAGTCTCACAGTCAGCAGACTCATAATGGCAGCCAATAGGAATAAAATGCTTAATAATAGCGAACCAATGGCCGGGCCAATGTGCAGCCAATGTTCTCGATGATGCCACACCGAACTGGAGCCCTGCAGGGCCAGCACAGGCAATAAAACCGTATTCATCAAACCATGGGCAATGGTCAGGCAGGTGAAATGCTTCCAAACCTTTTGACGGACATGGGCCGGCACCTTGTGACGGCAATTGCGATTATTCAAGGTAATCAGACGACGTATGGACGTAGCACCAATTGAACTATTCATCGACTCACGACGTCTCGAGGCAGCCAGGGCAGCCTGCACTTGAAACGAGGAGACGGGATTAATGCGATGCGATCTGGTTGAGATTGGTGAGTAGGCAGCCAAGTGCTGAAAAGTAAACAACAACAATAACAGCAGCAGGGGGGAAGGGAGGAACAACAACAACAAATCTGATTAGCTTTCATGTGGCGCACGCAATAAACAAATTATAATAACAAAGAGTTGTTCTCCCTAACCTAACAAATTGCACTACTCACCTCCATCATTTGCTCATCCCAGACATTTTGAGCGCCTCCCGAGCTTCTAGTTCGCATCACACGATGACGCGTTGTCAGCGAATGCCTATGATGATGCTGATGCTGATGCGAATGTTGATGAAATGTGTGTGGCGGATATTTTTTGCCCACCACACTCCCGCCAAGTCCAAGCATTGCAAAACTGCTCAATTGCTGTTGCTGATGAGAGCCAATTGTGGAGGATGCTACTGCTGCTACTGCTGCTCCTGCTACTCCTGCTGCTCCTGTGCCATTACCCAATTCACCATTTGTATTAGTTGTTGTTGTGGCTGCTGTGGTCGCTGCTGTGGCCGTAAGACTTAAAGAGCCACCGCCAATTGCCATGCCAGCCATAATATAAGCATTATACGAGGATTGCTGAGAAATAACAAGTTTTTTGCATAATTCACAGGAAAAATGTTGGCTTAACTAAACTAAAAGGATTTATTTCATAATTCCCAGTAATTGTACATTTTAATGAGAAGGCGTTTAAATAAACAGTTAGACAGAAAGCCAATTAACCATTATAAATTGTAAACATGTATATTTTTAGAATAAAAATGTTTGTTTTGATATATATTATCCCAACTAATAGGTTATAGTGCCATATATATATACTAGGTGTGCCAACAAGGGCTTCCCTTGAATTCACAAATTCAAAATTGAACGATTATTTTTGGATGTAAAGCTCAACAATTTTAGCGCGTTCTTTTAGCGTGTAATTATTTATAATTAAAATGAAATATATTGAAGTTTCTAAAACTCGTTTGGTTGTCAAAATCGGATAAGGCAAATCAAAGATATTCAATTTTAAAGTAGGGAAGCTCCTGTTGGCGCACCTTGTATATAAAACTATGGTTAATAATTATTTAAAATTTATATATTGTCTATGAATTTCTTTCAAATGATTTAATGATTTAATTCACTAATAAAAGATAAATAAAGATACATATACAAATGATATAAAGAATATTTATTTTAAGATTTTAATTTAAATTACTTTGTTCAATAAAAAAGTTTATTCTTAAAACATATAAAACTACTTGTGTATTTATTTATCATAAACTCTTGAGTTTTAATTGACCAAATATTTCTTGATAAAATTCTTGACTACAATAAATTCCTAGAAATTTTATGACTACTTGATGATTGATGATATAAAAAATAAGGTTGCATAAATTCTTAGAAAACCAGAAGCAAAAGCAATTCCACATATCGTTATAAAATGGAAAATAATTACATTTCCTTGTTGCAAGGTTTTTTATTCTTGGTAAAAATTTAATCACATTTGTGTTGCACAAATTCTTAGAATTTCTAAATTGATTGATTGGTTTATTTTAAATAAAAATCGATTTCTTTATTTATTAAATAACACTTACCTTTCTTTGTTGGGCAAATATGGACAAGCGTTCCCTTTCACGACTCGTATCCCGGACTCTCTGCTCCAAAAGAATCTCATATTCTCGACGTTTCTCCCGTTTACGTTCGGCTTCCTCCAATTCATGTAGATTTGGTAGGCTGCCCATATTTTTTCTATGAGTTTTTTAATTTGTTATGTTGCAATTGCAATTTAGAGAATATTTTACACGTCTCTCTCTCTCTCTTTCTCTCTCTCTCGCTCGCTCTCTCTCTCTCTCTCTGTGTCTTTTGTGGACTTAAGTTTCCATTCTAGAGAAATTTATGTCCTTTTATGCATTTGTATGCTGTATGAGCAAGGATTATTTGGGTTATTTGTCTGTTTTCTTTATATGGTATATAATGCATCCATGATCTGGCACTTGCCGACTTCTCTGCTTACTGCCGGAAACGGAAGTTGGCATCTTGAATTAAAATACTCGAAAACCTAATTGCATGGCACACATCCTGGGCAAATTACTAGAAAATGCAATTGTTGTCATTTCCACAATATGCACCATTTAATCCATAAGGAAAGCGATTTGTATTTAAACCACAGGAAATTTATGTTTGTAGTTTTGCTTTCTCTGGCTACAAATATCCTAAAGGATATGCTTGAATTGTTATAGTTCTTGTTGTTCTTAAGTAAACGATATGTCTGGAAATCAAATAGAAAAAAAATCAATCAAATTATTATAAATTTGAAATAAAACCAATAAAGAACTGAAAGCACATTTTTTGTTTAAAAAAAAAAGTTTAAAACTATGTTTTTAGGAACTCAAAGATCGTGTACAATTTTTTTATTAAAAATTTAGAAAAGTTCTTAGAAAATTTAGAAATTTTGGATTAATTTAAAATAATTCAGTTTAAATTAAAAGAGAACTTTAAAAAATCTAAAAAAGTTCTTAGAAATCTAGTAAAACTTTATTTTAAAAATGTAGAAATGATTTAAATGTAGAACAAAATCAAACATTTAAAACAATTTTATAAATAGAAAAAAATTTACAAAAGTTATTTAAAAAATGTTGCTAAGATTTTAATAAATTTTATAAGTTACATTTAATATCAATCATATTTTCTTTCTATTTGAATTTAAATTTAAAACAAAATATTTATAATTTCTTTTTTTTCTCTCTTTATCTTAAATTGCGTTTTTTTTTGTTTTTTTGCAATTTGATGCCCGCTTTCTCTCGGTTCATTTTTCTTGAGGTTAAAAGGCCAAATTGTATACGTGTGTGTGTGTGCGTATTTGTGTGGAAACATGGAATATTTAGGCATTAATTTTTGATGTTTCAAGTTCCACGTGGAATACAAGCAGTCCAATTAGTTGCAGGCATTAGAAGGATCCTTACCTATCCCTAAACCAAAAAAAATAAACCCACACACATACAATAAAAAGGAAACTTTTCTATTTATCTACATGGATGGCCTACAAACACACATAAAAAGCTTAAACTTTGTGTGTGTGTGTGTGCCAATTCGCATAAAATATCATCAGGTGTGTTCACATAGCATAGACACGAACATAAAAAAAAAGAAACTCTATATATATATATATGCGTTGGTGTGTGTGTGATGGCCATTTTACCTGTATGTACACACACACACACACTCACACTTGATATTCCATTTAAATTTCATTGTTAAATATTTAAAATAAATGCTCAGACACAAAATCATAGCAATTCCAATGGGGGAGGGTAAGAAAAATAAATAAAATGAATTTAAATGTGGGACATCCACGCCCCAAGCGCGAAAAAGTATGCTATGAACAACAGCAACAACAACAACCAACAATGGACCAGCCCATCATCAACAGAAAAGAAGAAGAAAAAAAAAACTTGAACGGAAAATGAATATTTTAAAAACCAAACAAAAAAACAACAAGAACAAGACAGTCACACACACACACACACACACAGACAGACGCACGCTTTCATGTCGCAGTAGCAAAAAAAAAAAAAAAACCTTGTATTTTATTTACTTTGTTTTTCTCTCTTTTTGGTTTATTGTTTTTTTCACACACTTTAATTAAAAAAAAACAAACAATTTTTTAATGCACTTTTAAAAACTTTTAATATATATTTTTTATTTTCTGTTCTGTTTTCTTTTTTTCAGTCAGTCTCAGTGCCTTCAAATATTTGCCGCATCCTCAGCCTCATGCAAACTGCTCCAAAAACACACTAAACGCCACAAAACAGAGCTGCTGGCAATTTTCACGCACTTTCTTCTTGCTTTCGTTGTCCTCGTCCTCGTCTGTTGTCATCCCACCAAAAAAGAAAGAAAAAAACTCACTCAGCGTCGACATGCGCACTGATTGATGTTGTTGTTGTTCTTGTTGATGCCCCAACAACAACAAAAAAAGTCCTTCTTCAGGCAGCAGCAGCAATGATTGCACCACCAAAGATTCTGTTGTGGCAGTCAAAGTCAAAACTCCTTCATCTTCTTCTTTTAATTACTTAACTTTTCTTTTTTTTTATTTATATAAATATACATATTTATTTAATAATATATGTAATGAAATATATATATTTTTCTAATTGATTAAACTTATTTTCAACTATTTAGAATATGCCTACAATTTTTGCCTAATTCATCAACTAATTTAAGAAAAACAAATTTCCATGACTCATTTATTACTTATTTGTTTTGTTTTTGAGTATTTAATTATTTTAGTATATTTATAGATGAAAAGAACACACACTTAATTAATACGAGGTCTGTTTAAAAAGTAAAAATCAAAAATCTCCTAATATTTTTTGTTTCAGGAAAAAACTATGCAAAAATCTATAAAGATTTTGTTGAGATATTAAAAATATCTGGAAAATTAATTATAGCCCAAAAACTATAAAGAACAAAGTAAGATTATAAAGATTTTGTTCAGTTATTATGGATAACCGGAAATCTATAAAGAACACAGTCGTTAGTTAAAATTAACCAGATATTTTTATAATAAACACAAAACTAAGCAAAAACCAAAGGAAAACTAAGTATGCAATTTATGATTACTTTTTAAACAAATCTCGTAAAGAAAATTAATATTATTATTTTTGTCTTTTGTTTGTTTTTGTTTAGAAATGCAAAAGATTTGAAATGCATAAATATATCAAGAGAGAGAGAGAGAGAGATATATATATAATTTTATATATTATACTACAGTTCTTGTTTTTTTTTGTCAATTAAAAATGCCAAAAAAATCGCCAACAAGTTTCGAAAAACGTAGAGATTACTACAAGTTTAAAAAATTACTTGTTTGGTCAGTTTTTGTTTTGTTGTTGTTTATAATTAATAAAGAGGGAGACTTTCAAATATTATTAATAATAAATTTAAATACAAATTAATAACAAACAATAAAATAAAAATATACATTTATATATATATATATCTGACCAAAAAAAAAAACAGTCTCCAGAGGTATAATGCCAACATCACAACAACAACAACAAAAATAATAATAATAATAATAAAAAAATTCAACTAACATTGATTATTGCTGTTTGCCAAATTGTTTTCATCATTCAATTTGTAATTGAAATTTAAATATAAATTACACCATTTTCTATGCTTTTCACCCATTTTGGCTTCGCATTGCCTCACAGCATTTAAAAACGGATGCGCTTCATAATCAAATTTACGCAATTGTGCCTGAAATTCTTGATTCTCTCGCGTGGAATTGGCCGGTGGCAAATAAAGACCACTGGCCAGGCCAGTCATTAAACGTATGCATTGTTCCACAATGAATTTGAGCGAGGCCCGACGATGCAGCTCAAAGCATTCCCTGGAGCCATAAAGCTCACGCTGCTCCATACACAGCCGAATATCGTGGGCAGCCACATTGCAGCAATAGAGAAAGGAGCGCAATCTTTGGCCACTTATTCCACTGCGATTCAAATCGGGCAAGAGCAATTGAATTAAGCCTTCCGTATCTTGCAGATTGGACCAGCTCAGATCATAGTAGGCTATCAAATCACGCAAACTGTCCAGCGTCAATTCCGGCTGATCGAAACAAAGTTCGTAGGCTCGCGCCAGGACAACTTGGCGATAATAATAGCTGCTATAATCGCTGATATGCTTCCGTATAAACTTCTCAGTGCGCATCAACTCGGATTGGAGCAGACAGGGAGCATTCTGGAGCACCCATTGGCGATGCGACCAGGCATGATAATTGCTGGCACAACGATCGGCGGCACGTTCACAAATTCCAATTTCATTCGGCCAGTCAATGGCATCGGCACCTGAAAGAACACAGAGATCAACCTTCTTCTTCTACTTCATCTTCATCTTCGTTTTCTTACTTACTTTGAAAGGAATACAACCAGCGACGATAGGCAAAGGCCTCATTCGATTTTGGCTTTATGGATAAGACCAAAGCGGAGAATTGCAACTCTTTGTTGATGCTCAAACGATTCTTTTGCACTAATTGACGGCGTATGTGCCAAAAGGTGGTCACATCTGGATTTATTAATAGCGCCACATTCAGGTACTTGGCCAGCGTATCACTCAATTGTTGTTGCTGTAATGTGCGTAATTGTTGTTGCATAGATTGCCTGCGATGACTGATTACCGTTTGATGGGCATGATCATAAACATGCTGGGCACACCACGATTCCAAGCCCAAATTGTGCTCCACATGAACCACCGGCGATTTATTGCAATTTGTCTCCTTGGGTATAATTTCAAATGAGGATCTATAAGTAATTTTTTGGGTTAATTTAATAATTTATTTATCTTTCTTTCTGTATTTTGGATTTTTCACTTACAAATCGGCATCTTTGAGAAAAACATTATTTATATCTCGTATGATTTTCTCGCAGAGAACTTTTTTTTCATTATTAAAATCCACATTCATATCAACTTCCATGGCGCTTTTGAATTTCGTCTGTGATCAAATTTCAATTTTTTATATCTATATATTTTTGTTTTTCAGCCTTCAATTAATAAATAAATAAAAATTATGGCATTTTGTGGATCTCCGGTTTAATTAAAATTCACTTTAGGCTTTTTTTTTTGTCAGCTTTTCAAGCAAATAAATTTCAATTAAAAACAAACCGAGCACAACGAAGAGGAAACTACTAAAATGAATTTGTTTTTATTGTTATTGTTGTTTGTTAGAATTTGGGGGCCCGGGCGAAGCAACGGCCGCCAAAGCACACGCACACGCGACAAATGTTAAAGCGGCTGCTGCTGCTGTTGATGCTGCCTGCTGCCGCGCAGCCAGCGCAAGCACACACACAAACACAGCTCGAGTTATATATTTTTTCAATTATTTGAATGCGGCAAATCTTCCCTACTGGCCGCTGCACAATAAATGCAAAAATATTCTCACACACACACACAAACGCTAAATGAATTGAAATTATTAAATGTTTTAAACGAATAAGTTGCTGTCGTTGTTGTTGTTGTTTTTGTTATTTTTGTAGTTGCAATAACATGTGTTTTTTGAACACAAACAGAGCTGCCAACTTGTGTAAAGAATCGATTAGCACCGCATGGGGCTGCCACCCTAATGGTAAATTGAGTTGGCAGCATTTTTTTGCATTTGTTTGACGATGTTCTTACAGCTACGCTCACTCTCGCTGTTCATGTTTACCACGTGCCCGCCAAATATTCAGGATTTGCCAAAATGTCGAATTTCCTGCCCTTAAATTCAAGAAAGTATCAAAAGAAGGCTGAAGTAATAACACCAGATACCATTTATTGGAATCGTTTGGCGGTAAGGCACACACAATTTGAAGCAATAAACTCAAATCACCTTAGGAAAATGTTCATTTTCATTTTGATTAGAAACCGGAGCTGCTCAAGGAACACAGCACCATTGATTACATAGACTTTAGTCCCAGTGATCCAGATAATTTTGTGTTGACCTGCTCGGTGCGTGTACAAATTTATAATTTGGTGACAAAACTTGTGGTCAAGAATTTATCACGTTTCCAAAAAACAGCCTATGGTGGAACATTCCGTCAGGATGGGCGTCTATTGGCCGCTGGCGATGAAGAGGGACATGTCAAGCTCTTTGATACCACAAGTCGGAATATCTTGCGGCTGTTCAAGGGTCATCAGGCGCCAGTGCATCGTTCCATGTTTACGGCCGATAAATTGCAAATTGCCAGCTTCTCCGATGACAAATCCGTACGCCTCTGGGACGTGGGCAATGAGAAGTGTGTGAGAACGTTCGACGATGCCCATAATGATTATATACGTGCGGGAGCCATGCATCCTTTGACCGCAAACATGTTTGTTTCGGGCGGCTATGATGGCAAAATTAATTTGTATGACACACGAGCCGAAACCTCAATTGTGCGCACTTTGGACCATGGCAGCCCTGTGGAGTCGATGTTGTTCTTGCCCAATGGCTCGGTGTTCATTAGTGCCGGTGGCACACAAATACGCATCTGGGACATGGTCAGTGGCTGTCGCCTGCTCACCACAATTTCGCAGCATCACAAGACAGTGACCAGTTTGTGCCTGGGCTCAGATGGCCGACGTTTGTTCTCTGGCGGCCTCGATCGTCATGTGAAGATCTACGATGTGAGCAGCTATAAAACTGTACACACACTGACCTATCCAAACGCTGTGGTCAGCTTGGGTGTGGCCAAAAAGGATCAGGCTGTTGTGGCCGGCATGGTGGATGGTTTGGTCTCGATTAAGCGCATGATTGTTGATAGCGCGCCCAGTGACTTGAAAAAGATACGTTCGACGCATGAGAAACCTGACAAAAAGTGGGAACATTTGGAAAAGTCTCCCGCTCCCATTACCGTGGATCATGTGGTCAAGGATCGGCTAAGGAAGCCCAAGCTCAAGGAATATGATGTCCATTTGCGTCAATATAACTTTAAACAGGCCTTGGACTCGGTTCTAACCAATAAGAACATCAAGAATGAACCCGAATTAATTGTGACTGTCATTGCCGATTTATTGCATCGTCGTTCATTGTCCATTGCCCTGACAGATCGGCCGGAAGCGAAATTGATTCAATTTATCAATTTTATTTGCACACATTTGGGTGAAGTGCGATTTATGCGTACTCTGATAGATGCTGCCAATGTTTTTCTAGATGTTTTCGAAATAAACGTGGCTGGCTATTCGCAGCGCATGATTCAGGCCTTTGAGCGTCTCTCAACGACCATGGCCAAAGAGATTGAGTTGACCACACAGTTTATGCAGCTTAAGGGCTCCCTGGAAATGTTAATTGGCGCCTCACTCGATTCAAGCAAGAAAATCACACAATCCAATTATATTGAAGCCAACAAGGAGCCCCGAATGCAACCCTCAAAGGCAGCTGAAAAATATGTTGTCTTTGTGGAGTAATTAATACTAAAATTAATAATAGATTGCTAGATAAGTTGACTATAATTTATGACACCTAATTTGAGAGGTTATGAAAATGTGCAAGCCCTATTAATTAGTTTTAAGAAAGAAAGTTAATTTTAAATCATGTTTGTTTTGTTTAAAATTAGGTAATCAAAAAAAAGAAACTTACTCCATCTTATTTTTAAGATTTTTTTTTTACATTTTATATTAAAATAAATGAAACAAATAACTGCTCAATTTTTCTGCGTCAAAGATTTTATGCCTCGCCTGTAAATTCCCTTTCTTTTGATATGCCATTTGTCCAAATTGGTATAGTTTTTTTAATTGATGAAATTTTCCAATAATTTTTCAAAGTTATTTTTGGGGTATAACAGTTTTTAGCATATATTTCAAAAACCGCTAAATTTACTGAAATATATTTGGAATATCCTGATGCGCCTGAAAATTCCCTTTCGTTTGATATGCCTTTTGTCCTTGTAGGTCCTTTTTTCTAGCTAAAAATATCTAATTTTCCGCTGTTTTCTCTAACTTTGTTTTTCATTGTTTTTACTATAAAAAACTAGTCGATTATAGACAAATGGCATATCAAATGAAAGGATATGTTCAGACGAATCAGAATATATAATTTGTATTCCAGTACCTCAAGCGCTTCTCAAGATATATGTATAAAACTGTTGCACCCGAAAAAAATCCTTACAACTGACTGCAAAATTTGATGAATTTTTAAGACTGCACCAATATGGACATGTGGCATATCAAACGAAAGAGGACATCGAGCAGAGTCAAGAAATACAATTTATATTTTCCTATCGTTGTCAGTTCTTTAAATAATTGGAGAAAACCAAATTTCAAAATACCCAAATTTGCACATTTAATTCGTACAATTAATTCTATTGTAGCATACTTTTAGGGAATAATGTGTCTATATAAAAACAATATCAAAATTTAATTAGAGGCTAAAAACAGCAACAAAGACTTGTAAGAAAAAATTTCTCAAAACCCTTAAAATAATTTGAATATTTTGAAAGAAAACAATTGCTACTTTTCTAATTTTTTTTACCACAATGCTGTTTAATGCATACTTAAGTTTAAACATAATACATTTCTTTTTTTTTTAGACATGCCAATTGAAAAAAATTTACAGTTTAAAAAAGTTATTGAATAATTAGCGTAATTGATTTATATATTGTATATATAAAAAAAATAATAATAATAAGCTCGAACAAAAATAAAAAAAAATTTATATGTGTATCTGAGAACTGTTTAAATTTTTATCATTTTCAACACAAATTCCATAATTTATTTTTTGTTTTTGTTGCCTTTATTTGTAGAATCATAATATATATATATATATATAATTTCTATATTTATATATATTTTTTGTTTTTCTTTTTTTAAGAGTTAGATTACGATAATTTTGGAAAGACCAATTTACATAAGAATTTTCTCTCGGTTTCTTGTTTTTATTTTCACTTACACACAACATTTTTTCGGTTTTTTTTTTGTTTTTCTTCTAATATATTTATATTTATTTTAAATTGTATTTGCCTTTTTTGTTGTTGTTGTTGTGTTTTTTACTTAATTTTAAAACTAAATATTTCTGCTTGTTTACATAATTTTTTTTTACTCTTTTGTTTAGACTTAATTAATTCTTGTTTTCGACTTAAATTTAGAAGAAGAAATAATGAAATTACATTTTTTAACTTAAAATTAGGCTTAGGCTCTTAATTAATTAATTAATTACATTTAGAGATGTATGTAGGTAATGTTTTTTTTTATATTTGTTTAATGTTTTATTTTTTCTTTCTCTGTTTTTTGTTTTTAATTTTTAAATGAGTGTGAAAATGAAAGCAGGGGGAAAATAATAAGAATGATTGATGCTATAAGCATTTTATATTTTACAATTTTTCAAGCATTAATAAAAAATATACAATAAAAATTTCATTGCCCTTATTTTTATATACTTATATATTTAAATATATTTATATATATCTCAATTTATGCCTATTGTTTGTTTGTTTTTTTTCTTTTCTTTTTTTGTGGCAAAAAACTGTACAAAAAAAAAATAAATGTAGGCTAGGCAGTTTGTATTGGAATGAAAGCGGAAGGGGAAAAATAAAAAAAAACATGGATAAAAAAAAAAAAAAAACACTAGCCAACAATTAAACAACAAACTTTATACACAAAAAAAAAATCAAAATAAAAATTAAACACACACATTCCAAGGATTAAATTGGGAGGAAAGACAATAAATGACAAGTTGCAGTTAAATCCTCAATTTACAAATACAATACAACTATATAAAAACCATATTCATATACATATATATATATATATAGAAGTATATATACCTAATATAGAAAATTAATAGCGTTTAATGTGTGTGTTTGTGTATGTGTGTCTGTCTGTGTGTGTGTGTGTGTGTGTTGTGGCATGTGTAAAAGATTAGCAAGTGTGGAAGGGGGAAGGGGGGTGAGTTGCAATGATTTTTGCTGGCACGGCATTTAACAATTTAACCATCCTCCTTGGGCGGGGTGAACCAACCTAAAAATAATTGTAAATTTCATTTTAAATCACAACACAAATGAAATGGATTTAATTTACCATTCTTTTCATGTATTTGGACCAGAGATTTGAAGCTTTGCTGAGCTCTTGCTAAACTGTATTGACCCTGGCTCAATGTCTTGAATTTAAAAATTGAAATATTATTAAGATTTATATAGGATTAGAGCGAGCTGAATTAGTTTTACCTTTGTAGCACCAAATTGTATGCGCGCCTTGCCCTTGACAAGCGTTGCTGCAATTTGCATAATCACTGCTTCCACAGTATAGGCAGAGCTCCAACCTTGTTTGGTTAATAGCTCCATACAAATGGCCCCACCAATGAGCACATAACCACCTAAATAAATTACAATTATTTAATAATTACAATTATAAATGATTAATTTGATTTATTCACCTGAGATAATTGGATGAACAACACGAACAAAGGGTGGCTCAAATGGATAAGTTTCCTTAAACAATATGTTCAATAATATGCTATCTTTGCCCTCCTTCTCTTTGAGCATTAATAGATCACTATGCAGCGGACTATCGGGATCCACTGACTTGAGGCGTATATTCCATTCATATATGGAATCGTTGACGAGTTCAATCGAGTACATATTCTTTTTGAATGCATCCGATCGATAAATATCACGTAATTCTTTCATTAGGCGATCGGTTGCCTGCACGGAACCGGAAACTGAACCCTAATAAATAAATAAATAATTACTTATAATAGACACACAATTAATATTAGGTAGAGTTGAATTTACTTTTAAATAGTCTTGTCTTTGACTTTGACGCAGTCTTTCTAAAGTCGCTAAATGTTCTACTTCCATGTCATCTTTCTGTAAATCAAAATCAAACATATATATAAATAAATCTTTTATTTAACATGAAATTGTTGTAAATTAAACTTACTTTATTTGTACTTCGTACATCATCCATTTCTAGTGGCAAATCTTCATCACCTTCGCTCTCCTGTTCGCTTTCGCCAATGGGATCCTCGATTTCCTCTTGATCTGAATCCGTCTCCTCATTGCCATGCGGTCCGCCACCCAAGCCGCTAACACCGCCGCCACCGCCACCATTGCCACCACCGCCACGATCACAGCGCAGTGGTGAAGCTGAGGGCGGCGGCGTCAAAAGCGGCAACGTTAAATTATCTATATCGGGTGGCAGTGGCACATTGTGTAACCGACATAATTCTCTCAGCAATATGCCAACCTTTGAATTTAAATAAGTAAGTAAAAACATAAGGAATTCAATTAAACATTTCAATTAAATTAAATTAACCTGATTAATCACGTGATTATCGCGTCCATTTGTATTGCTTAGAATTTGAACGGCATTTGTAACGCTTGTCTCTTCGCTTTCGGCAAACCAAACTGGCGGTGATGAGGGATAAGTTTCCTGCAAGCAAATACAAATTTAAATTACTTTCAAATCTAAATAAATAAATTTTCAACAATCATAATTAGAGGGAACTTAAATAAGGCTGATTTTAAAAGTTAAGAAGACTAATAAAAAATAAGCTTTAAAGACCTAAAATATAAGACAAAATCTTAGATGCTTTTTAGATAATTAAGTTCTTAAAAAAAAGGTTTTTGAATCTCTCAAATTTCTTTAATAATATTTTATTCATTATTTTGTTTTTCTTTATTATAAAATAAACTTTAAAGTCATCAGAGTAAGACAAAATTTTAGATGCTTTTGAGACTATTAAATTCTTGAAAAAAAAAGGCTCTTGATTTCTAGAATTTTTTCTTATTTTCCTTATTTTTTCAATCTTAAACAACAATAAAAAAATACATCAAATAAGCAGAAAATCTAAACGTAAAACTAAGAACTTTTTGGCGTTTGCATTAAATAGAGAAAACAGTCATTTGTCCATTATTTTAAGTCAGTTTAGTTTTTGGAAAACAACTAACTAATTTAAAGAAATCCTTGACTTGGCCTCAGTTCCTCAAATTAAAAGGTCAGTGAGAATTCCTGGCAGCAGACATTTAATTAAATTGAATCAATAGGCCAAAATGGCAGGGCTTTAATTAAAAATCCTTCTTTTTTTTGGCAAATATCAGCCAATTTATTTTCAATTTTAATAATAACAACAAAAAGAAAATGATGCTTTTGCTTGCTTTGCTTTTGATTGTGTGACGTGAAAAAAAAAACGTGACGACAACCAAAAGACGATGAAATTGTAACCTTTAATTAGATCATTGAACCAAACAGAGAGACAGAAAGAGTGACAGAGAGGGAGAGAACATTTAAAGAGAGAGTGAGAAAAGTTGGCAACAACTGACTGGCTGCCTGGTTTTTTTCTTTTTTTTTTTTGGGGTGCAATGAATCATAAATTATTAAAACAAGCCGTTTTTTTTTTAAACAAGAACAAACATTTTTTTTTAAATTAACAACGAAACAGAGAACGAAAGTTTCAAAGAAGAAGGACCTGGAGTAGACGGAGAGACCCAATCAGGTGATTCTTCTTCACTCTCTCTCTCTTTTGCTCTCTCAGTGTATTGTACAATGAGAGCTTTTGTGTGTGTGTGTTGGCAACACAGCACAGGGACAACGACAAAGACAAGACACTGTCTGTCTGTGTATCAGTGTGTGTGTGTGTTCTGTCAAAAAGGGCAACGTCTGCCGCTGCTGCGGTCAAAGCGGTAATCTTGAAAAGCGTGAGAATAAAGCACAAATAAATGTGTACCGATGAAAACGATAAAGAAAATGGCAACACACAACAATAATACACAAAAGTAGAGGAGAGCCAAAGAACCAGCCAAGGTCTCCTCTAGTTAATGTTTCTTCTTCTTCATCAAAAAATGGAAACAAAGAGAAAAGCAAAAAAAAAAATGAAGAAACGTGCCCAAAAAAAATTAAGAAGAAGGGCAATGGAGTTTTTTTTGTTGGGGGGAAATTTAGGAAATTTTTGTCATAAAAAAAAAAATTAGCCAGCTGTTTTTTTTTCTTATTCTCCTTTTGATCACTAATTGAATCAAGGGAATAAAAAGTTCAAAATTGAACCAGCTGTTATTCTCTTTGCTGCTGCCTTTTCTAAATACCGTTATCTTTGCTCAAGTTGAATTTGATCTCTAAAATAAATCAGCTGTTAAAAAAAACTCTATCTCCCTCTCCCTCATTTTTTTTTTTGCCTTTACTTGTCATCAACAGTTATTTTTTTTTTTGTATTTTATAGGACTTACCGTTATATTTGCATGTATATCATAACGTTTGCCATTCTTATCTATAAATCGGCATAATAGCTCATCCACACTTGAATTGAGTATTTGAAAGCGATCATGATTTTTTGTAAAGATTTTCTCCAATGTTTTGATTTCCAGCTTTAAGGTGTTGAGGCACGCCATATTGGCGGGCAAGGTGTTGTTGTAGTTGTTGCTGTTGCTCCTCTTCTTGTTGTTGTTGTTCTTGATTAACACCACCCACAATTGCCTGCTGCTGAGGCTGCTGCTGCTGCTGGGTTGCCACTCCGCTTGCTGAAGATGTTGATAAAACAAAAACGAAGAACAAGAAGAAGAAGAATTGAGCTGGAGCAGGAGCTGCTTCTCTGCTGCTGCACTGACAGACGTTGTCGTTGTGTAGTTTTTGTAGTTGTTGATGCTGCTGCTGGCGCAGCAAATTTGGTTATGCCCTTCTTTCCACTTCTGTCCGCTCTTGTGTTTGTGTCTGTGTTCGTATATATATATATATATTTTTTTTCAATATGTAAGAAATTGATATATGTATATTTATATTATATTAAATGTAAATATTATGCGTGTGTCTGTGTGCGGCACTTTTCTAGCACTCTGCGGTTTATTTTATTTTTTTTTGGAAATAAGATTAGTAATGGCGAATCATCACCATTTTGTAATTTTTGTCTTTTTTATTTTATTTTTTTTTTAACTGCACATGCAAAATTGTGTGATTTTTTTTTTCATACACACACACACACGCACACAGCATGCGCCCTCTTTTTTTACGGCTTTCGCTCTCAGTCACTGTTTTTTTTTATATTTGATTTTCTTTTATTTAGCAAATATTATTTTTAAGCTTGTAATTATTTTATAATAATAATAATCAGATAATCAGTACAAAAAAACTCTTTCACACACACACACAACTATTACATTTTGATGGATCATTTGGGATGAACTCGTTTTCTTGTTGTTGTTGCTGGTGCATGCACTTTATGCGCAAATTGCCAAACAAAAACAAAACAACAACAACAGCGACGACGACAACGACACTCGCAGCACTTTACATACATATGTGTGTGTGTGTATGTATCTTCAAACTCACAGACGCACATACACACACACACACTCCGCTGCTGCTGTCGTCGCCGCCCGCTTTACAATCCGTTTTTCGTTTATATTCACAATGCTCTCTCTCTCACCCACGCACATGCCAACGTGAGCAAAAAATAAAAAAAAACACACACAAAAAAAGTCTTTTTAAACAATTGACAAAAAGTTAAAAAAAAAAAAATTCAGCGTATGAGTAATTTCATTTGATTTGGAGGAGAAAATATTACACACACACTGCAGTAATCTGTTAAGGCGAAGGCGAAAAATGTCAAAATCTCAAAGATAGGGTTTTTTTTTGGTTCCCGAGCTTTATAATAATAAAAAAAAAAAATTAAACACCTTGCTTTTTGGCCAGTACACACACACACTATCACTTCTCTTTTTTTTTACTTCGCACGGTCTTTATTTTTCTTTTCTTTTTGCGTTCCGCACAGTTGCTTTGTTTTTCTTATGCTGCCCTTTACCGTCGCACCGCAAAAATAATCGAACAATTACAATCGAAATCGAATGAGTTTTTAACAAATAATAATAATAATAAAAAAAAAACAAATAAAAATTCGAATAAGTCGAATGGGAAATCGACAAAACAAGCTAAAAATGTCACACAAAAATAATGTATATATGGTCACACTGAGAAATCATAGTCCAATTGGATTGGCAGCACCAAACGCATTCATAGCCCCCCCACCCACTTCTCTCAAACCCATATGCAAAATCAATTGTTTTTGCTTCCTGAATTTGTTATTATTTATGTATTTCTTTAAATTTCTATGCAAATGTAGGCCATATTTTAACACACACAAACACACAAATTTTTTTAGTTAATTGCCATTACTTTTATCCAAAATGTCTGTTGTTGTTTTGATTATGGGTTATCTAGTGCCGATGACGAAAGTATTCGTTCGATGTCACTGTGAACTTGATTATTCTATCGAAATCAAATCGGAAAAATCGAGTGCTTGGAAAAACAGTGTGGTCAGATAGTTTTGTAACAGTTCGAACAAATGGCAGCACCGACTTATAATTTCGAGGCTCAATAAAATTTGGTATTTTTCGAAAGGTATTTTTTTTTAGTTGATGTTTTGAATAAAACTCGTTTATTTTTGTTTTTAATGACTTTAAATAAAAACATCAATTAAATTTAATACAAAAATTCATTTATTTATTGAGCTTTTTGAAATCCCTTTAGTGTTTGTTTTCTTTTCTATAATAAATACTTTTTTTTTGTTATTATTTATTTGGGGGTACAAAAAAACATCAAGTCTTTGTGTGTTTTAATTTCATATTCTAAACCAAAAAAAAAACATTAAAAAAATAAAATCAAACTTTAAGACCGACGGAATGGAAATTGAATTTATTTTTTGTGTTTTCTGTTTTTTTTTTTCATAATTTAATTCATCCCACAAAAGAAAAATAAGAAAGGTTAGAAAGAAAACTGAAAAACGCTTTTTGTGCGCCAAAAAATTTCACTAGATTTAGGAGGATAATTATCAGAGAGAGAGAAAGAGAGAGCGCATTCCCGTTCCCGTTAATACAAACGTCATGGCAGATTTTGGTTTTTTTTTTAAGATTATCACGCAAATTTTTGTTTGTTTTTGTTAGTTTCGCTCTGACGTCTTTCCTGCTCATCCCCGCCCCACCAACCACAAACTGATCATCCCTGTTCCCCGCCCACCCCAAATTTCTATGCTTTCTAATACATTTCTTTTTCTTTCATATCCTCTTCCTTTTCCTTCTTCCTTTACACTTTTTTTCTCTCTGTGCTAAATTCCACCCATTTCGTTTTCTTCTCTCTCTCTTCAAAAAATTCTCTTCTTTTACTTCTTCGTCTTCTTACTTGTGTTATTTCTTCTTCCTTTACATCTTTTGGCTTTCACCTTTGTTTTTTTTCTACTTAAAAATGTGTGAAATGATTTTTTTTTGTTTGTTTATAGATCGCTGCGTGGCGTTTTATCATCTTCCGTTGCAGGCGTTGGTGTTACCACTTCCTCTCCTTCTTGTTTTAATGTCTCTTGTGCTTCTTCTTCGCTTACGATTGGTGCCTCTTCCTGATCTGGCAACGCCTGTTCGCCAGAGCCGCTGCTTTCCGTATCCAATTTTTCAGTCTCTTTGGGCTTTTTCTCCGTTTTGACCACCTTTGGTTTCCAGATTTTAATTTTATTCACCAAATATTTCACCTCTCGATCCAAGAGAGACATTTTTTCCGTAATTAGCTTGACAGTCAGGCGAATTTCAACATTTTTCTTCAATTTCTGTTGGGCCGCATTTTCCGTTTTCAACCAACTATTTGTCTCATCAATCACCTTGCTCAGTGTATCAATTTCCACCTGGGTGTAGACATCTTTTTCCGGATTCGTTTCCTTGGTCAAATTACGGGCCGTAATTAAAAACTTTTCGGCCCCATCGATCATTCCCCTCAGAGCCTTGGTGGCCTCCGGCCGCTCTTCATGTTCCCAGTGACGGGCCAAAAAGACATTGCTCAGCTTCTTCAGCTGGGCCAGTTTATCCTCAAAGAGTTCGGCCCGGGGATTCTCGTGATCCTCGTACAGCCATTCCGAAAGCGAACTGCATTCGGCCAGCAATTTCTCCTTCTCAGCGGCCGTGGCACAACTGGCATATGGCTCCTCCTCCAGCTTCTGTTGCACTTCGATTATATGCGATTCCAGGGCATTAAACGCCGATTCCAAACGCACTCGCTGCTCCTCCTCCTTGTTGATGCTCTGCAATTTGGCGCTGGACAAATCAAAGGCTGCGCCCGACAAGGGTGGAGTGAATTTAAGCTGAGTTAAATGCTCTACGGGTGATTTGATGGTGACCAATTTGATAGTTTCATTCTTTTCACTGCCTTCGGTTGGCTTTGCCGATTCTTCTTTCTTTTGGTTTTCCCCGTCTTTAGTTTCCTTTTCCTTGTTGTTGCTGTTATCGGCCGCCTCTTCCGGTTCGGGTTCATCTTTAGTTTTAGGCTGCTGCTCGGTTTCCTTGTCAGCATCTTTGGTAAACAATTTGCTTATGGTGCTGCCCAATTTGGCCAAAGTGCTATCCTCATCGATGTCCTCCTCCAATTTCTGCTTCTCATACACATATTCCACGCCCGTGCAGCGGAAGATGCCGGAATCGTCTAAATAAAAGTATGCCTTGATTCCTTTATTATCGACCATATCTTTTTTGGATTTCTCCAGCAATTCTTTGACCTGTTTCAATTGGACACGAGTGATATTTAGACTGCCTATGGCAGCAATATCCTCAGGACTATAACGTTCCAAATCGGCATAATTGACAAAGAATTCAAAGTCATCTGTGTGCTTGTTAAACGTAATCACCTTTTTCTGGGGATAAGGATTCATCAAGGTGAATAGGGCACGTTTAACATATTTCACAGCGGCACCATCGCCAGGATCACGCTCAAAGGACACTTGCAGGGGAAACAGAACAGCATCTTTCACCACAAACTTCTTCACCTTGAAGCCAGTGGATAAATCGGCTGCCTTATAAACAGCTCCCATTGTGGCCGATTCATCGGCATTTAAGTTCTTGCCCAGCTCCTGTTTGATCAACTGTTTGATGGTCTCCTGGACACGAGGCACGCGAGTACCACCGCCAAACAGAATCACCTGATTAATCACATCCAGCGAGAGATTAGAAGAGGCCAGAGCCTGCTCCAGGGGCTTGGTGGTTCGTGGCCAAAGATCAGCACACAATTCCTCCAATTTCTCACGCGACACGGCCAATTTAAAGTCATGGTCCTCCAGCAGATTCTCAATCTGGGCATAATGATCATTATTAGCGGATAAGACATTCTTCAAACGACCGGCCTCCTTGAATAACTTGGCCAAAGCCCTGGGACTGGTGGTGACATCGGTTTTGGTCTTTTTCAGCTTGTTAAACTCACTGGCCAAATAGTCACGCAGCCGCAATTGAATCTCCAGGCCGCCCAATGTGCGATCGTAGCCCACGCCCAAGACCTGAACGACCGGATTCACCTCCCTGGTCTGTTTATCCTTGACCAATTGATAACTGACCACGGCAGCTGAGGTTTTATAGGCGCCCATGTCATAGAATAGATAATACGAAGCCGTTTCATTAATTTCACCACGATGAAAAACGCCATAATTCAAGGCTACAGCCGCATAATCATTAATCAATTGCAAGACCTTTAAATTGGCCAACTGGGCAGCGGATAGAAGCGCTTCACGTTCCGCCTGGCCAAAGTAGCCGGGCACCGTCAAAACACATTCGGTTATGGGCTGCTGTGTGGATTCCTGGGCATATTCCTTGGCTTTCACCAACATTTGGGCAATGAGTTCTTCCACAGAGAATTCTTCAGTTTCGCTACGTTTAAATACAATCGTATTACGCTCCGGATCACCAATGATATTGTAATAGGGGAAACGTTTTCTGTAAATGAATGACGTGGCCAAAAAAAAATAAATGACAAGTTTGTTTTTAATTCTTTTCTGTTGGTTTGTTTTGTGTGATTTACCTATACAAATCCACAATGGGATTATCTATGGTTTTGCCCAGCAAATCCAATAAATAACCATAGGCAGCCAATGGCTCTCGTATTCCTATGGTCTGAGCATCTTCACCAATTGTACGAATATTATCGCGAAAGGCGATAATCGCTGGCGTTTTACGTTTAGATTCACGATTCAGGGCTATTTCCATGGGCACGCCGGGTGAGACGACGCCAACTTTCATCCACTCGGAGCCCAAATCCACAGACATCACAGCCGCCGAGTCAATGGCCGGCAATAATTGTAGCAGGCCCAGGCTGATAAATATTAGGGCCAGACAGCCCCATCTTTGTGGGCTTTTGAGCATTTTCTTCAAGGTAAAACTTGTGGAAAGGTCTAAAATTAATTACAACAATAACAATTCCATTTAATTATCTTTCTTCTATTTTTTTTTTTTGCAACGCAAGCAAGCAGCTGGTGGCACTTTAAATATGCATCAATTTTATTAAGAGTTTTTTAGTGTACTTACATATGGGATTTAATTTGTTTATAATTTATATGATTGCCTGCAATTGTTTCGACTTATATTGGCATTCAGTCTCAATTGTTTTCTTTCAATAAAACCTTTAAAATTGGCATCAATAATTTTGTCGTTTGCCTTTGCCTTCGTTCCAGGTGTTGGGAGAAAAAGAAGAAGAAATCGTTGACGTGTTATTAAACAAGGGTCGCTAGATGGCGCTGGTTTGATTGGAGAGCTGCGATAACGATAACGATGACAGTGTGACCAATTGAAGTCAAAGAGACAAGCAAATGAAATAAGGTCACATTGAGCCATCTTTAAATTAGAAAAAATGCAATAGAATTTAAATTTTTTTTAATTAAGAAAAATATTTAATAGAATTCCTGTAAACAAGTTTTAACTAACTTCAAACAGAAAAGAATTTTTAAGCCCAATTCAAAAATTCGAATTCCATATTTTATTCAATAATATGACAAAATTAATAAAAACGATTTCTTATTAAAAATATGCTGAAATCAGCTCAATTTTTTTTTTGTCTATCTAGAACACTTTCGATTGCAACATATTAAAAAAAATTAAAGAACAAAAAGAAAAACTGTTTGTTCATACAAAAAAATCCACAGATATTGCCACCCTCAAAAACGACGACTATTATAAAATCTTTTTTGAAAATAATCACTATTTAATTTTCAGCATTTTTGTTTTTAACTCTTTTCACGCCCACAAACACAGACTTTGAATTTTGATTACCATAAATAAAATTGCTCTTTAAATCATTTTTTTATTTTCAGTAAAAGCTCAAAAGCAAAGTTGGTGAAAAAAGTTTTAAAAAAATAACAAATTGTGCAATTTTAAGTTTTGATTTTTCGCTGACCTTGGATTTTAGGGTTGATATAAAGTTTGGGTAAGACAAAAAACCATAATTATTGTTGATCAGACATTCAGAATGAGTGGAACGCGAATTGTAACGATTTTCTGCCTCTTCATTGGCTTGGTAGCAGCCATTGTAAAGCAGCCTGCGGCCAGCAATGAGGATCTGGAAGATTTTAGTACTATGGATGGCAAATTGGACGAGCGTTTTGTGCGAGCATTGCTAGGAATACCACAACAAGCATACGGACCACCACCAGTGTATAATTCCCAGGCCAGCTATTCGGCACCCGCAGCACAGAGCTATTCAGCTCCAGCACAGGCTGCTCCAAGTTATTCCTCCTCTGCAGGTTCCAGCTATTCAGCTCCAGCGTCCTCAGGATCCAGCTACTCGGCTCCAGCATCATCTGGCTATTCCGCTCCAGCTTCTTCAGGTTCCAGTTATTCAGCTCCAGCATCCTCAGGCTCCAGCTACTCGGCTCCAGCATCGTCTGGCTATTCCGCTCCAGCTTCTTCAGGTTCCAGCTATTCAGCTCCAGCTCCTGCTGCACCAAGTTATTCCGCCCCAGCAGCCTCAGGTTCCAGCTACTCGGCTCCAGCATCGTCTGGCTATTCCGCTCCAGCCTCCTCGGGTTCCAGCTACTCTGCTCCAGCATCCTCTGGCTCTAGCTATTCAGCTCCAGCATCCTCTGGTCAAAGTTATTCTGCTCCTGCTGCGCCAAGCTATTCAGCTCCTGCTGCTCCCAGCTATTCAGCTCCAGCTGCACCTGCTGCCCCCAGCTATTCAGCCCCAGCCTCATCTGGTCAAAGCTACTCTGCACCTGCCAGTCAAAGCTACTCAGCTCCAGCTAAGTCTAGCTATTCAGCACCTGCTGCCTCTAGCTATTCCGCTCCAGCTGCTCCTAGCTATTCAGCTCCAGCTGCTCCTAGCTACTCCGCTCCAGCTGCTCCCAGCTATTCAGCTCCAGCTGCACCTGTTGCTCCTAGCTATTCCGCTCCTGCTGCTCCCAGCTATTCAGCTCCAGCTGCACCTGCTGCTCCTAGCTATTCAGCACCTGCTGCTCCTAGCTATTCAGCACCCGCTGCCCCTAGCTATTCCGCTCCAGCTGCTCCTAGCTATTCTGCTCCTGCTGCTCCCAGCTATTCAGCTCCAGCTGCACCTGTTGCTCCTAGCTATTCCGCTCCTGCTGCTCCCAGCTATTCAGCTCCAGCTGCACCTGCTGCTCCTAGCTATTCAGCACCTGCTGCTCCTAGCTATTCAGCACCCGCTGCCCCTAGCTATTCCGCTCCAGCTGCTCCTAGCTATTCTGCTCCAGCTGCTCCTAGCTATTCGGCTCGCATGTTTAGTCCTATGCTGGGCGCACCACGATATGCTCAGGCCTCAAGAGGCTATGGCCAAGGATCAGGATCATCTATACCAGCGCCTCCCTGTCCCAGGAACTACCTGTTCAGTTGCAATCCAGTTCTTCAGCCAGCGCCATGCAGCAGTCAATCGGTCTCTGTCTCTGGATCCTCGTACTAAAAACTATGACAATTACGATACAAAATAAACGATATCTCATCTACTAAAGATATTTTGTGTATGCTTTAAGAGAGAATACTTTCACACGCTGATTCACCTCACATACATATATTATCAGGTATAACATGAGCAAAGTATTTGAGAGAGCGTACAATTCCATAACAAATTGCTGTGAACTTTTGTACTCTCTCTCTCTCTCTTAAAAATGTTACCTCTCTTTGGTTCATTTTGTCGATAAAATACATCTTAGTCAAGTTGGCATATTTCACAGGTATTTCAGAACAAATTCAAATTGGTTTTTGCCTAAAATATTAAATATATTTATTAAAGAGTAAGTAATATACAAAATATATTTCATATGGATACATACATAGCAGCATAAAAGGTTAAGTCAATTGTCTACTCAATTTTCAGTTCATAATCATTTTGTGCTCTCTCTTTTTGTATTTGTTAAACATATGTGTGCTGCTTCCACTCTCTCGCTCTCTCACTCTCAGCAGAGCAGTTTGACCAGAAATTCTACCACCAACAAGGCAGCGCATAAGCAAATGCTACTTGTTGTTATTGTTGATTATTTAAGGGGCTACCTACCATTATGGTGGGCTTAAAAAAAGCAAACACAAATTTTAGGCATTAGTTAATTCGATTTTTGAGACATAAATAGAATTTTCTGGTGGTTTCATATTTAATTTTACTGTTCTAATTTTGATGCCTTAAATGTATTTTTATAGATTTTTCTGACGGGAGTTTTTAATTGTAAAATATAGCTGTGTGAATATATTTCTTTTTCACCCACCCTATGGCCACCCCTTAAAGCGACTGGCTCTCTCTCGTTTGTAACTGCCGTTCGTCGTGCCTTGAATTCAGTTGGCAGTCTTTGCTTGGTCCGAATGGTTGCTCCCTCAATTTGATAACGGCGTTTATTTTGCTTTGTTGTTTTTGAGAGAGAGAGAGAAAGAGCGAGATATAATTATAGTTTATTTTATAATAATAATTAAACAACTTGGCTGCTACTAGTTCATATCATGATCCTTATTCTACAACACTCATGATCTAGATCAATACGAATAAAAGAAATCAACAACTTAAAACTAAGAGAGAGAGAGAGAGCAAAAAGAAACATCATTATGAGTTCAATCGCTTGGGATGAGGAAAACACTGTGAAGCTCATCAAAGAGTACCAAATACAGAATGTATTATGGAATCCAGATAATCGCGGTTATCAGCATCGCAATGCAAGAAATGATGCTTGGCTGCAGCTCTCGAGAATAATGAAAACAAATGTTCGTGATATTAAAAAGAAAATGAATTCATTAATTGCCGTATTTAGATCTCAGCATCGTAAAGGAGTTGCAAATCCTCGTTGGTGGGCAGGACATATGACCTTCTTGTTAACAACAGAGAATTCTCCCCCTCCTGCGGCGGCAGTGGAAAAAACCAAAGTCGAAACAGAAAAGGTGAGTGCAATAGTTTCAAATAACCTAAATTAAATGAGAGAGAATAGCGTAGCAATAAAGAGAGAAATATAACGGAATATTGACGGAGGCCCAATGAGCAGCATGTGTGTGTGTGTGTGTGTGAATAAAGACACAATTTTGCTAATTTTAAAAGAGACTTAATAGTAATAATGGAATTATTCAAGGCGTTAAAAAACAATAACATTTATAATTTAGATTTTTAGAGAGTTTTTATTTCAAGTTCTAGAAATTTTATGTAGAAAATCATTGAAGGCTCCTAAGTTATATTATCTCTAATAGTTTGATCATCAATTTAGTGCTATACAAAAAATAGAATAATATCCTTTAAATAAACCCCAAAATCATTGATATTTTCAACTATAAATAAATGATAAATAAATTTCTTTTATTTTTCAGTCGGAAAACAAAATAATTACAGATTTTCTCTTTCACGACAATAGTTTGGATTCAAATGATCAGGATGATCTCAGTGATTGTGAATTTATTGCAACGGAGCCCAAAAGAAAACGTCATACTCTATCGGCATTCCAAGAACTCCGAGCTGAACTCGAACCATATACGAAATCCAAAACGAATGTTCAGGAAAAACAAATATATGAGGATTATGACTATGATGATATTAGTCCACCAACAACAACAACAAATACCCAGACTCAGGAGCAACAGCAAAATGAGAGCACAAATGTGCAGTTATCAGCACCAACCGATCCGAATCCAAATTCCAATCCCAATCCCGATGATGTGGCCATGTTTGTACAATATTTGGCCTGTAAACTAAACAAATACTCACCCAGGTTAAGGAGTACAGTACAATTTAAAATTAATAGTATCATACATGAAGCCGATTTGGATTGTTTGGATAAAGTTGATACAAAAAGTGGCAAGCGAACTAAATTGTAAGTAAATATCATGATGATCTTGAAACTATAACTATAACTAATGATTTTACTTTGCAGATGAAGGAATTTCAATTGATTTTAATTTTTAATGTGTAATTAATTAACATATTTCATTGTTAAATGAGCTGAAAGCTCCAAGAAAACTTGAACTGAAAAATCTTTGAGAAAATCGTTGTAAATCCTTAAAAATGGAATGAATTCATTTATTTTAGCTGATTTAGCTTGAATTTGTTTTCCAGTGTTTTTAAATTAAAATTAAATCATAAAATATTTTTATAAAAAACTATCAATGATTAAAACCTTAAATAATATTAATTTAAATGTCATATGTAAAATTTCAAAGAAATAAATATACAAATCAAAGAAATCTTGTTTTTTGTCTGTTTTATTTATTTTGCAAATTTTACTTATTTTGTAATTTATCACACTAAAAGCAACTCATAATAAAATACATAAAATTTATTTCTAGGTATATTTTCGTGTATATAAGTATATATATATATATTTTTTTGTTTGGTTTTTTTTGTTGATTTTATTTAAATGTTATTTATTTTATTTGGTTTGTTTGTTGTATATATTTTTGTTTTTGTTTTTTTCTCTATTTATACAAATAATTACAACTAGGTTTGTTTTTTTTTTTTTTTTTTTTCTTTTTGTTTCATTTTTATTTTCATTTTCATTTGCGGTCTATGTATTTCATTTTAAAAAGCACTTATGTATTCTTATATCTCTTAGATATATATATAACTATATAAAGAGATATATAAATGGATATATTCTGGTATAATTTAACATGTATACCAATTTTAATTATGTACCTATAAAAATTTCTTTTGTTGCGCTCTAAAAATAAAATCAAAAATAAAAAAAATGAAGCATGAAAAATTAATTTTCGTTTTAGATTTTATTGCTTGAAGTAAGTTTTTTTTTTTTGGTTTTTTGCAGCCTTCTTTATAAAAAACTTAAATCTCCAATGGAGTAAAAATTCATAAAACTGGTCCATAGATTAAGAGGTATTATTTAGTATTAAACAAAAAATTATTTGGGTTCAATAGACGCACAAACCAAATTCGAAACAAAAAAATTCAATTTCAATGCCTTTTTTTTATTATTATTATTGTTGTTGGTTAAAAATGTTTAACCTTAACAGAGTCGATTAACCCAGGCCAAACATTTGGCATTCAAAAAAAAAATAGCGATCACCGTTGGTGAATCAGTCAATGGAACCACACACAATTTATGATTTAAATATATGTATGTGTGTGTGTGTGTATTTGCGCATCTGTTTATTGTTTGGTTTGCTGTTGACCCCCAAAAAATTGTATAACCCTGAGCTAGGTCAAAAAAATATGATGGAATATCGAGTATTTTTTCTTGGTTTAAATTAAATAATAAACAAAATTATATATAAAGTCTCTGGAATAATCCAAGCTCTTGAGTAAGAAATCAATTATTAAAAAACTGCAGACAGAATTTAAAGCAATTGTTTTGAAAGGAAAATTAGAGAGAATTTATGATTTGATAAATCCTGAACACTTAAGAAATAAATTCAGAATTTTAAAGCCAACAAAGAAAACCCAACGAAAAATAAATAAAAAAAAACAAAATTTATAAATAAAGAGAATTTAAATCCTGAACACTTTGGAAACAAATCAGAATTTTAAAGCCAACAAAGAAAACCCAACGAAAAAAATAAAAAAAACCAAAATTAAATTTTTTTTGTATATTTTTTTATATATATTTTTATATAAATTTGTATGATTTGAATTTGCAATGACTTTTTTTTTAATACAATACAATAATAATAATCAAAAAAAAAAAAATGTCATTTGATCAATGCAGGGAATATTAACTAAAATGGAAATAATTGTTCTTAAAAAACTAAAATTGGCCTAAGCCTAAAAAATTCTTCTAGTTATTTAATTAAACATTAAAAAAATGTATATTTATAAACTTAAATATATATATAAAATGATGAAAACTTAAATTTAAGACAAAGAGAGAAACGGGGGGATGCGGGAGACGTTGAGGGGGTCAAATTGGTTGGGCTAGATTCTTTGGAACAGCCACTTAAATTAAAAAACATAAACAATAATATTTTGTATTTTTTTGTTTTGTTTTTTTTTTTTTTTTGTTTTTTATAGCCTATAATAATACGTCAATAATATTTATAATAATAATGATAATAGTTTTTATAAATTTATTTTGTTGTTTGTTTTTTTTTTTTCTTGTCGAAACAAACAAAATGAAAGCTTACAACAAAAAAAAATACAATTTAAACAATCAATGAAAGCTGCGAGCGAAAGTTGAACATTTCTCTTGCTCTCTTAAACTTTGTTGTTGTACTTAAAATTTACTCTTGTTTAAAATAATTGTTTTGTTTGTTGTTGTTTGTTACACTTAATATTTAAATTCTTTAATTTTTAGTTGTTTTAATTTGAATTTTGCCTGCTTTTTGTTTTAAGCCAAACTTAAATTTCTATCACAGCCTTTTTAAAATGTATTAAAATATTAGAAAAAATCTTTTGTTTTTTTTTTTTTTTTGTTATTTTTGTGTTTGAGGCTTTTTTTCCATAAAGTGAAAAATTCTAATTGCACTTTTATTTTGTTGTTGTTGTTTTTAAGTTTAATTGCTATATTTTTTTTTTTGTTTTTTGTTTTTGATTTGACTTTCGATTGTGCAAACTAAAATTCACTAAATGCTTGCTTAAAATTTACTTAAATGAAACCTTTTTTTTTTCTTTTTAAATTTAATTTTTTTTTGATAATTATTTTTTTTTTTGTTCTCTTTCGTTGCCTAATTTTCTTTTTGACTAGGAGAACAAAAAAAAATAAAAAAAAAAAGCAAAAAGACACAAAAAAAAAAAGAGTAGAAAGTTTCAATTTGTAGTTTTGTTTGTTTGTTTGTCTCAAAATGGAAAATACACACACTCATTTTGGAATGTTCTTTTTTTTATTATTATTTTTGTAATGGAGATCTCTATTTTTTGTTGTTGATTTGTTTTTAAGAAAGGAACATTGGAATACTTTGGTTAAACTTTCCTACTCTCTTTTTTTTTTGCTTTGCTTTGCTTTGCTTTCCTTTCTTTCCTTCCCTTGACTACAAATTCTTTGATTTTTGTTTTCAGTTTTGGCAGCTGCCAATTTACTGATACTTTCATGTCTCCAAAGAGGTCACCACCAAGTTGTGAAAGACACTGGCCGATTCGCTCATCATGGCCGCCTGTCCGCAGGAATCGCTTGCGCTGCTGGTCGCAGGACTCTGGCTGCCCAGGCGCAGGGCATCCATAATGACCTCAAAGTCCTTCTGATTCTGATTCATATCAAAGTTGACCAATTCCAGGTGCTCGTTCGACGATTTCATGCGCTTGTGATGATGATGCAGTTCGCCATTTATGCCCAGGCCAATCACGTCCAAAGGACAATCCTCAATCGCCGAAATTAGACGCTGGGGCGGAATATAAAACTGGGACAAGGCCTCGCGCACCAAACGATCGCTTTCGTCCTCGCTGCTGCTATTGCTGCGCATCCTTTTCCGCGACGATGAGAGAACGGCCTTTTCCAGCTGCTCGGCTCCTTGGGTGATTTCGGGATCCAGCAAAGGCATCGGCGCGTTTATAGCGCTCAATTCACGATCCAAAATTTCTAAATCATTTACCAAATTGCTGCTAGATAAATGACGTTTTTTGTTTGTATTATTTGAGGTATTATTATTATTATTATTATGACGATGCGGTTGATTCTCAATAGAGCAAATTGTTCGATTGTTGACAACGACAGCATCACCAGTTGAAGAAGAAGAAGAAGCATTAGCAGATTTATTATTATTGTTGTTGTTCATTGGCTTGGCATCATCATCCATATTAGTTTGAAATATATTTTCTCTGGCTGCCAATTCCGTAGTGTTATCATTATCATTATTATTATTATTAGGAGTTCTGTAATTGAGAAGAAGAAGGAAAATATTATTAATTAATTGGTTTGTTTCCCAAACTAATTTCTCTTTCAATCTAAAACTCTCAACTCTGTTGGCAACGCATTAAAATTAAAATGCCCAGCTAAGCATGTCAATGTTGGCAAAGAAGACAAAATACAACAATACAAAAAAAAAAGCGAAAGTATGTATAAAAAAAAAAGAAACGTTAACAACAAAAATCGCATAGCAATAATAAAGAAACCAAAAACCAGAAAGCGTACACAGACCCAAAAAAAAAAACAACAACAAAAAAAAGAGGAAGAGTGTTAGTTTTGACCGGCACACGCATCGACCGTTAAACACACACAAAGAGAGACACAAAACAAATTGAGAGAGAGAGAGCAAAAACACAGAGAGAGAGCCAACAATTGCAATTCATATTGAAAGTGTCTTTGTGTGTGTGTGTTATGGTTTATTACGCTGGCAGTCTCACAAACAGACACGAAAAAAGAAAAAAAGTGTTGAAGCCAACTTGAATACAGCTGGGGAAAAGCTTACAAAATAAAATTTAAAAAAAAATGGTCAAGTTTTAAAACCATTGACCAAATAAATAACAATAGTAAAACCTTAAGAAATCTAGGAAAAGTACAAGTCATAATTTCTAAAAAGGTATAGAAAATAAAATACAACCAGAATTGATAAGGATTTTAATGATTCCCTAAGTTTCCGAGAGTTTCTGGGCCAATTTCTAACCAATATTAATTTTATATGCTTTCTTATAATTATTTCTTTATTCTATTATTTCTTTTATTTCTTTATTCTTTTATTTCTTTATTCTTTTATTTCTTTATTCTTTTATTTCTTTATTCTTTTATTTCTTTATTATTTTATTTCTTTATTCTTTCACTAAAAGAATTTCCTAAAATCTTTTAATCTCCCTAAATTAAAAAAAAAAAAAAAAATTTCCCAGAATTTATAAATTATGAAATTATAAAATTTTAGTTCAAATTAAATTTAAAAATTGTTATTAAAATTTAAATAAACTTTTTTTAATTTGCAATTAATTAACCAAAGTTTCTTTCTTTCTTCTTCCGGTTGATATTTTTAGTTAGAGAAATCGATATTACGACTAAAAAAAATAGACATAATAAACACACGTTTTCTATTATCTTTCAGACTTGACTAAAAGAAGATAAGAAAAAAATGGTTGAAGATATTTTTTTGAGTGAATTATTGTAAAAGAAGAAAAACCTATGACATCATTTAAATATTTTATGGGGCAAGGAGGGACCCGAAAAAAAAAAGAAAAACTAATTAACCAACAAACTAACTAAACACAGAGAGAAAGAGAAAAATGGTTAAAGCAGGAGGATTTAATAAATTGTTTTTTTTTTTTTTCATCGACCGACAAACCAATATTTGTCAATGTTTTTTTTTTCTTTTTTGGCATTGAGCGAACTTTGTACACACACACACACACACATACATACAAACACAAACAAGTGGTGACCGATAAGCAGCGACCAACTGCTGCTGCTGCCGCTGCCGTGTGCTGCTCTCATTAGAGTGTGGAGTGTGTAAAAGGAAGCAAGAAGAAGCAGAGGCAGCAGCAGAGTTGTGTCTGTGTGTGTTCGTGTGTGTCTTGTCGTCTTATCTTTGTTTTCGTTTTGCGCACGTTTTCGATGGACGGTTGACGTTGGCCCTGCTGCTTGCTTGCTGCCTGGCGAAATATGCCGTTGACTTTTTGTCAGTATGTGTAAAAAAAAAAAAAAAAAAATTGGGGCATACATAAATCGCCCCCCTTCCCTTTCCCTCTCTGTCACACACATTATTTCTTATTGCGGTTTTTGTTTGTTTCTTAACCTCATTTAAGTATGTTGTAGTAGTATTCGATATATACATATATATTTTTTTTTTCGAGTTCAAGGTTATCCTCGTTGTACTCTCTTCATTTTGCCAATTTCAAAAATTGCATTTGGCAACAACTCAAAACACACAGAAAACTTTTTGATTTAAATAAAAAATGTCGCAGCAATCAAAAAAAAAAAACGGCAAGTGCAATTGCCACCCACACACACACACAAACACAAAAACCCTTCTTCTACTGCTTCTTCTTCTTTTTCGTCTTCTTTACAAGTCAAAGCCAGAGGCGTCATGGCTCGACGCAAATGTAGGACGCCTTTTCTCTCTCTCTCTCTCGCACGCCCACCCGCTGTGACTTTAGGGTTGATAATAATAATAATGACGCTAACGCTGACGATGATGATGTTTGTGACGTAGACGTTGTGACTTGAAAAGCAAACAACTTCATTGAATGCAATCCCCATCTCAATCCCATTCCATTTCATTCTTTATTCCACTTCCGTCATTTCGTTTGGCATGCAAAATTCTTTTTAACTACTCAATTCGTTTCGTTCCAAATGTTTTTCATCGTTGGTTTATTTGGGTGATTAAAAAATTTTATGGCAATGCCTTAGATTTTGACTCTTCAGACTTCATTTCAACTCTTATTTAAGTATGGCAATGCCTTGGAAATTATTCACGTTTTTAAAGCAGTTTTCGAGTATGGCAATGCCTTGATTTGTTTTACACAATCACCATTTTTTTTTTAAAGGTTTTCAATGGGGTAAAAAATCAACAACTTGGACACAGTTTGTTATTTATATTGTATAATCTAATTGTTCTAGATATTTAACATGCATTGACATTTGTCTGGACGGGGAGAGAGAGAGAGGGCGTCTCTCTCTGTCTCATTTAAATGTATACACGCAGCAGAGACTTGTATTTATTTTGTGGTGCAATCGCCAAGCATCATCATCATCATCATCGTTCGTTCGTTACCAAATAGACAGACAAGATCCATAATAATAGCAGCAACAACAACAAAAACAATCAATTTGCATCGCTTGAACGGCAACAACAACAACAACAGCAGCAGATAAGAGAGCGAGAGAGAAGTACTATAAATATAAAAACAAAGAAAAAACACAAAAAAAAAAACCCGCATCGTCATTGTAAATTATTACGACGCCGCCAATTGTAACGTCAAGTTACAAAATATCTCAAAAGAGAGAGAGACAAAGAGAGCGAAAGAGAAAAAGGAATTGCAATTTTGCCTGCTTAAAAGCCTAAAAAAAAAAATTATTAACAAACAAACAGCAAAGAAAAATTAACAATCGATATTCAAATAAGAAGAAAAACTTTATTTCTCAACGCAAATCCAAGAGAGAGAGGGAAAATAGCGATGAATTAAGTTTTTTTTTGGAAGCGAGCAAAGCAAAAAAAAAAAATAAAAGTCTGTGTGGTGTAACGGTAACGGCACTTTGTGTTATTTTGCCTCTTTCTCTCTCTCTTTAAGTTGAACGACGGGGCCAGCAGCGACGTTGGCAGAGAAGAGCGCGGCGCGTGTCGCCAGAGCAGTCGGGGTCGAGTTCATGCTGCTGTTGTTGTTGTAGTAATATTTGGCCATTTCGTTATGCGTTATGCGTAGGCCGAAGTACAACAACAACAACAACAACAACAAGAAAAAAAAGATGCGATTTTCAATCAAAAACGTAATAGGCAGCAACAGCAACAGAAAAAGAGAGAGAGACAGAGAGAGAGGTGGGTGATGATGATACAGGTTGTTCCAGGCAATTCAAATTTATATATTTTCGTTGTTTTTTATTGTTGTTGTTGTTGGGGCATGCGTAAGAAAGCGAAAAAAAAAAAATTAAATGCAAATCATTTAAAATGCGCCGATGAAGGCAATTGCAATGTTGTTAACGGTAAAAAGGAAATAGACAAGCCAGTAACAACAACAACAACAATGACTGGCAATGCTCGCTCAAAAAAAAAACAGTGGGCCAAAGAATAAGAGACAAAATTGTTGGTGGGGCAGGGGGGGGAACAAAATGAAAATGGGATGGGTCGGTTTTGGGTTGGCGGACGTGCACAAAAGCAAAACACATAAAATAAAATAAATATGCAAGTGTATTTGTGTGTGTGTGTGTCTTTGCAATGTCTGAAGGTTTAGAGCGCAACGCAAGCAGAGGCAAAGGCAGCAGAGCAGCGCATAAACTGAGACTTGCCTTTTTATGCTTTGTGTTGCAAGTGGAACGTGATTATTTTCAACGAGCACACACAAACACACACATATATATATATATATATATACATAGTCATTATTTCTGCTACTGCGTTTACTTTGATTTCTTTTGCTGTCACTTTTTTTTTGTGTTTTTTCTTTGTAGTTTTTCTTGTTGTTGTTATTATTATTGTAATCTTTTTGGTTATGCGAAGGTTGTTTCATTGTATTATTTATTTTCATTTTTGTATTTGTTCCTGTATTTTAAATACATTGTTTTTTTCTCTCTCTCTCTCTTTTGGCCTGACGACTTCTTCTTTAAATGTTGATGTTCAAATAAACTTGACTGGAAACCCAATTTAATTGCATTTATTTTAAAAAGAGTCAATTTTTTTTTTTGGCTTCATTTTGTTTTTAGCTAATTTATAGCTGATTTTTATTTTTTGGCCTGATTTCTTTTTCTTTAGCCAATTTTTAGCTGATTCTTTTTTTTTTTGTCTGCTTTTTTGGCTATTTTTTTTAAAATTGTGATCGCGAAATAAATTAACTTTTTAGCTACATTTTAGCTGTTTGCTTCTTTTTAAAATTATAACTAAAAAATGCTCTTTTTTTTTTTGATAATTTTGTCTGCTTTTTGGCTTATTTTCCTTTTAATTGCATTTTTGGTTTTGGCTTCATTTTTTTTTATTTTCTTTCGCTTTAGCTAATTTTGAGCTTATTTTTTCTTTAGCTACATTTTATGTTTTTGAGACTTTTGTCTGCTTTTTAAAATTATAATTGATTTTTTTTTAACTCCTTTTTTCACCTTTTCCCCTTTTTTTACTCTTCCACCCACTTTTTTTCTGCTTCTTCTACTTCTTCGTTGCCTTTGGCCTCTGCCGCCCGCTGCTGCTGCTGTTGCTTCAGTTGCTTGGGCTTATCTGTCTTACACAAACACACATATATATACTTGTTACTAGTTTGCTTTGTAGTTGTTTTCGTCTGTTGCTGCTGCCGTTTTAATTTCTGTCTTTGTTGTTGTTGCTGGTGTTATTATTATTGTTTTGTCTTCTTGTTGCTTTGATTTGTCTCTCTCTTTATGCTTTTTGAGCTTGGCCTGAAAAGAAAATTTCGACTGATGCTGCTGTTGCTGCTTTTGCTTCCTAGATGGCGACAAGTGTAAAAATAACGCACACAAACGCTCACGCAATGTCGACATTTCACCCACACAGACACAGACACACACACGCAATAAATGAAAAGGGCAAAAAAAAAAAAAAAATCGACACAGAGCTGCCAACATTAAAAAGCTTAATTTATGTTGTTTTTTTTTTTTGTACTTACTTTGGCAAATTTTGCAGGTAACGCATTTGTTTTTCACGTCTCAATTCATCGGTTAAACGGCAATATGTATTATTTATACAGACGCTGCGTCTCAAATTCGCCTCAGAGTCCTTAATGCGCTCTAATTTATGGGCGCACAGCTGCAGGATGCGTTTACGTTCCTCGCGTTGTCTCAGCTTTGGTGAGATCATTGGCACACGCGATCGATGGTGATGATAGCCGCCCATGGGCGGTGAGCAGCGGGGCGGTCCAAACATGTCCGAGTCATCGTCACTGCTGCTGCTGTGGCCGCTGCTGCCGATAATATTTGTGTTTGTTGGCAAGGTCATTGCGCGCGGATTGACTGATTTTTAAGAGAGAGACTCTGTTGGTTTTTTTTGGGTTCTTTGTCTTTGACAACAAGGTAAACCACACAAACAAACAAACACTTGAAAATGTGTAATAACAACAAAACAATTATCTCTCTCTCTCGCTCGCTGGCTCCTTCTTCTTCTTCGTCTGCTGCTTTACGTTGCGTGAGATTTCACTTTGCTTGTGTGGTGACCCGTTATGTCCGTCTGGCTCTCTGTCTCTCTTTCTTAGTGTATATTGCAATGTTTACAGTTAGGCACACAAATTTGTTTTCAATTGTTTTAATTCAAAATAATCCAGGACTTTTGAATTTAGTTTTTCTTTTTGCACTTTTTCAAAAAAAATAATCAACAACAATAAAAAAAATATAATAAACACAACAAGGCGAGAAGAAATCGCTTCAAGTTAATTGCCGCTTTGGCCTCTTTTTCTTTTTTTTTAAATAAATTTATTATTTTGTTACACTGTGTTCAAAACGCACTTATGTCTTAAATAAAATAAAAATGTGTGTTTTTGTAGTTTATTTATTTTATTAATTGTTACAAGCCTACTAAGTTGGGGAGAGTAGTAGTAATGATAATGGCGACGACGGCGCTGCTACTGCGACTTTGTTGTTGCTGCTTACTTGTTACTTGTGTTACTGTTACCGTGTGTGCTGCTGTTCACCGAGTCGAGTTCGAGCGCACGACGTCCACACGGTTCTCGCGTTCGAAATGAACTGACTTTGCTTTTGCTTTTCCTTTGCTTTTGCTTTGCTTGCTTGCTGGCTTTGCTGCCAACAGCGCAGCCGGCTGCTCTGTTTCGTCGTATAAACGAAATATATACACGAACAAACGGAAGTAGCAGGGAGCAGCAGCAGTAGCGCCAGTCGAAAGAGCAAATGGCAAAGAGAGCAACATTCAACATGAATATTGGCCTAAGAGAAGAAGAAAAAATACAAGCAGCAGCAGCAACTGGCGTACGTGCTGCGTTTCAAACAGAAATTTTCCCCTGTGTTTATGTTTGTGTGTGTGGGGGGGACTTTATTTTCTTTTGGAGGTGACTCGATGTTTTATAGTTCAGTTCCTTTGAAAAAGGCATTTCATATGAAATCATTTTAATTTTTTTAAGGTCAAAAAGAGTGTACAAAATTTGCATATTACCCAAAAAACAAATATGTGCGTAATGTTTTGGAATCAATTAAATTGAATGAACCACACACACACACACAGGGAGTGAGAAGAGTGGGAGAAGCAGCAGAAATATGACAAAGTCAAAGATCATAAAACATACAAGCAGCAGCAGAAGCAGAAGCAGCATAAGTAATTATCAAAGAGTAAAGACAGACAGACAGACAAAGAGAGAGCGAGAGAGTTGAAATTGAACTTGTATAAAAAAAAATAAACCGCAATTACAAATGGCTTAGTTTTTTAGTTTTGAAAAAACAAGTGTTCAAAAATAGAAAACAAAGCAAAAATAAATAATTTAAATAAATATTTTGTTAGAATTATGCAGGCCAAAGAGTTTAAATTGCCTTTGACGCCATTTTTTATTGATTTCAATTTCAATTTCAGTTTTTGTGTCCAACAATTGGACACAAAAAAAATTTTACTTTACAACCAAAATCTGAAGAAGAAAGAGAAACAAAGAAAGTCGAAAAACGGTAATTGTGTGTGTGTGTGTTTTGACATTTTTAAGAGTTTTACATTAGGCAATAATTTTGATTTAATTATTACTTGACAACAACAAGCAATGTGGAATTTCCGTAAATCATAAACACACACACACACAGGGCAACATACAAAAGTAGAAGACTTAATTCAGTCAGCAGCAGCAGAAACAACAAAAACAAAACATAAAAATGATGCGCTAGGCTCTGCTAACTGCGACGTCGTCGACCTGTATTCGCGCGCGCTTTTTATGTTGTTGTTGGTGTTCTTCGTTTGTTCGTTCGTTTGTTTGTTTGCTTGCTTGTTTGTGGGGGCCTACACACACACACACATACAAGCATACATGTAAGTATACCTGTGCTTGCTGCCTGAATTTTGTGCATATGTTGCCATTTACTTTGTTTTTTTTTCGGCCCTCGTCGTCTTCGTTGTCTGCCCTGGTATTTGCTACAAAACCAACAGCTGGCGGTTACTTTTGATAAAATAACTAAAAAGCATAGGGAGCGCATTGAAAATTTAACGACATTAAAGTAAAAAAAAAGAGCAAAAAAACAAAGCAGCAGCAGCAGACCCAAAATGCGGTAAGAAGAAGAGAGTCCAAGTCAGCGTCGCTGTCGATTTGATTTGATTCGCTTTGTGTTTGTGTGTGTGTGTGTGTGTGTGTGTGTGTGTGTGTGGGAGATTTAACGGACAAGGTTGTAAGCAAGTGGCGCAAAAGCCACCGTTTCTCTGCCAACGTCAAAGTTGGCTGCTATTTAGCGCTATAAATTTAATAATTAAGAAAAAAAAGAAGCAGAAGAGATGAATTTACAAAGCGTCAACAATTTTTGGAAATTGAACTAGAAAACAAAAAAATACGTGACATTGACAATGGTTATAAAAAACCAATACACACACACAGACAGAGAGTGAGACAGAGAGAGAGAGAGGGAGGCTTAAATATTTTGTTTTGTATTAATTAATTTAATTTGTTTTTTGCCAATTTCCTTAATCACTCGCTGCGTTTTGTCAATATCGAAATCTACTACTTTCCATGAGGGCTGTTTGAAAAGTTCTTTCTCTCTCTCTCTCTGTGGCTGCATCGGTCAAGCATTTTACTCTGGAGGTCATTTTTATATGTGCCCACGAGGCAAAGGCAATTTAGTTCAGGTCTCCCCTCGAACCGGTTTTCTCCTGCTTAAGAAGGGGAGGGGAAGTTACTCTTTTTACGGTTACACGTGCGTGCTTGGCTGGCTGGCTGGCGTTGTTAACTAACCTCTTATGCCTACCCCATCCACCCTCTCCCAACATCACACACAGAATTCAAAATCAAAAGAGAGCAAATTCAATTTTACTCTCTCACTCGCTGTCGGTTGGTCTCTCGTTTTTACACACTCTCTTGTCTGTTTCTTTTGCCTGTTAACGACTTTGAAATTCACTATGACCAAGCAGAGTTCATTTGGCAAAGATAAACCATAAAAACATAGTAAGAGTGTAAGCATGAGTCGGTTTGGTTTAATTTTTGTTCTTCGTTTTTTTTTTTAATGGCAGTTTTGCATTTAGAAATTGTTAATGGTTGTTGTTGGTATTGTAAGTGCCTGGGATGCGTATGGGAAATTGTAGTAAAATAAAATGAATGTGTGTGTGTGTGTGGTAATCATTTTTAAGGCTTTTGTTTTTATTTTTTGTTTGTCCTTATTAATTTCTTATCAATTCTATTTAGATGTGAAAATAAACAAACAAAAATATTTTTCACTTTTGCTGAATTTCTTTTTTTTTTGGCTGTTTTATTTTTACGCATTTGCATTTTCGGCTTAAAAAAACAGGTTTCTTTATTGTTAAAAACAGAGTATTTTTAATTTTTTTTTATTGTTGAAACGAAATTGTTTCTATCTTACACAGAATTTGTTTGTAATAAATGAAATTTCGCTAAATTGAATGGTTCCAAATGATTTTCAAGAGACTTTCAGGTATTCGAAGTTTTCCAGAGGATTTTCTTGTTTTCTTAATAAAAATAAAATTTTTTTACAGTTGAAAAGGTTAGGAAAATTCAAATAAAAAAAATTATTTTCAATTTTAGCCTAGAAAAATAATAAAATTAAATTAATTTCCTGTTTGGATATATTTTTCATTTGTTTTTTGTTCTTTTTTGTTTTAAAGTATAAAAAAAAAAACAAATTCAAATGATTCATTTTTGTTTATGCGAAAGGCTTTTAATTTTCTTCGTTGTCAGGCTGCTTTATTAATAACAACAATAATAATAAAATAAAATAAAAAAAAAACAAGTGACAAAAGACAACAACAAAAAACAGAAAGGAGAAAAACAGGCGAATGCAATGTAAAAAAACAATAAGATGAGCAAGCAAAATGCCGGAAGTTAACAACAACCAACGCTGCTGCTGCTGCGCCAACTTTGACGTTGACGTTGACTGTCACTAACCAATAAACACTTTATCCACCCTCGGCCACCCAGTTGGCCCCCTGCGCTCTGCCTCTGCCTCCACACACACAGAAACACAGGCGCGCTATCCAAGTTGCCGCCACGCGTTAAAATTGTCAGCGTAGCTGAGCTGACTGACGACGACGACGACGCAGCGGCAGCGACGTTGACAAGGCGTTGATGATGCTGACGCGAGGCGACGATTGCTTTGACATTGTTTTTTTGTATTGAAAAACTGCGATGTGTTTTTGTTTTTATTTATTTATTTGTTGTTGATCAATTAATAATGCGCAGCTTCAAAAAGCCAAAAAGAAATCTTTATTTAATGTAAGAAACAAAGCAAATCGCTAAATTACTAGAACAGCAACATTCGTGTGACGATTATCTTTGAAATGAGACCATAGCAAATACACACAACACACACACACACTTACACACATTGATACGCTTAGGCACAAAGTTAAACGGCCGCGCAACAATGACGACAAAACCAAAAGCAAAGCAAAGAGAGTAAAGAGCATAGTAAGTAAAGAGAGTATATTAAAGTGGGCAGCTAAAGAGTACGACGACGAGGTCGTCTCACAACAACAAGGGTGGTGAGCTTTAAAAGTTTCGTTTTATGTGTGGCTCAAATTAAAACTATTCAAACCGCCCACACATTTAAAATGCGCGCGTGTTGTATTAGCATTTTGTGTGATAAAGAGAATAAAAACAAGTAGATAAAAAGATAAAGCAACAGCAGCAGCAGCATAAGAAGGGCGTGTAAGAGAGGAAATAAACATCTTCACCTCGCTCGCTTGTCTTTGTATCTCTTATTCGCTCTCATTTATTTATTTTTTTTTTTGTGTTGATGTTTAGCCTTATATTTGATTATTTGTTGTTGTTGTTGCTGTGTTAATTTTTCTGGCACAAGTTGTACCAGTCGTTTTCTCTCTTTTGTTGTAGTTGTTGCTGTCCTTATAAAGCACCCTTCTGCTGCTGCTGTTGCTTCTTCTTTTATTTTCCTGCCTGCCTAACCAAGTCCCATTTACTTGTATTTATGCTGCTTGTTCGTTTGTGTGTGTGTGTGTGCAATTATACTGGTTTGTTGCTGTTACTGTTTCTCTTTCAATGTTTCTGTGTGTTGTGTGTCTGTGTTTGCAGTATTGCACCGATATTGCTTCCTCCGCTGCTTTGTCATCACCTATGCTCCAAACATAGCGGCTCCCCTCTTTCTCTCTCTCTCTCTTGCTCACACGCTTTGGTTAAACCACCCGCTCTACTCTGCCTCTGCTGGCAAGCGACGACGATGGCGGCTCTTTTTCAGTTTAAATGGATTTTGCACGCTCGTTCGTTTTGTCTTGGTTTTTTTTTTTTGTATTTTTGCGTTTTACATTTCTTGTGTTTGTGTTGTTGTTGTTGTTATTGGGGGATATTGAGTTACTTTCTGTTGGTCATCAAATTGTTAACAACCAAATCGTAGCATTTTTTCCCTTGGATTTATTTTAATCCTGGCTGTGCCTTATAAACGTAATAAGGTTTCTCAGCAACAGCAGCAGCAGCTCCTCAACTCGCACACACACAAACATACAAAATCCATAAACAAAATTGCCTCATAATTAATAATCAACTCTCGCCAAAAGCTTATGTATATCTACAAATGTATTTGTGTGTGTCTGTTTTTACTGTCTACTTGCCCGTCCCCATCCCGTTCCGTTCCGTCCCGTTCGTTTGTCTGCGTTGCGTGTGTATATCTAAGTCAGAGCAACAACATCATTAATGGCGAAGTAGGAGGAGGGGGAGTATGAGGAGAAAGACAGACAAAAACGAAATAAAGACAGGGCAACGGTGTTGGTGGTGGTTAATGAACAGTTAATCAGTTGGTGCCCAACGAGTAATCCAATTGGAATTAAATCTCAAATGAATATGAATTTGAAAGGAAGGCAATAAAAAAAATACAAGCGACCTCCCCGAAGGCAATCAAAAAACAAAAAATAAAAAAGAAAACAAATGTTAAAAGTGCAATCGAAAGTAAGAAGAAGAAATCATTAAAAAAATCAAAAATAATCAAAGCGAATTAGAGATACTCTTTTTAAGGGGGAATTTCTTAAGACCAACCCAAAACCTTAAACCCTTTAACGCTTTATTTATTTGGTCTAATTCTTATTTATGTTTTAAATTATTATTTTATTAATGTAAAGTTAACCTTTATCTTTCGAAATAATGTCAAGATTATATTTATTTAATTTTTTCCTTTTCTCTTTCCCCTCCCCTTGGCCAACTAAATTTGCTTCAATTAAAAAGAGTATAAATTTTAACAATTGGTTACAGTTTGGCCAGATTTACACTTCTTATTAATGTAATGCGTCTTTGTGTGCATGTGTGTGTGTGTGTGTTTGCAGCTGTCTTTCTTCTTTGATGATAAAAGGTGACGCATTATTCTGCTTCTACTTCTTCTTCTTGTTCTTCTTCTTCTGCTTTTTGTAGTTTGTCTTATTCTGTGTAGTTGCAGGTAGGCGACAACAAGAGACAAGGTAATTTTCGTGTGTGTGTGTGTATATTTATGTATGTATGTCAGCTGTTCTTATCACCTATTGTTTTTTTTATTTGTTCTTTCTGTGTTAATCCGTTCCAGTGTCATTTTATTGAAAATGTCATGAAACCAACAACAACAACAACTGCTTCCATTTTGCTCTTCCGTTTTTACCTATGCATTTATTTTCAAGAAATTGTATTCAAGTGGGGAAATTGGGGGGAGACGGAGACCATCAAAATTTGTGTGTGTGCTCTCCTCCTCCTCCTCCGGCTTCGTCTTCTTCTGCTTCTCCTTCTCCTTCCACTATTTACATTCAAACAGCGAGTGTTGCCAGCTTACACCAGCAACAAGAAAAAAAAAAAAAA
>JAWNPY010000011.1:280927-305810 GCA_035078625.1 Scaptodrosophila scaptomyzoidea
AAAAAAAAAAAAAACTAAGAGAGTGTAAACACACTCGAGAAGAGAGCAAAACGTAACAAAACGCAAATACAAACATAATCGCTGCTGTGCTGTCGTTGTCGTCGCGCGCTGTGCCAGCGCAGCAGCAGCAGCAACATCCATAAATTTCAAATGCTATCAGCTGTTAAAAAATTTATACAGCTGCTGTCAGAGCTGCCGAGAAGAGCAAGTAAGAGAGAGAGAAAGAGAGGGGGGGGCAGTCAACCTCGGTCATTGAGTGTGTGTGAGCCAGGATAAACTTGCATGCGGGCCAGACAACACACACACACACACATATGTGTGTATATGTAAACGAGTGCATTCATCCAACCAACCGGGGGGTGGTTTATGTTTTTTTTTTGGCCTGTTTCGCTTGTTTTCCCATAATCGAAAAATGATTCCTGGTTTTGTCCCTAATTTCCCTAATCCCTGGCTCGTTATCACACTTGCTCATTTTAACCACTTCCTGATCAGGTCAACCTCAATCATACACACACACACACACACACACACATACATACACAAATCTACTTACCATATTAATCAGTGAGTACTTTTGGCTTATTTAGTTCAGGGCTTATTTGTTTTTTATCAGTTTTTATTTTACCAAAGAAAAATAATATGTCAATTATTTGGATGGGATTATTTTAAAATTAAAAAATAAAGAAAAACATTCATTTTATTAATAATAAGAAAGATTTTTATTATTAATTTATTTTATTTACATTCAAAAAAAAAAAGAAAAATTCCTTAAATTTTAATAAAATACGAGATTAATTTAAAATAACTGAGAAATTAATTTGCCAGTAATTTCTTTATATATGAAATCTAAATCTTTTTAAAATAATACACCTTAAAGCCTTTGATTCCATCTAATTCCTTAGACTTAAAATAAATGACAATAATAAATTTAATTCTTGGCAAGGAAATAATTCTTATAAATAGATTAATTGCTAAAACTTCCTACCAATTAGCTAAAGAGTAAATATTAATAGGGATTTTAAGAGGAATATAATTGCAAATCAAAACCTAAAAAGCAAGGCATAGGAATAATTATTTTAAATGAAATCTCAGATTTCTTTAAGAATTTTATTAAAACAGATCTTTAAAAAAGAATGATAAAAAAAATTGGTATATGTTATCTTAATTTTTATAATGAATTTGTAGCGTATGAAAATAAAGAAATTCTTAATACTCAAATTTTATAAATTATAGGAAATTCTTATTTTTAAACTAAATAAAAAGACAATAACTAAGACAGAAATCTGAGTGTTTTCTAGCTTGTAAAATTAAGAAATTCTTAATTCTAGATCTTTATATGATAAGAAATCCTTTACTTTAAAAACTAAATAAAAAGACGACAACTTAAACAGATTTTTCTTCTGTGGTTCTCTTAACTTTATAATGAATTTGTAGAAATTCTCAATATTCAAACTTTATAAAGAGTTTATCGCATAATAAATGATAGAAAATCCTTTATTTTTAATACTAAACAAAAAGACAATAACTAAGACAGATCTTCTTTTAACTTATTGAATTTGTAGCCTATGAAAGTTAGGAAATAAAGAGTTTTTCGTATAAGAAACTAAATAAAGATAATTTATAGAAATATCCAAAAAAAAGATATATGTACTTGTTTTATATTATAGCAAGCAACATATTTGTAGGTATATTTATTTATATCTACATACCTATAAACATATATATGAATATTTGTATGTGTATGTGTGTGTGTGTGTACAACGAGGTCGTTTGTCTGGTCTGGTTCGACTCAACTCAACTCGACTCGACTCAGGCTTGAGGCAGAGAAGCAGAGGCAGAGGAGCAGAAGCAGAGGAGCAGAAGCAGAAGCAGAGAGGCTGACTGAATAGCTGACGATAATGATGGTGGCATTGTTGTTATTGCTGTTATTTTTGTTGTTTTTGTTGTTGTTGTTCGTGCATGACGGCGATTTGTTCATTGCCTCTGGCTCGAGTCGAGTCGAGTCTCTCTCTCTGTCTCTCTTAGCCTGGGCAGACGGAAGGACGGGCAGAGAGAGAGGGACTTGTGACTGACTGACAACTGCCGCAACTGCCACCGATGGTGGTTTTCCAATGTGTTGGGCCTGTGGCGGCGGCTTTTGTCGTCTTGGTCTTCATCATCGTCGTCATCATCATCATCATCTCTGTTCTTGGTATTTTAAGCGTTTGCCACGAAGGAAAGAAGGTGGACAAGGGGGGAGGGGGAGAGATTGGGAAGGAGAAGGGCTGAGCTGAGCTAAAACTGAGCTGACGACAACGACGACGACTGCGACTGCAATAGTCTCGACATGTTTTTATAAATGTATTTCTCAAATCTATGTCTGTGTGTTTGTGTGTGTGTGTGTGTACCAGATGTGAGTGAGTCTTTCAGTTCAGGGCCTTCTGCAATTGGGTCTATTACAATTTAAAAAAAAATAAACTCTGCACCCTAAACTAAATAAATGGCTTTTCATAATTAGTTCTAAAAATATTTGATATTTTAAAAGAGAAAAATTAACTGTAACTTGTTAATTTTCAAGCCTTTAAAAATCTGAGAAAATCTGGGAAAAATATTACTTTATTTTTAGCATTTTCATTGAGCGTTATAAAAAATTCTACAAAAAAATACTGAAAAATTTTAATAAAAAATTTCTCATATTTAAAATACAATAAAAAAAAGAAGAAAATTAATGAAAATATATTAAAAATGGTTTAATGAATTTAGACAAATTTAAACTAGTTATTTCTATTTAAAGTATGTAGAATTTCAGAGTTACTGCGAATTGTACGGAATAAATCCTAGGAATTACTTATAAAATATGATTTTAATTTTTTATTTCCATAAAATTCCTCAGTTCTTTTTTTACCTAGTTTTTATTCCACAACGTTTTGTGATTTAAATGGTTTTTCCATAGAGAAATTATGAATTATAGAATTATTGATCAGATTTAAATAGTATAGTCCCAAATTAATATAAATTTGTAGCCTGAAGGATTAATTTTAAGGTAGAATTAAATAAATAATATAAATTTGTAATAGAAATATTTGGTATTTTATGGGTTAAAATTCAATAAAAAAAAATGGAAACTGAAAAATTCAAAATAAACGTTTTTTATCCTCTCAAAAAATGGTATATATTATTTAATTAATTTATTTGATTTCGTTTAACACTTTTTACCCATTTATATTAATTGTTTATCTTCATTTTTTTGATTTCATTTACCCTTAAACATTTTTTCGCCCTCTTTTCTAGTTGTTCAAATGGTCTGATTGATTTCTTTTTCTTTGTTTTGTTTTTTTTTTTTGAGGGGGGAAAGGAGAAGCAGGGAAAATGGGAAATTACAATTTGCTTGTAGGCATAAAACACACACACAGACACAGAAATACACACACACAAAAGCATAGTGTGGATGAAATGTCGCCCAACATTTCTCCCGCTGTTTCCATGTAATTCGCTTTACTTTCTTGTAAATAAAATAGATGAAAATCAATTTGACGTGTCTTGAATTCTGTTTTTAGGTTTAAAGAACTCGTTTCCCATAGCGCAGATAAAGGAGAACAACAACAACAACAACAACAAAAATTTTCCAAAACTGAAGAGCTGAAAAAAAAAGAAAACAAGAAGAAAAAAAAACAAGTAAAGTAGAAAAATGGAAATGAACTCAAATTGTGTACACGAAAAGTGATAAAACGAGGGGCCGAGGGGCAGGAGGAGAGTGTTTGTTGTTAAACAAACAAAATGTATAGGTAAGAAGAAAATTATCACATTTTTTCTCCCCCCACTCAAAGAAAAACAGCAGCATCAAGGAAAATTGTTGATGGCATAATTAGATCAATTTTTATTTGGAAATAGTCAAAATTTCAATGAAAATAAAATCAAATAAAGCAAAGAAAAATCTGAAAATGTTTAGTAAAATTTATTGATTTTTAAATAAGTTTATTTTTAAATCGATTTTAATTTTATTACTCGTCTAGGTCTTAAATATCCATTAAAAATCCATAAGAGTTACCAAGATTTCTTATAATCAAAACCTTAGAGAAATTGCAATGAAAATTAGATATTAATAAAAGCAATTAAAGAAAAATAGTATTTGTCATCAAAAAAATGTAAATAATAATCATTTAAATATTAGCTTTTTGTTTTGATATAGCTAGAAAAAAGTCAAAAAATTTTAAGAGTTTTCAAAATTTTAATTTGTCCTTTTAATTAAAGTCTTGGCAATTTTAGATAATCTTGAATTGCTTTTTATAAATTTTTCTATTTTTATGGCGAATTTCTAAATATTTTAGATGTGCAAGAATTGGTTAAAAATCAACCAAAATATAAAAGTTTATTTGCCTCTCACATTTAGGTGCATTGGCCTTTTGTCAAGGATATAAAGGATAAAAAGACAGCAGGTGGCAATAAATAAATTTTAGAGTAGAGAATAAAATGCAACTACAAACATAATCAAATTCAATGAGTCTTTTTTCTCTCTCTTTCTCTCTCTATCTCTGTGTGTGTGTGTGTATTACGAAAAGTCAAAATCCTTACCTATTTGGTAATGAACATGATGAACCTTTAATATCCATCGTCGTCCACACAAAGGACGATGAGGGACGTTTAACAATTTGGCACAGAGCAAAAATTGAATGGGAATTGCCGAGGTTCAATTATGTTCGGGTTTTGTCTGGTCGACCGACACACACACACACAGACACACACACAGAGAGAGGAAGGACCCCTACTTGGGTTGTCGACACCACACGAAGGCAAAGGCAATATGAACAGCCGGCCGGCCGGCTGGTTGGTTAGTTTGGTTGGTTGGTGGTGCACAAACCATCATCAGATACATATAAATGTATCTACAAGTATGTTAACTGTGCCTGTATGTATACACACACTTTTTGGCTGTTCGCTTTGTGTAGATACATATATATATATATGCTTGCTTTTAGCCTCAAAAAAAAAATGTCCTGTTTGTTTTTTTCTCACCCTGCCAAGTCGATAAAATTACAAGAGTATCATAAAAATATATACTTACATCTAGATATTATTTTATGGGAAAAATTTTAATACAAAAAATTACTTACTTTATATTTTAATTGCAGTTGCATTTTGGTCGCTTTAAATCAATTTAAAATAGTAAAAACCAACCCCTAATTAACCCATTTGTCAAAGATTAAACTTTAAAAGACTTGAACCCTTATCATAATTGTTATTAAAAATATAAATAAATTAAAGGCTTATTGAAAGAATTTTGGCTATAAAATTAATCTAGATTAAATATTTATAATTAAAACAGGAATGAAAAATTGCTTTAAAATTAATATTTATTGATTTTTCATTTATTAAAATAACAAAAAAAACAAAAATTCATTCTTTTTTTTATTAAAAAATAATATAACATAAATTGTAGGTAAATATAAACTAAATCACCTTTTGTCCTTTTGTTTATTAAATGTATTAAAGACTTGGAAATCAAAAATGAAACTTTAAACTTATTATTTATTCTTTAGACAATTTCACTTTAAATTTTAAACATTTTAAAACCTTATAAATTATTTTAAAATTGTGGTTACAATTTTATGTAAATTCTGAATCATTTACATTATTAATTGTATCATTATTATTATTATAGCCACCCATATCAGCTTTATAAAGTATACGATTAATTTGGAATTGTACATTATATTTGGTATGGGCTGAATATTTACTAAACTTATTACCCAAATATTGTAAAAAACAGACATCATCTGGATTTATATTGCCACCACCAATTGTTTGCATTGTTAAATTCATTTGACTTGGACTCGATGATGAAGTTTCTTCGGCTTGGTTATGGGATAACTGTAGTAAATTCTCTTTCACAGTTGTTGGATGTTGATTATTAATACTCTCATCGGGTAATTCATATTTGCCCACAAATACTTCTTCGAATTGTTCAGGTCGAAGTTCGGCGGTCGTTTCATCGTTTGTGGGACCAAAAACGGCCGAGGGACTCTATAAATTATAAGAAAGGTTGAACAACATAAAATAGAAAAAGTAGACTTTTATTGAGAATTTTTTTTGCTTATAAATTTGCTTATTTTATTAATTGAGAAATCAGTTTCAGTTTTAGCTATTTTTAGCGTTTTTTACTGAAAGATTAAATGGCATAAAAGAAGCCGTTAAAAGGACATAAAGTCGTAGCTATTTTTAGCTTATTTTAGAGACAGATTTGATGGCAAATTGGAGTTTTTTAAATGAATTTGGGAAATAAATTTTTACCTATTTCTAGCTTTGGAATTCTAGCTCTTTTTTTTGGTGACAAACTCAATGAAAGTCAGCTTTCTTTTTAGCTTTATTTTCTTGACAGATTTAACCACCCAAAATAAAGCTGAACAAAAAGAAAACCGGTTCATCTATTTCAATTTATTGTTTCTTACCAATGTCGTGCACATCTTTTGTGGTTTTATTTTGATAAATGATGAGCTTCTATCATTATCGGCATTTTGTACTCGTTGCTGTTTACCATCGTCGGCTTTACTTAAACTGTGCTTCCGGGATAATTTCTTTTGTAGAACCTCCTCATAAATAGGCAAATGCTTACGTTTCAGATGGCGCATTAAATTCTCGGAATGCCTACCGGCCATTTGAAAGAAACATGCAGTGCATGTACTCTTTCTTATATAATCATTATAAATGAAATGCTCAAATACTGGATGTTTTCGCATTGTGTGGTTACGGTTTCTGTTTCGGTTTACTGTTATTTGTTTGTTTATAACGCGCAATAATATTTATGTTCCGTTTGAGAGTAACATTTACCGACTACTGACACACGCTAATAATATTTGTTGGTTCACAAACCAAATCAAACTTAAACCGACTTCTCAATGCCATGGAGAGCGTTAGCATTCAAGAGAGCGAAACGAAACGAAACGGTTCGAAACTGGTTCGGAGGCAAAAACAACCACTACACACACACTCGCACTTGCACTCGCGCGTGTTCAGTTAGTCATATAGTCTCGTACAACGAGTACGAACCGGTTTGAAACGGTTCGCACAGAAGGCGAAACGAATTACAAACAGCAACAGTAAAGGTTTTTTTTTTTGTATTATTTATTTGTGTTTGGTAAGTTTAAGGCACTAATTTTTATTTTAATATTTAATTGTATTGGTTATGCTTTTGAGGCATTAAAAACAACAAATACAAATCACTGGCAGTGAGTGTTTTTTTGGTTCTTCGTTGGTTCTCTTTCATTTGAACCATTTAAGAGAGAGAGAAAGAGTGAGTGAGTCAAGTGGGTGAAGCGTGCTTGAATTTGTTCTTTGTGTGTGTATGTAAGTGTGTGGTGCAATGACATTTAACCAATAAAACCCTATAAATATAAATACATTTTCCTTTGTAGTAATATCAAATTCATTGTGTAGGTATGCAAAATTTAAGGTTTGTAGTAATTTTTATTGATTTTATTTAAAATGAACCTTGAAAGGGACTGAAATAATCCTGTTTAAGGTCCAGTTTTGGAGAGCCATGAATTTTTGTAGAATAAATAACCAAGTAAACCAATTTGGATTTTTTATACCTAAAACTTGACACTTTTTTTAAATCTTGGCCTCTCCAAAAATCATCCTAAATATAATACTAAATTTTTGAAACAGAGTTTAGGCAGCGTCTGTTACTTTTTGGTTCTATGATCAAATCAAAATCAATAAAAATATAATCATGGCCTTATTTAGGATTATGGTACAGCGTTTAGAGCTTTTACTACCACCAAACGGTCCAAATAGTTGCAGGCGCTATTTGAACTCGGAATTATCGACAGCATTAAGGCCATTTTATTTTGCTGTGCATCCGGATTTTTTTGGCAAACATCCCATTGAAAGAATAACCAATGAAGAGTCACTCAAATTCTTAAGTAATCATTTGGAAACATTGAGTACAAAGAAAAATACAAATTTAACCGAAAATAAAATATTACAATTCTATTTGCGTGAAGGAAATACAAGAAATGAAATTTTACGTCAAGTTGAAATACCGGTGGATAAAACAAATTTAGATCCTGAAATGGTAATACGAAATATTTTAGAAATATGCAATTTAAAACCAGACAATGAGCTGGATGAAATTGAAACAACATGGAATCATCATCATCATTATCATCAGCAACAGCAACAACAACAGCAAAACAATCACAACGACAATGAAAAGAAAGTACTACAAATCAATTTAGATAATTGGATCAATTTAACAGCGGTCAAATCAGCATTGCGTTCCAAAGAAATTGAAAAACTAAGAGCCGAGGTCTTTCAATTAGAACAAACATTAAGAAAATCTTTGGGCATACGTGAGACACGTTATGATTGTGGCTGGAATATAGAACGCTATCATGGCTGTTTGTGTAATCTAGAACAATTGTCTCGAATGCATAGAAAAGAAATGGAAGCCTTACGCGATCGTATAGTCGTCTTTGGACCTTATACGGGCATTAGTCTTGATGGCAATGTGATGCTATTTACGGGTGATGGTCCCCAGAATTGGTTTGGCTTTATCAATGCCTTGGGCAGGCATAAGACCTATTTGAAATTGGTACCAATCTATGAGCAGGCATTGTCTGTTATCCTTTTGGGCATACAAATCAAGAGACGTAATATAATACCCACCACGGAGGCCAAGGAATATGCCAATCGATTGTTAAAAATCATCTACTCGATAAATGATCATTTGAATATTAAAAAGTTTCCCAAAGAATTGCCCGCCTCGTTGCATGAACATCAATTGGCCATTGTCGGTGAGGGTGAGCAGCCGAAGGTGAGCTTTACGGGTTTATTTTTAGCTCCGTCCTCTTGCTCTGGCCTTGAACTATTTGAATTTATATGCCGTCATTTGGATATTGCCCGAAATCGTGTTTTTAAATATAAAAATGATATGGCCATTGAGCGTAAATTATGGTTACAGTGTAAATATGCTTTAAGATTGCATAATTTAACCAAAGACGATTCAGTCACACCCGATAAAATGATAAAAACTTTAAGGCATTTATTAAAAAGTCAATCGAATTCGTATCAGAATATTAGTATACATGTTACCAATTATTATTCGGTATTAACAGATGGCATTATATGCATACCATGGGATTTTATGTATAGAAAATCTTTACGATCCTGCCAAAAAATTGAAAATCAATAGAAAAATAAAAACCAGAAAATAAAATATTATTTTTAAATCATGATAAATAAATAAATAAAATATGAATTCCAATTATGTATTGAAAGAGTTCGGAATAGATTTTTAATTAAAGAGATCTAAATATTATATTTTTCAATAAATTATTTATTATTTTTAATCTAATTAATGATTAGAACATATTCATTTTTGTTATTAATATCTGTAAATGATAATAAAAAGTATATTTTTATGTGTTCTTTTCTAGACAAGAAGAAATCTGATGAACCACACCCTATTATATATATATATATTTTTTTTTTTGATTTTTTGAGGGGGGAAAAAACACATCTTTTTTTGATTCTGAAATTGTTTTGTCAGCTTGTCTGTTTTTGTTTTTGCTTGTCTGGGATGCCTTGGCTTATCCTTATCCACCCACTCATACACACTCTATGTGGGTGTTTGTGTGTGTGTGTGTGTGTTTGATGATATACGTTTGTGCCTCTGGTGTCCTGTTTGCTTGGCTGAACTCGAAAGTAGTCAAAAGGAAATATATATATATATATATCTACATTTTCCCCACTGTTTTTATGCTGGGTGGCATTTTGTGGTGGGCGTTTTTTGGCTTGACTGTCGCTGTCGTCCTTGTAAGGCTTCAGCTTCGGTTTCGGTTTGGTTTCTATTGCTGCTGCTGTTGCTTTCTTTCTTCATGTTGTTGTTGTCGTCATCCATCGTCCTCGTCCTCTTCTTTTATTTTGCCTTTGCCTCTCTGACACGCTTTTCATGCCCACTTGTAAACGGCAAGCAAAAACTTTTCGTTTTCGTTTCGTTTTCGTTTTGTGAGCCAAAGCCGCGACTTCCGTATTTATAGCAACGAATGAGCGTCCCCTTTTCCAACACAGCCCTTGAAAAAAAAAGGGTCCCACATTACAAAGCAGTCACTTCCACCTCGAATTTCCACAAACCCTTCCATCATCTCTTGAACCTTTACTTTCCCAGTGTAGGACTCGACTCCCACTCGCTTCGATACCAAAGTTAAGAGTTGTCCTTTGGGTTAGGGTGACGCCTGACTGGCTTATTCGCTTGTTGGTTATCAGGGGTGGATTGGGTATTAAAATACAAGTGGGCTGAGAGTTTTTCTGGGTGTTTTGAATCATGTTGATGATGATGATGATGATGATGATATGGGGTGAGTTGGTGTCATACAATTGTTGTTTTATGAGCCCCGTTTTAAGACCAAAATCATTTGCTTCCTTTTGAGCAGGACAGGATGCAAAGCTAAAATGTATTTAGTCATATAATATAGGTAGTATTTTTTTTTCTTTTTTTTTTTTGAAGTGCTTAAGACAGTAATAAACTTTGGTTGCGGTTAAATGTGACGTGACAAAAATAATTATATATTCATGGGGGGAAGTAAAAATTGAAATGAACAAATCTAATGAAGAAAATTAATTATATAAAAAATTGAACAATATTTTAAACTTTAAGAATTAGATTTTATTTATGTAAGAATCAAAATTAAATACTCAGAAATAAATTCCAGTTCGTTTAGGAATAAAATGGTTCGATAAATACTCCATATCAATTTAATTGATCATAGTAAGCCTGGAAAATATATATAATTTTTTTTTTAAAGTTTTTCTAGACATTTTTATAACATTTTTGGCTTTCATACGAAATTAGTCCTCATTATTGTTTTGTACATTGTTCAGCTAACATATCAATTATTGAATTTCAAAAATATAAATTCTCTCTTACACTCGATTTCAAAAAAAAAAAAAAAAGAACAAAAATTGAATTGTAAAATTTCGAAAAAATTACTAGTGCGTAAATTAAATTAAATTGAACAACTTTTATCATCATCATGGGTAAAAGTGGACTTCGTCAATATGTCTCACAAATATGGGATAAATTTCGTATTGGAGCCAAAATTGTACAAGTACAAAAACAGCCCAGAAATTTAGTTAACAAGCCACAAGTTTCCAAATATGAAAGGGTCAAGTTAATGGCTAAAAAGTATATGCCTTGGCGTAATTTGGTAAGCAATGACAATTTTAAAGGCTTGCAAAAAAAAAAGAAGAGAAAAAATGCTAGATTAATTTGTTTTTTTTAGACACAAGCTGAATCTTTAAGTATACAAACAATGCCTAAAATAATGTGTGCTGGTTCAAAAACAAATAATCCTGAATTTAGCCCAACCAAGAATACGGTTAAAAAACCAATACAAGCAACTGAAATCAAAATGGAGCCAGCCTTATTTAGTGGAATTAAACCAAAACTAAAGCCAATTGATGTTAAAATCCAAAATAAGTTAGAATTGGAAAAAGCCTTTGATTTTGATAAAATAACCGAAATGAATGACCAAGTCAAAAAGGATTCCAAGGAATTAAATCAATCCTTACGTATACGTGACGGTGTCTTTGGACGCAGATGGCATTATAAGCGATTGGCCTCAAAGAATTGAAATTCAAATAGAAATAGTTGTAGAAGTTTTTAGTCTAAAATTGCAAAATAGACTACAATTTTCAAAAATTGAATTTTGAATTATGTTGATGTTGATGATGTTGCTGGATGAAGGGAATCTGAAATTTTGGTCTTCTTCTTGTGCTGTCATCATTTAAATCCCATGTGTGTGTAGACATAAGGGGGTGATATAATTTGCTGTTATATGACCCCCATTTGGTCCCAAAAAAAACAGAAAAAAAACCAACAACACACACAGATTGACCCAATATCCTCTTTTAAATTTGTGCGTCAGCAAATCCTTTTACAACATAAAACTGATAGCATCGAATAATGTTCGCATAGCAATAACGACGAGGTATGTTTCCAAGGGTTAAAAGAGAGAGCGAGGCTCGCTTTAAATTTCACAATAAGGATTGCGTGTGTGTGTGTATTTAAGGACTACTCCCGCCCTTAAACAAGTGTCCAATCAAACACAAAGAGATTTCCTTTGTCATCACTTGAAATACTCATTTAACCAATCTATCTATTTTATCCTTTTGATATGTATTTACAGCAAAGATTTTCAACACAAAAGTAACCATAGTTTTTAACTCAAAGGGTTGCAAATTCTGGTCAATTAATTATTAACCTCAATGGAATTTGTCTAGTTTTCAATTTAAGGCAATTCAATTTGAATTAAATATTCATATTTGTTTAATTTTTGCTTAATATATACATATAACATATATATTCTCATTCAAAACATTACATTAACAAAAATAAAAAAAAAATTGTTATTATTTATCTAAAATGGTTTGTTTTGTTTTGTTTTTAAATTTGATTAGTTTATAACTTAAATTCAAAAAAATGAACATGATATAAATGATGATTTTTTTTTTCGATTATAATAGGTATTTTTTGTATTGCTTTTATTTTTGCTCTGCTTATATTTAATGAATGATTTCTTTTGTAATGATGATGTTTTTTTTTGTTTTTGGATAGGATAATATTGTATGTGTGTGTGTGTGTGTGTGTGCGTAGTGTGATTCAGTCAGGTGCACAGTACAGCCGCAGTTCGGGATAACCACAGGCGCGACGACAACAGTCATGGGCAGGACCATTTTGTAGCGGTCTATAAAACACCTCATCGGGTGCCATACGTTTTGTGCGCTGACCATTAATACTCGTTGCTGTAATTAAATGAAATGTTATTAAAAATAAAAACAATAAACACCTTTCCGTATAACTTACGATAATTATCCATTAGAGTACGTGTACGTCCCTTACAAATGGCATCTATGGTTTCAGCCAAATTATTGCTACAATGCTGCTTATATTCCACATCAGAGGGCATCAATGTAACCGGAGTAGCTTCAACTACTGGACAAATTATGGCCACGCACATAACTGTGGCCATTAGTAAAATATTTGACACTGCCAGTGAGAAAATCATCTGTAATTAATTACAAAAAACCAAAAACAAAAAAATTAATAATTATAGATAATTATGTCTTTTTTTAAGGTTTAACTTGCCATAATCTGGATAAAATGAAATTTATTACCAGGTAAGTGGATTTTCAAATTAAATCTAGAGTTATATATAGTTTAGATTAAATCTTTATTAAATCAAGTCTAAAAAAATCTAAATCTCAAATCAATGATTTCTTAAAGATTTTCTTTATGGGCATATTTTCATGTGAATCTTTAATATGACTGGTCAGATGAGTCTGGTTGTTTGGTTGCTTGGTTGGTTTGACTGGCTGGCTTGTCTCAGACAAGTCTTGTGGGTCTTTCACATGTCTGGTTCTTGGTCTGGGGTCTGTGCTGTGGCTGCTGTGGCTGCTGTGGCTGTTGCTGCTTATCAGTATCAAATATTGTTGTGTTTTCCTTTTCATTTCTGTTTCTGATTCTGTTTTTGTTTGCGTCTCGGGCCAGGAAATATTTACATAAACTTCAATGTTTAAAAATAAACCCACTTGCGCTTATCATTTGGAACATGAATTTTAATAAAAACACAGCAACAACCACAAATAAAATAAAATGCGTATGCGCGTGCGAGTTTGTTTGTTTGTTTTTATTTTTTTTTATTGTATTTTTTTTTTTCTTTAACAAAAATCCAATTCAGACATAAACACACAATTACAAATCTGGTCTGTGTATTGTAAGTAATTATATTGTAGTTTTATTTATACGCATACTCATTTAATTTAAAAATAAGCATATGGTTTAATATTAAATGTTTTAATCACTTTTGGCTTATCTGTTTTCCATAGAAATTCGCCTTTTTTGATAAAAGAAAAAATAAAAACACCCCCTTGATCTTATTTAGGTGAGAGGTCAGAGTTGATTGGTAAATAATAAATTCAGTATAAGGTTATTTTCAATAATATTTGTTGTTGATTAATTTTATTTGCCACGTCCTAATTAATTGTAGATTGTTTTCAAGTTTGCAAATTATTTTCAATTGTTATTGTTGTTTTAATTCCTCAATTGGGGATTTCCCAATAATTAATTTTTTAAATAAAATTCTAAGAGTTTTGAGAATTTCAGATAAATCGGTTTGGTAAAATTCTAATTCTCTAATTTTAAAATAAAACTATCAAATTTTTGTATTTGTTTTTATGTAAAAAAATTAAATTAATTCTTTCAACTTACTTTGCATTCTATGATATTTTTTTGTATTGTCCTTTAAATTAATTAAATGATGTTTATCCAAAAATTGTCGATTGTTTTTAGGAGTATTTGTTTTTTTTTGTTTATAAATATTGTAGGTATTAATTTATAAAAAAAATAATGGATCTCTGTGCGCGTTCTTCAGTTTCCAGTTTCCAACAGTTATCACTTGTTTTATAAGGAACTTTCTTTTTGTCGGAGTTGTAAGACAAATCACACAGTTTCACAATCACAATAATTTTCAATATTTCGAACAATAAAAAAAATAAAACAAAACAGATAGACGTGCAAAAAAAAAAAAATAATAATAATTATTTAATCACTATAATTTTTGAGTTTTTTTTTGTTTTCACTGATGAGGATCGTTTCTTTTGGGCACGTATGTTTTTTATTTTGAACAGGATATAATAATATAATATTGTTTTATTTTTGTATGTTAGTTATATATATTTTTTTTTGGAGGAGGACCACCGACCGAGTGTCTTCATTTGCTGTGTTTTGCGGTCGCCGATTGAAGAAAGCAAAGCGCACGGGCGAGCTCAGCGCACGACGACGCAGCTGGGTTTGGAGTTGGGATTTGAAAGCGCTTTGGTGTGTTCTGGTTTAATGGAGGTGTATAGTGTGTGGTGATGATGATGATGCCGATGACGATATGTTGGCTGTGTACTCATTGTACTCGGAGCTTGGGGCCTGGGGCTCTCTGTGCCTGTCTGTCTAACTGTCTCTGTCTCTCTCTTGTTCTTTCGTTTAATTGCGGCCCAGCTATCATTTCTCTCTTTCCTCTATCTGTGTGTTATTGCTCTCTCAGTTATGCTCTTTTTGGCAAATCGTCATCGTCGTCGTTGCTCGGCTTAGTTTGGTCCCCCGATCGTGGCACGTGCGCTCCCAATGACCACAAACACAAACACATTAAACCAAAAAAATGTAATTGTATTTACTTATTATATTATTTTATGCTCTACTCCTTGGCTGCTAATTCGTCATAAGTTCCGTTAGCTTTGGCTTACCCTTGCTTGCGTTGCTGCTGCTGTCTCAGCTTTATTTTATTGCCATTATCATCATTTTTCTCTCTGCTCCTCCCTCACTTAGTTTTTATACTTTTTTTTTTGGACTGCACAGACCAAAAACAGCTGTTCTCTGTGTTAATGAAGGCAATTGTCGCACGCTTGTGGATTATGAAACAGTTATAAAAAACACACACACACGCACACACACACATACTTTAAATCAGTTGTATTAAAGCTTGTTTGTTTGTTGTTTGGTCGTGAGTAAGCGTAATTGTTGATTCAATTGAAACAAAAACAGAAGCAGAATCAGAAATAAAAACAAATATTTTTAGCGTTTCAATGTTCTATAATTAGAATTAAGTTGTTGGTTTGCCGGACTGTGCGTTATCATAAAATACGCACATACATATACACAAATACATATGTATTCCTCCATCTGTTTTTATTTTTTTGAGGCAATTTTCGTTGATTGTTTGGCAACTCTGACGCTTCCTGCGATGGTTTTGCGGTTAACGGTTTATCAGAATGTGTTTTTATTTTGTTTTTTTTTAATAAAGTCAATTTAGTTTTTCACTTTTATGGTTTCTTTATTGATTCACAGCCAAATTGAAATTGACACAGACACATTGGTTGAAAAGCCTTCGATAGGCCGATAAATGTTTTGCAATCGACCATGTCTTGTTTATTTATCGATCAAGGAATATATTTTCGAACACATTTGTCGTTGTCTCTCTCAAATGCAACCAATAATGAAATAAACAATTATATTTTTATTATTAAGATCGCCATTGAACAAAGTTCGTAAGTGTGTGTGTGTGTGTGTGTGTGTGTTATCAGTTGTCTCACTTGGTAATCAGGCAAACAACAAGAACAATTAGAGTGAATCCATCAACTGAAACAACAAATCAGATTTTGACAGCTATTAAAATATCAACAACATTAATAATAATATTAACCAATTTGAACCTAGGCGCTTAGACTATTTCCATTTTCCCCAAAACAATTATTTTTTTTGCAGTTAAATAACAATAAATAAATAAATAATAGGTCTAGGGCAAATAACCTTTCATTTCAATATAAAAAAAACCCAAAAAAAAAAAAATAAAAAAAAAACTCTGGACTTTTGTTTATTTTTAAATCTGTCATCAACATATTATTATTTTTATTATTTTTTAATTGGAAGATAAGCGATATCAACAATTATTTTTGTTTACATTAAAAATAAAATATAATAAGAATCCTTGAGAGTCCCCAGATAATTGAAGAATGAATAATATTTTACTAACTAGTCTAAACAGTCTCAAGAAGAAGAAGAAGAAGGTAGAAGAGATTTCATTAAGTATTTTTTCATCATTATTGCTATTGTAATTATTATTATATGTCGATGATGATTATATTCCCAAGCTTTGTGTATTTGTAGATGAATGTACATATATATTTTTTTTGATAACGATTGTTGTTTATATTTTGTTGTTGTTGTTGTTACTGCAGCCAGCCGTGAACGAGGAACGAACACACAGAGTTGCACTGTGAAACGGGGCAAGGCGTAAAGATTGGGGAAACGGGGGCATACGCTAGTAAAAACGTAAACAACGCCAACGTGAATTCGACGTGATCTAGTTTTTTTTTCCATAAAAATAATAATAATATTAAATGAAATTAATAAATGAATAATTAAATATATATAGATCTCCTATTTTTAGAGAGAGAGAGAGAAAGAGAGACAATCAAATTGGTAGAGCTGACGCTGCAAGATTTGAAGTCATCCAGTGATAAGGGGAGGGCTACCCATCAAAAACAACAACAACGACGACAGATCAAAGTCTAAAAAAATATATACACCTACCATATAAGAAAGCTTTGATGATGATCTTGCATCATAAATGCCTGACATATATCTTTAAATTTGACTAAACCAACTGTGTCTAATCCCAGGAGATAAGCTGTGAATTTTGTGGGCGTTTTAAAGATCCATCATTATAAATCGATGACAGACAGAGAGAGAGATGAAAACAGTGCAGACACTATGGCTTTATAAATATTGTTTACTTGTGCTAAAATTGGATCTTCATTGATTGACATATGCGGCAAGTGGGCGCCAATATTAATAATAATAATACCAAAGACAGACACAAACACAGACACTGATTATTGAACCAGAAACCATCCAAGAGAGAGAGACAGAGAGAGAGCGAAATCGGGGGTAAAAAAAAAATATACTTATATTGTAGAATATAAAAAACTTGTTGTCGTTGTAATATAAAAAGCCTAACACATCTGATGGGAGATACCAGGCCGAGGACGATTGGACTCCACTTTAGATTTCAAGGCATTATTAAGTAGTACTTTTTTTTTTTGTTTTCTTTTTAGTAATATTGTTTACTACACAAATGAGTATACTTTTATTATTTTGATTTGGACTTTAACTTTAGATTTGTTGGCAATTTCTGAGCTAATTTTAAATCTCTTTATTTTTGTATGTTAATATAGAAATTATAAAAAATAAAGGAAAATGCCAAGACTCAAATTTATCATAATTTCTGGAGGTTAAAACTGCTTAGGGGATTTTTAACGTTAAATGGATAAGTCTTTAAGTTTGTCTTTAATTGATGTGGAAAGAGAGTAATGATTTCTCAGTAATCATCTATAGATATTTTAATTTACTTTAAAAAAAATCATAGAAATCCCTGCACAAAATAGACTTTTCTTTTTTTGTAAATACTGCTTAAAAAAAAAACTGAAAAAAATGTATAATAATTTCTGGAGGTTAAAACTGCTTAGGCGATTTTTAACCTTAAATGGATAAGTCTTTAAATTTGTCTTTAATTAATGAGAATAATCATCTATGTTCAAGAAAATTAATCATAAAAATCTCTATACAAAATATACTTTTTTTTTTGTTAATACTGCTTAAATTTTTACTTGAAAAATGAATATGTTTAGTTCTTAATGAGCTTTATTTTATTTTTGGTTCTATATTGTTCTATTTTCTTAAGTGAGCTCAAAAACGAATAATAAAAGTTGTCGGAAAAAAAAGACTTGTAAGTTTTAAGCACTTTGTGAAATTGAAGATAAAAACTCACTTTATTTTTTTTTAATTAATTCTCAAAATCAATTCAAATCAATTTAACCAGCAGCAGATTTCAACAAATTGGCACTAGCAAATTGTGGACCAGCTGGTACATTGGATGGGATATCGGTATTATAAACATATTTGGCTATATAGCCATTGGGACCAGCCTCATAGGTGACTACCAATTTGGTTCCATCATTCCAATATAGATTAGTGATAGTTCCCTCAACATTTACTTCGCCATTTGAGCCACGTTTGCCCGTTTCCGACCATTCACCGCCCCGGGGATCAAGTAAACTGAAAGAAAAATAAAATTATATTGTATATCAAATATATAAGGCATTTAAAACCCAAGTCTTACTAAAGAGTATATGTATCATCCACGGGCTTCAATTGGAAATAAATATTGCTAGTTGATTTTGGCACTAAAACACTGAGTGGCACATATTCTGTAGATGATTCTGTGGGAGCCATTAAAACTTCTTGGTGGCCATAAATCACTAAAACGAGGCAAAACTAAAATACAAGAAAAAATATAAGTAAATTGAAATTGATTGAAACTTTAATAGAAACTAACTAAATGAAAATGTTTAGCAGACATCTTAATCTTTCTATGTTTAGCCAACAACTGAATTAGTAGGTATATGAAATGGCTAAAACGATAGCAGCAGCTACCAATAGCCAACTCGACAGATGAGAAAACAAGTTTTTAATTCTTAGTTTAACAATAGGAAACACTCAGATATCTTCAAACTGTTTAGAAACTGTTGCGTCAGAATTAAAATCATTAATAAAAATGACCCTGACTCCACACCCATTTAGATGAATCTATAAATTTAATTTTACTCAAAAAAAAAAAAAATTGCATTCAACGCGAAATTAAATATACTTACAAGCTTAAAAGACAATTAAATTTTTCACATCCGAATAATAAGCACCATTAAAAAATCATCAAAGTTCACATTCTTTCAGTTGTGGCTTCGTGAGTTGCGATTCGATTTTGACAAATTAAATGTCGTTAGAAAGATGTGCTTGTAGACTCTCTAAATAAATTAAAATTTTGTTATGCTACCACGAATTCGCGGAGTAGTAAACCATTTTCCCAGAAAAAACGTTTATTGTTCCGGGTGCGTTTTCACTGTCGCACTGTGTTATTTTTGATATAGAGAAATTCTCAAACAAATCAATAAAATCAATTTTAACAGGTTTAACACACTTTAGCCATAAAAATCTATGGTAATTAATTCTCTCTTCGTTGTTTTCTGTTTGTTTTTTTTATTATAGATTTTGATCAAAACATAACTGAAACTAGAATTATTTAATCTTTAATTTCAACTGTAAAAAATGTAGGCAGTCCTTTTTTTTCAACTAAATACAGGGTGTATTATCTTGTTTTTTAATTTAATTTAACCCTTGAAAAATCTGGAAATTTATAAAGTAAATTTTTAATTTATTTTAGTTGGGAAATCACAGAGAATATTTATGAAATAGTTTCTGATTAAAGTTGATAAATAAAACGTATTTTACAAGTTTCTATATAATCACAAAAATCAAGCATTTTTATTTTGGAATTTCTGATTAAAGATGATAGGTAAATAAAAAATATTTTATTTTATATAATTTTGATTTTTTTAATATTTGTTTGGGATTCTTAGGAATTTTTTTTTTGGTATTTTTTATTTTTACAAGAAACCCGGAATAGATTAAAGAAAATAAACATTTGCCTGCTAATAAATCAAACAAGTTAAATTTTAATTAACAATAAAAAAAAAATAAATTGTTGTTTTTGGGTTATAAACTAAGTGAAGAGTAAATTTATAAATGCCTTGATAAAGGCTAAAAATCTATTGTCTAGACGGATGTATGGCAATTTTTATATTATGTTAACCAGTAAATTGCAAAAAAATTGCAACAATGATTTGAACAAAATTTAAGAAATGAAAATGAATGAAAAAAAAAAAACATACAAAAAATTATCAAGCAAGTCAATAAACTGCCAAACGAGTGGCAAACAAAAACAACGAAAAACGGCGGCAGTGACTGAGGCAGTGACGGAGGCAGAGGCAGAACGTCGTTGACACCGGCGACGACGGCTGCTGACCGACCTTAACCGCCTCGCTGGCTGGCTGGCTGGCTGGCTGCGGTGGTTAATAGAAAGAATACACAAAACGCACACACACACACATACATATATATATCCAGAGAGAACGCCCCTGGCTGTCTGGAATAGAAACAGAAGGAAGAGAGAGAGAATGTGTGTGTGTATGCGGGTGCCAACGAACTGCAGTCGGCGTTTAATATCATCAATGTTGGCCAAATAATGCCTTTTCAAGGTCAATGTCTGGCACACAAAATGGGGCAAAGCCACGGCTAACAGCTCCTCCTGTTGGAGACGTGTATTGCCCCCAACAACAATAATAAGTAGGGGCTTGCAGGTACTCGAACTCTTGAACCATTGCGTATTCGACCTTGGCCATTGAACTGCTCTGCCGGGGTCAAAAAATGATAATGATGGTGATGATGATGTGTCTCACTGACTTGTTAAGTAGCTTCAAATCTGTCCTCGTCTGAGAGTCCTTTTGTGCCAGCCAAGTTTTAAAGAAATGTACAAAATATCAAATCAAATCGAAGTCGTAGCCGGCAGCGGCAGCAGCAGCAGCAGAGACACATGGGACGGGGTCGGTCTGGGCCACGCAATCAGAACGAATCATTTGAGCGGCGCGTGGACATTGCTCAGTTGTAAACATCGACAAATGCACCTATATATAAATAAATATTAATAATAAAAATAATACAATTTTTTTATGTTTCTTTTTTTAAATGTTTAATCATCAAAAAGAATTTGTTTTTTTATATAATTTTATTTGATTCATTAAAAACAAATTATTTAAATTTATTTATGTTTCATTGAACTTGCATTTTTTTTTAAATTTTTTTGTTACTTTGTTGTTGTGAAATTTCTATAATAATCTATAATTTTCTAGAATTCACACCCACCAATTTAATAATAATGTATTGGATAATATAATATGAGTTTGCTAAACCTAACAGTAATTTCTAATTTTTAAAGTTGAAGCTATTAAATTAAATACAAAATTGTTTTTCCGTTATGTATTCCAAAAAGTATGCACATTTATTTTGTTGCTTGGGCTATTTTATATAAATTTTGATTAAATTGAGAGCTAAAACAAAAAAATAAATAAATCAAAGTAATAAGTAAAAATTAAATTATTCATTTTACCCTTTGGAAAATCAATTTTTATTTCAATACAAGTTTAAGGATGAGAGAGAGAAAAATTGGAGAGCTTGATGATTTTGCTAAAAAATAATAAAATTACTAAATGAATTAAAGAATAAATATAAATTTAATTTACCTTGGCAGCTGCTTACTGGAAAAGGTTTTCTAAAAAAACAAAAACAAAAAATAAAATATTAAATTAATCAAAGGAAAAGATTTTAAAGTCAAAACTGAAGTCTGAACTGAGAGGATGAATTTTCTAAAATTATATGAATTAAGCTAAATGAATACAACAATTAAGGCAAATATTTAATTAAATTTAAAATTGAAAATTTTCTATACATAAATTTATAGAATGAAATGAAACTCACCTTTAAAATGAAGACTCTCTGAAGAATTAAAGTGGTCCAAGCTAAAATAATTAGACTAAATAAATTAAATAAATATTAAAGATTAAAACTCACCTCCAAAGATCAAAACAATCCCTCTCTAATTTTTCTTTTTTTTTTAATCTGTTATGGTAAACATATTTTAATTTTTTTGAGGTTAGAAATGCGATTTTTTTTTGTAGCTGTTTTAATTATTGAATTAAACATTTGCTGATCGTTGCTGCTGTTGCTGCTGCTGATCGTTGCGGGGAGTGGGCGTGGGAGGAGTTGAGGCACCATAATGTGGCTGATTGCCATTATTGAATATCTCCAAAGACATATTTTTGCATAGATAATCGGCGACATAGACACTGGGATCGAATATGGCATCCCCGGAGGCAATATCTGTCATAAGCCTATGATTTTGTTGCAAGAGCTTTTGTTTCTTTTCCAGAGATTCCAAAGCTAACCACAAAATGGGCTGAGTGACATGTTCGTTGCTGTAGGAGCACGGCAAAGTGTGGGCACAACGACGCTTTGGCTGTTCCACTTCCACTTCATCCATTTCACTTTCCATTTCGACCTCTTCCTCACCAGCATCATCATCATCTTCCTCTTCGTCGTCGTCATCGTCGTCGTCTTCCTCCATTTCTTCATCTGATGAATTCCATATTTGTTCCATGGCTGGCAAAGTTATAGTTAAGCTAGGTTTTCTTTATTGTAAATGCTTCAGTACTCACCACCTTGTCGCTGTTCGTCGGGTTCCATTAGACAGAAATGTGGTGGTAATCGGGGATTCACCAATCGATCATAGGCGTCTTGAATTGCTTGTGGATGAAATTGTAATTGTAGCAGCTGCTGTGGACAAAAGTCAACCTGTATATTTTGAAGAGCCGCAGCCGGGACTTGGTTGAATTTCCTCTTGTTGGCTAAAGGCCCAGGATAAAGGAAATTCCACAGATTGCGCAACATTTGGTCCGTATTTAATATATTTATTTTTACGATATGTATGTATGTATGTGTGTGTTTTGTGTTTTTGTTGTTGTTTTGTAAATTGAATTTGAATTTTTTGTTGCTTACCTAATTTGAAAACAAATATTGTATATATTCATATATATATATATAGATATAAAAAAAAATACCACAACAGATTTTTAAATGAAAGGAACTAAAAAAAAACTAAAACTCGAACCGAAAGATGGAAATTTATTAAGGAAACTGATGAAAATAACAAGGCCAACTAGGAAGTTGATTTGATTTATTTAAAACTCAAAAGCGCCGCCTCTCGGCTATTTATAGCAATTAAAGTTATCGGTATATCAAAAGCAACTTTGTTTCAATTTAAACGAAAAAAAAAGCTAGATGGCGCCTTGCCTGAAAATGATAAAAATAAAACGTTTTGTATTTGAATTTAATATTAATTGTGTACTATTTTTAGTTTGTTTGTTTTTGTAATAAATTTATTTTTGTCTTTTGTTGTTGTTGTCTCGCTTAATGACTTAATTAGTATTTTGTATTTGCTTATCATATTTTATTATCATTGCAGCAGGCAGGCGGGCATAAGTTAAAAGGGGTTTTTATTCAACTGTTTTAATTTTAAGCCGTTTTATCAGCGACGTGCTTGTCTAATGTACTCAATCAATGACTATTTTTTCCACCAACCTAAAAGTCATTTCAAATACAATTGTTAATTGTTTAATTTTACCACGTTTTACTTTTATTTTTTTTTTGCTGCTGCCGCTCAAAACCTGTTTGCTGCGCTGTGAGAGAGTGCGGCGGCCAGGATTTGGCAAGAAGAAGCAAGGTCACCTGTTAGTCACATTACCTGGTTTTGGCTTTGGTTTGCATTTTGGCGCGGCGCTGCCTCTGCCGCGCAATCAAAACGCATACAAATACAAATACAAAGCATAGCAAACATATGCGTGCCGCTGCTGCTTCTGCTGCCGCCGCTGACGTCGTCACTATCGAAGTTTGTTGGCGTTGGCAGAGCCACAGCTCGCATTCTCAATCCAAAGCTTCCAGCTGGCGGACGTGTTTTTGTTTATATTGTTTATATTTATATTCAGGGGCACAGCGAGCAGCGATTTTCCCCTCTCCCCAGAATTCCCGTAAAAATCGAGTCACAGTCATCATCTCCGGTTGTCAGTTGCGGTCGTAATTATTATCGTGGTTGAAAAAAAAAAAACAAAACCTGTTGCATGTTCTTCACTGTGTTTGCCGGAATTCTTATACTTCTGTTTATGTTTTTCATTTTATATCGCACTTTCGTTGATTCTTTTAATCGACGTCTTCAAATGGTGAGCACTAAAGCGAAAGAGCAAGAGAAAGAGAGAGTGTGTAATAACAAAGAGAAAGAGAGAGAGAGAAAAAAATAAGCACTTTAAGTGTGTACACAAAACATAATAAGTAATAATTATAAATGGCAAAAAATCCCAAATGAAATCTTTGCCAATTGGGAAATTGGATTTAAAAAAAAAACTGGAGAAAGTTTTGAGAATTTCAAATCATTTCAGATCATTGCTTATAATCGCTTCAAATTATGGAATAAATTAAGTAAATTATTGTAAAAGATTTTTATTAATTAATTTAAAAACATTTCAGAAAGGTTTACTTGTAATTTCAAGCAAAATTAATTTATTTTGGGAATTTAGCTTCTCCAAAAAATTTCTAGACTAATTTTAATGTCACTTTTCGTTTTTGATTTTTTATATTTTCAATTTTAATATTTTTTTATACAAACTTTAAATATTATTTTAATCATGTATTTCCTCAGATGTCCATTGAGTAATCTTTTATTACCGAAATACTACAAAACTTGTAATTTCTCTCCAACTCAGAGGTAAATTTTGAAATATACAAATAACACTAGTTTACAAAATGAAAGTCATGATCTGTCCAAGAAAGCTCGTTATTTTTCGCTGATAGTATATGTCT
>JAWNPY010000012.1:0-58124 GCA_035078625.1 Scaptodrosophila scaptomyzoidea
TACTAGAAGCCTTGTCACCAAGTTTCATCAAGATAGCTTTAAAACTGAGGGACTAGTTTGCATACATATAGACGGACGGACAGACGGACAGACAGACGGACATGGCTAGATCGACTTCTCTAGTCCCCCTGACCAAGTTTTACGTAACTTTGGGGGGTGTACGACGTCTCCTTCTATGTGTTACAAACTTCGAGACAAAATGAATATACTTTTTTTGAAAAAAAGTATAAAAAATATTCATTTATTTTATCAAATAAAATGTTTTCAATAATTTTTAATTCAAATTCGAAGACCTCTTTCTAAATTTTTAAAAATATTCGCTTTCTATTAAAAAGATAGAAATAAAATTTATTGTATATCAAATAATATGTTTTCAATAATTTTTAATTCAAATTCGAAAAATATGTTTTTAGACCTTAAAAAATATTTCTAAATTTTTACAAACTTTTTTATTTTTTTTTGGATTAAACATTATTCATTTCAACGGTCTATGTATTTATTATTATTTATGCAAAGCTAGTTTTCTTCTATTTTTTTTTTGGTAGGGCTTTTAATACGCATTTTTCATTTGATTTTCCAAGCTGGCGCTTTCAGTTTTCATTTCTTTGTCAAACACGTTACACAAATATTGGCATAGTTTCCATGGCGACGCGCCATGCAAACATCTGCTGTTACCTGTCGGTTACCTACCTGTGCCGCAAATATAACGCCACCACATCCACACATATATCTAGAAAACGTTTATTTATAAAAAAAGAAAAAAAGGAAAGAAAAAAAATAGAAGCAAAAAGGAAGGCATGGAAATACTGCATAGGTACAATGATACCCATGATATTTGTTTTCTTTGTCGTACACTTGTCCGCTGTCAAACTGCCACCGGTTCCATCCAATCCGATTCACTATGGCTTCCTCTTGTCCTGTCCTGTCCTGTCCTGTTCGGTCCTGTCCGGTCGAGTCCCCAACAAAGCAAATTTTTCACAAAAACAACATCTTTTTCCCTTGACTTTACTAAACTTGTTAGGATAGGTGGCTTTTTTTTTAATTAATAAGTTTAAGCTTATGATTTTAATATTGTGGGAAATGTTAACGAAATATTATTTTTCCAATCAAATTTATTCCAAAAAAATAGAAATAAATTATTAAATTTTGTCTGATTAAGGCCAAAAATATGTAATTCATAATTTTCAAAGTATTTAATTTTTGTCCCTATTCTACTTGAATTTAAAGAATCTTATTCGGTTTTCATTTCAAGTCTTTCATAATAATTGAAATTAAATTAATTGAAAAAAAAAAAAACGATTTTATATTTTCTTGATTTTATTACTTACCTATTTTTTAAATAGAAAAATACAGGAACTATAAGAGATAATTTTCTAATACACATTTTTGTAGCTAGTTATTTAAAAAATAAGGACTATATACTGGACTATAAGGCACTAATCATTGCATTTATTAGCCGTGACTTTAAAAACTCTATATAAATGCATTCAATCATATTATTTATATTCCAAATTATTCTTTCAGTTTTTGGATAAAAAGAATTTAATTTTTAAGCTTTATCTTATCTTTATAAATCTGCTTAAATTATAGGATACTTTACTTTTTTTTTTTAAATTGTAGAATGCTCAAAAATAGATTTGATTTCTAAAAATTTTTACCATTCCGAAATTCTCCAATTTCCTTTCACAATTTCCATGGTTGCTGAAAATTCTCCCACTCCTTTTGTCCACACAAATACGGCGCGTGGTTTTTCAGCACGTTCTTCGCTTGGCTGGTCAGTCGTTTTACATTTTGCTTCCATTCACTTGTTTTTTTTTTTTTTGTCCATTCACTTGTCCGTATCTATCCAACAGTTGGTCGCCCGTTTGGTCACCTCATCCATAATTTATTCCAACGCTCCAAATTAAGCATACGTCATCGCCTTTTGATGGCTGCCAACGCAGTGAGATAGATCCCCCAGTCTGCCTATTTACTTTCCCCGATTTTATACCTTGTAGTACCCACAATAAATTTCTCTATTTTGTGCTTCCACCCGCCGAGCAATTCATTTTTTTTCCTGCTCAGGTTTGTTTGCTCAAACTGACCAACTGACTGGATGACTGGGGAGGGGTCCATCTCCATTTCCATCTCCATTGGGCCATTTGGTTTTACATGTTGTGAATAAATAATGACTGGACGACTGGTGTGGTAAATTGAATATGGCGTGAAATTAGCTTAAGTAAATGGAATTAAGCGGATTTCACAGTTGAATGACTATTTAAAAATGCCATTCCTACTGAATAAAATCTGTTGCTGTTTGTCGGTACTGGATAAATTGATTTAGTGGTTTTAGGACATATACAGGACACTCATAACATATCCAAGGCAAAAACAAAAGCGATCCAGCTTTAAACAAATTTGTATTCTAATCCGTTTGAGTTTTAACTCAACCTTGACTCGATTTAACCCTACAAACTTTCTTCTTTTTTTTTTACCTTCAATGGCAATAGGAAACCAGCAGACAAGTACGTTTATATTGTATCGTGTCACTTGTCGTATTCCGTTCTGTTCTGTTGAGTGTCAGGACTTTTGCTCTTCTCTTCCCCTTTGGGGTTGACAAAAGAAACAACAACAAAAATCGAGAACTGTATAAAATCTGCTCAAGCAAATCGCATCGTATTAACCTTCAACATTTTCATTTTCATTTTGTACATTTCAACAAGAGGAATTCAATTCCTTACACATACAAACATACCTACAATTTCAACAACTCCCCCAACTTTAGTTGATTCACATTTGATTTGTTGTAGCTGGTAAGGAGAACCATAAAAAAAAAAAAGAAAAGGGATTCCCACCAGCCTCAGGGCCAGGACACTTGTCTCAACCAGACATCTACATACACACATACATACATACAACATGTGAGTGGAATTTGGCTTCGAGGAGAAAGGTTAGGCAAATGACATTCACTGACACTGAGAACTTGTCGCTTGGGGGCATTGCAATAAAAATAAAACGGGTTTCAAATAAGCGCTTGGGGAGTTTTTTTTTCTTCCTTTCTTTCTTTCTTTTTTAAACCAAGCCAAAGCAAACCAAACCCAAACCCAAGCCCATTTACCATACACACAGGCTAAAAGGCAGAAAGGCATCTTTTTTTTTCATGATTATTACAACATACCATTGAATCGAAATGTTTTCTTTAAGATTTGCTACTTAGGATTATGCAAATAACAAATTAGTAATTTTCTCATGATTGTAAACAAGCTGTTTTAAATTTATAGCAAGCAGGAAAGGAATCCTAAAGATCAGATCAGTTTTATAATACTTGCAATTAAATTTCTATTATCAATAGGCGAAAGTTTGAAAATAGTCACTGAAAAAGTCAACTCTAAAATTATATTTTCAAGTCTTTCTTGAAAATCCTTGGAAACATGGAAATTAATAAAACTTCATATCTGCCTTTTATTTGGCCTGTAGTTAATAAAACTTGTACAACCTTAAATGTATAATTTTCGTACTTTTCTTAAACTTTAATGATTTAAATATTGCCATACATTTTTATCCATACAAGTACTTTTTTTTCGCTACTTTTTCAATGAATTTTGAAAGAGATCAGAGGTGGAGGCTGGCCTCTTCCGACTTCAATACCAGGCGGGCTATTTAAAATGCTAATTATTAAAACAGTTTTCACTTTATGCCAGCTTCGTTGCTATGCATGCGCTTTTCCGCTTTTAACAAGTTTCTTTTGCTAATTTGTCAAACACTTTGCATAATTTTGCACAGCCAGAAACAGAAAGCCAAGGAAACCCGTTTTCAGCGACAAGTGCGTGCCGAGTTGGTTATTCCCTCCCCTGGAAGCGACAAGAGGCCAGCCAGGCCAACAGGATGCCAAGGAGCATAGAAGGAGAGCACAAAGGTTCACCTTCTTGGCTAAATTTTTATGGGCCAGAAGGCGGACTCTATCAGTCCATTCATCGCCATCGTCCAGTTGACGCATCCTGTTAGAACTTGTAGTTTTCTTTTACCTATAAAAGACATTTTTAGACTTAATCATAATAAAGGGATTAATACTTAAAAAAAATATGTTTTCATAAAAAAAGATAAATTTAAGATCTAAGATTTTATATTTTATTATTTAATTTAATTAATATTTTTTTTTCTATTTTATTTACATTTATTTATTTTTTTTTGTCATTAAAATTAATTTGTTAAAAATCAAGGTGTAAATAGCAAAATTCATCAATAAATAAAAATGGAATCATATAAGTTGGATTTTATTTTCATTTCCCAACTTTTTGGCTTGCATGATTTTATTTTTTTTTTTTTGGTTGGAAAAAGAGTTATGCCCCAGAAATGTACAATATACTTACAATTTTGTGGCAGGATGAACAGCATAAAATGTCTTGCCATTTTTCCCTGCGAAAGAAAGTGAGAAACGGTGACTTGGCCTGGAGCTTATACACAAAAGTAGAAAGTGTGAGAATCTTCTACGCGGCATTTTTGTACGTGTTAATGTGTGTGTGTGTGTGAATGAGTGTTTGCAAGTCTTTTGAAAACATTTTGAACTCATAAATTTACGTACGCGTGAACATTTATTTTGTTATTAAATTTAACAAGTTCAACACCCAAGCAGCCACACTTATACACACAAACATACACACACACACACACACACACACACACAGACATTTTGTGATATTAATTTGCAGTTGCTCAGTTGGTTGCCTAGCTACCAAGTTTTGTTTAAAATTTTTCAATGCCTCGCACTTGAATACAAAGTTGCTCTGAATGAGAAGAGAAAGAAAGAAATGTATACACATACACATATACATTTATATGTGTAGGTGTAAAGAAAGCAGAAAGCCAAAGAAAAGGGGTAATTGACTACAAGAACAACAACAACAACAACACAAGTGTGTGTGTGTGTGTGTGTGTGTGTGTGTGTGTGTGGGGAGGGGTGTGAGTAGAGTCCCTTTGGCGTTATTAAGCAATTTACAAGATACTTAAACAAGAATTATGTGCAACATTTTCCAACAAAATGATTCGCGCTGAATTTTAAAATAAACAAACTGACTTCTGACAACTTTTGTTATTGTGGCCCTAAGATTCTCTCCCGCTCTCTCTATGTCTCTTAAATTAATAAAAAAAAAAATATATATATATATATATGTTTATATTCAGTTAAGCTATAAGGAAGTAAATAATTGGTAGCACTTACCTTAAACCATTTGACAATCTTCCCGTTCTTTGTTTTACTTATTATTTTTAGCTTACTCATCAATTAAATTTACTTAAATATCAATTATTTGTTAAATAAATCAAAAAGCAAATAGTTAATTCTAAACAATTCGAATCAATTGAATTATTTCAAGAAAACTAACCAAATAAAAGAATAAAGAACAGAAAAAGACAAATTCATTTTTATTTTTATTCCATTAATCGTTTTAAAATCTTTCTTAAATCTTTTTATATTTATTTATTTATAATTTTTATTCATTTTTATTTTTATTTCATTAATCGTTTTAAAATCTTTTTTTAATATTTTTATATTTATTTATTTATAATTTTTATTCATTTTTATTTTTATTTCATTAATCGTTTTAAAATCTTTCATAAATATTTTTATATTTATTTATTTATAACAAATTCCTTTCTAATTAAAATAAGAATGTTTCTTAAGTAAAAACTTATTAGGTATGGTAAATTTTTAACTATTTTTTCATGGTAAATTACAAAATTATTTGTGTTCAGAAATGTTTCAAAATTCGTTATTAAATTAGCCTTTAATTATAAAAAAAAGGGCCCAACTCAATTAATACTTTTATATTTAATATTATCTCTAATTAGTTCTTTAGTTTAAAATGGTTTTTTCTTTGAAATAAGCATGAATAAAACTTTATTGATTCTTTTCCTTAAATCACTTTTAAATTAAACACTTTAATATTGTAAATACAACTGTTTTTCTTGTGATTAATTGTATCGGGTACCATAAATTTTAGATTCAAGTATTTTTATCTAAAAATTATCATAAACAGAATGAGAAATCTTGACTGAAATTTAGAATATAGCTTTATGAATAAAAAGAAAAAAAACATCGACCTACAATTAAATTTATTTGTTTCAAGTCAATTCTCTTGGCTCTTACACTTGATGCTTTTGTGGAATAATAAAAAAAACAAATAAAAAGCTAAAAGGATATATGAAGTGCTTCATTCAAAGGTAAATCTTTTAAGAGCGCTGAAACATGTTATCATTGTACCATAAATCAATTAAATTATTGCCCACATATACAAACACTTTCCAGTGACCCAGTGAAAGCCAAAGGCAAAGGAGATTGAACTGAGGTGGAGCATAAAATTCCCATTGTTGTACTTAATAATCAAACTTCAAGCCAATTCAAAATTCAAAAGCCTGGAAATTGCAACAAAGAGCTTTTCATATTAAATAAGTGAAAAATGAATATACAATTCATACAAATATACGCATGAAATATAAAGTGCATTGTTGTTGTTGTTGTTGTTGTTGCAGTTGTTGCTGTCATGTCCTTCTAAAAGATTTTTACAACAGCAATAAGCAAAGCGATTGACAGACTGAATACAATTTTATTGCAACTACAACATTGTATTTTTTATTGGCACATGATTTAGCCAGAAGCAAACAAAAAAAAAAGAAAACAAGAACAACAACAAATGAAAATTATAAAACAATATCTAAAATCAAAAGTTTAAATACTCTTTTTTTTTGAAGAAATTAAATATTACCTAGGAGTAAAATACAAAAAAAAAAAATTATAGTTCTGCATTCAATGTGATGTATTATAATATCTCTCATACGCCATGTTGCCTGCCAGCTTAAATTTGTCCTGACAGAGAGTCAGCAAAGTGTATTACAATTTTTAAGCATGCCCATAGACCAACATCATCCCCCCCCCACTTCCCGCTCGCCATTTCCTCCTTTGACAAAAAGTGCAGTAAAATGTGCAAATTCAATTTTCTGTCAATTTTGTTGCGCCCCAGTTCAGTGCGTCCAACTGACTTCTGCCTGCCTCGTTTCTTTTTTTTATCTCCTGCTCATATATAGGGGCGTGGCTGGGTGCAGGAACAAAAAAAAAAAAAAAAAAAAAAAAGAGATTTAATGCCGGCGCAAGTCAAACAAAGCAGACGACAAGCGGAATCCGCCAAGCCGAGTTGATGGGGAGAGTGGAGTGGAGAGTGGAGGAATCAGGCATACAGGCAGCAACCATAATTCACATTAAATCTGGAAGGATACACTTGTCTGATGCGCGCAGCATTAACCCGAAATAAACTCAAACGCCCTGTGCCGAAAGCAAGCAAATCACGCGAAACATCTTTGCCGGCTTAGCTCTGCCTGGTGATGCGATTCTGCTCTTGGCTGGATAAACATTATGCGGGGCAGCCCCAAAATGAAAGTATGAATGAATGAATCTGTACAGGATAAAAACGCGGCAAAAGGGCAAAGGCAAAGTCCCAGTGTGAAAGCAATGAAGCTGACATGTTTGTTTTTGCATAAAACCGAGACCGAGATGACAACGAAGCAGCAGCAGCAGCAGCAGCCCTGCAATCTGAGTCAGTTAAGGCGCCCAGTCGACACCGACCAAGTTATCATATTCCGTACAGGCATGCGACTGGCAATAACAAAAACAACAACAACAACAACAGCACCAACAGGCAGTCAGTTTATTACATGTCGCCTCGTTGTTTGCCTTTCAATTTTTATTTTAGTTTTATAGACGACAACAAATCGCACACTCACACAGCAAACTCTGCCACAGCAACAGCAACAACAGCAACAACAACAACCGCAACATTAGCAATAAACAAAAAATTATTTGATGACTTGAATTTTCAAAGAAATTCAAGTGCTCCCAAATTAAATTAAAGAGGGAGATTCCAACTGATCGGTGGCTATATTTTATACTTTTTAGTTAAACAAAAATAGCTTCTTTTTTTAACCATAAAAAAATAATAGAAGAGTTTTGAATTTTTTATTTTAGAACACTGTGTTTAAATCTAAATAAATGCTCGTATTAAAGATAATTGGTTTAACTCAAAATTAAATAAAAAAAAAACACAAAAGAGAATAAATTAACAAATTTCTTAAAAAGTTGTAGTCTTGATAATTCTACTTTAAGCTTAAAGATCTTGCTTCTTAATCTATTCTAATCAATTGATTTTAAAATTGACTCATTAAGCAATTTAAATATTTATTAAAATCTCCAGTAAAACCCTTAATTGGCTGAATTTATAACAAATAATTTTATATTAAAATTAAATAAAAAATAAATTTAAATTTTAGGTACAAATATTTGCAGCCATTTTATGTGAATTCTTTTATTTAGTGTACAATACTTTTAGCATTTGTTTCAATCCATTTTCAATATAAATATTGGAAAATGTGGAGCTACCACATATCCAGTTTTCCACCAGACACCAAGGGGCCACCAGAATCACCCTGGCATGGACCCTTACCCGGTGTAGACGCACAAATTGAGTTCAGAAGCACATGGTTAATATTATTATAAGCTTCCTGGCATTTTTTAAAACTAGCAATTTTTACATCAACACTTTTTAAGATATGTGGACTGCATTCCCCTTCGTTTGCAAAATCTCCCCAGCCAGTTACAGTTGCACAGGAATTTTCTTTGGGATCTTCATCGGCTAGTTGAATGGGCCGAATGCTTTCGTTGAAACTTAGCGCCGATTCCTGGAACAGCAAAGCAACATCATTATGAAAAGTAGAATGATTATAATCTTCGTGCTTTAAAAACTTGGCCACTTTTACTTCCAGGCCTTGTTTTTTGTGTGCAGAGCACATATATCAAAATCCACCAAGCAATTGGCGGCAGTTATAATAACTCTCTCATTATAAATTGAGCCGCCACAGAAATGTCCGGGGAATCTGCGGTGTTGAACAGAAACTTGCCAGGGTATTTTTTTTAATTAATGTATCATTGCCGTTGACAATTCGATCTTGTTTCTGAATAGTGGGGAGACCATTAACTTTAACCAAGATGACGGCCAAAATGAAAGGGATGCACTTAAAAAACATTTAATTGAGCTACGAATAAAGTTATAAAGACTCAATGTCTCCATTTTATAATAAAATTGTTCTCGTTTTGGGGCTCTTATCTCTAGTCGTAAAGTTTCTTTTTTATTTAACAAAGTTATGAGAATCTATGGAACTTTTAAGAACTATTTCCATCCAAGTTTCATAACTCAAAAATGTTGAAATACATTTGTTTTTTAAAAGTACAAGAATGTAATAGTTTGAGTGGAATTGAAATTGTTAAGAAACTTAAAATATTTAAATTTAATTTTTTAGATAATATTTATTATTCCAAAACATAAATTGTAATTTATCTGGGTACATTAAATGCAAATTTAAAATAAATTCAAAAATACAGTTAAAAATTCTAAGAAGAAACCAAAGATATGAAAAGCTGAATAAAAAAAATTAGCATTGGATTTAGCGTTAATTAATAAAAGAAGAAATGAAAATAAGCATACAAAAAAATTGAGTTCTTACAACTATAAAATATACTCTAAATAAAACATATTTTAGATAAAGTTTTTATTTGATTTAAAATTGAGTTAAACTAATCAAATAAAAAGAAAGAGAATTATATATTTTTTTTTATTATTTAAAAAAAAAAACCTTTCTTTCCAGCCTTTGTCTAGAGTCAATAAAGTTAATGTTTCCTTTGCATTAAATAAAACAAATGCAACAAAAAAAAAAAGAAGAAAAAAATAACATAAAATAATAAACTTTAACCTCATCCAGTCAGTCTTTGTTATTTGTGCTGCTGGTTGGTTACCGACCCAACGGATCAAAGTGACATCCTTTGGCCAAGTGGACACTTGTGTGTATGCCCCGGAATGAAAATCATTTGTTGTGAAAGCACATATGGATGTATGTGTGTGTGTGTGTAGCTATGCTAGTACTTTTAACCATCTGACCATTCAATTGCACGCCCATTTTCATTTCAATTTCAATTGCCAAGTCATACATAGATACAATTGTAGGTTTTATACATATTTCCACCCAGCAGTTGATGAGATAAGAAGCTGAACCAATTAATCAAAATTTATAAAACTGAATTTTCTATATAAAAATAAATGTTTCTACATAAGCCCCAAGAAAAAAATAAAATATACCTAAAAACATATTGGCAGAACTTTGTCTTTTTTTATATCTACCATATTTCTAAGAATTTAATTGAGTTTCATATAAACCGCTGGGTATTCTCTCACATATCTACACTGGATACTCGTATAATATTTACATTTGCAGTGACAATACAGCGAATCAAGTGGAGCATCGCATACCTTTGACCATTTCCCTTAATTGGTTCAAGTTAGTTGCTGGAGCTGGAATTGGAATTGGTGATGCTTAGCTGAGTATTGTTTATCTTTCCGCTTTAATCGGAATTGTACAAGTAGGTAACTAATTAATCTATAATACTAATCAAATAGTATTTGAAAAACTTAATGTGTAGTATAGAAAAAAAATTCCAATATCATTTTACCAAAGCTTTTAGGATCAAAAAAAAAAAAAAAAAAAATTTTAAATTATAAATCCTGGCTCCATTATATTTTAGTAGACATTTGAGCTGTATAAATACGCTTCAATTTAAATACTCTCAAAAAATACTCAATCCTTTTTTTCTATTTTTGGACTTTAAACACAATGTCTGCAATCGATGACTTATCTCCATCTATACTCATTCAAGAACCGGAGCCCGGAACAGAGATCGTAGTAAATCTGGTACCAGCTGATGCAAATGAGGCCAAGAAAATTGTGGAGAAGGTCAGGTTCAGACATAATTAATTCGATTGCATGTGAATTTATTTATATGTGAATATTATATATTGTTTATGTTTAGAAGATGGAGCAAACTTCACCAAACGTTTCATTTGAGGAACACGAAGCTAATATCAACCCCAAAACTGAAGTCAAAGTCAATAATGAAGCGGACACCGGCTGCACTTTCTTTGAGATGTCAACGTTCAATGGTTTACGTTGGATATTTAGTTTTGATCACTCAGAAACCTCAAAGTGAATCACACTACACATAACAAATACCAGCAAAAAAAAAAACAACTACGTTTATTATGTTATGCAAATCCAAAAAAAAAAAAAGACAAAAAATCAAAATCAACTATAACCAAAAATATTAAATTTTTCTGTGGTATCTTCTTCGTTCTTTGACCAATGTTACTATAAATTATAATGTTAAAACGAAAATCCAAAATCTTTTTCTCTAAATTTTAAATGGTGCATTTTAGCCGTAATCTCTCTGAGATCAACGGAAAATCAGCTAATTAGCTTATTAGTTTTAAAGAAAACCCAAAACTGTTTTGAACAAGTTTTGCACAAAATTAAATTTTATATTTGCTATTCGCAATTTTTGTTTTCGTCTTTGCACACTTACCTCAAATTTAGCCAAAAAAAAATTGCAAAAGTAAATTAATAAAATTTGTTGTTTGTATTTGAAAAAATACTTTTTTTTTATAAATAAAAATGATTTTGACTTTAAATTCACATACAAAAAATATTTTGTTCTATTTATTTAGTAGGTAGAAAAGCTTAAAAAATACTAAAAAAGCAAATCTTTGAAAATTCTTAAATATTTTTCCATTAAAGAATAAATGATACAAGTATTTACATTGTTGTTTTTTTGAATTGCGTTTGAGAAAACTTAAAAAACTCTATTTTAATCAGTTTATTTTAATTTTTTTTTGATTTTATTCCATTGCCCTAGTTAAAAAATATCCTTAAAATCGTTTCAATGCATTTTTCTTTATCTATTTATTACTTGTTATTATTGTTAGTGTGTTTGTGTTTTTTTTATAAGAATTTTTTAATTTAACGCTCAATAAGCTTTAGCCGCTTTTCCGTTTCCGCGTTCAGTTTTCTATGCTGTAATTTTTTTTGTTTTTTTTTATTTTCTGTGGCAGACTAAAAACCCCAGGCAACATCCTAGTCGTCACCAGCAACAGCCATTTCCACCAGTTTTCCGCCCACTCCCAAACTATGGATGTACATTTAGTTGAATGTGCAATGTTGAAACCGACAATGGCAATGCCAGAATTTGCCTAAAGGAAGAAAGAACTAGCAACAACAACAACAACTGACACAGAGGAGTCCACATAACTCCCATGTGCGTGTGTGTGTGTGTGTATGTATGTGCGTGGCATTCGACCAAGATTGATGGGAATTTAAATTGAGCATTTCGTTATAAATATGCGCGCGTTTTACTGTTTTGTGGCAGCTTCCCAATAGAAAACTAAAACCAAAAACTACGCCCCTATCTGCGACCCACAAAAAGCCAAGCCAACCGAATCACCAACACCTCAGATCCTCACTCTAACCCTTGGAAATAAAAAAATAGAAGAGCAAGGAATGTATTTGTATACCGCTCTCTTTACTTGACAGCCAAAACAAGTCGACAAGTCAGCAAGTGTTTTCGTCATGCCGTCAGTGCGTCAGTTCGTCTGTCAGTCAATGGGTTTGGGTTTAGGTTTAGGTTTGGCCTGATATGGATTTGGGCATAGCCGCAAAAGTAGGGCCAGAGCCCGAGTCATATTCAGCAGCAGCAGAGTCAGTTGCCGATGACACAACGCTGGGGCATGACGCACATAATTCTTAAGCCATGCCACAGACACAGGAGGTGGGCCAGGGCCACGATGCTGTTGGTGTGCCATTCCTGGAGCAAGCAGACAGTGGCACATTGTCCTGCGGCGGCCTCCATTCAGAAATAATGGACTCTGGCATTGTTGTTGACATTTGTTGTATTGCTGACAGGGCGTTCAATGTTTTAAAAACAACACACACACACTGGCAAACTCACAGATATATAACCAACGATTGCATTTAACATATGTTAAATAAAAACAAATAACAAATGATATAAACATTAAAAGCCTCGAAATAAAAATGATCGCTTTATAAAACCGTTTTATTTTTGTTTTTCATTAAGTACATAAACAAAAAAATGAAATTAACTTTTTGGACAGCAAAACTCCAATAAGATAATAGCCAAAGATTTAAATAATAAATATTAATACATAAAATCATTTTATTAAAATAATTCTAATTAGTTACTTTCAAGAAAAAAATGCTGTCCAATCAAATATCAATAAAATAAACAAACGGGAAGCTCCCTCAAAAAACAAATACTTTTAAAAAGTGCAAAGACTTTGAGAGAATGAAAATGATCGTAAGAGAGAGCAAAGAAAAGAATAGAGTACAAACTTAGGAGTAGCCGAGAGTATTCAAGGTAATAAACAGACATTGAGCCTCGCTTTCAGTTTCTTTACATCCGCCCAGTCAGCAAGTTGTGCCTATTTACATTTTCCATCAATCAAAATGCCCAGAGATGAGGACATAGATTATTGCATTGCTATTATGGATTACAAATGGCGTCAGCGTATGTGTGGCAAATTCCTAGAAGAAATGAAAGAGCAGGAAATTAAGTTGACAAAAGAGGCTAAAGAAACTGAACCACCGGGAAAACATTCGGCCCCTGAGCAATTGCAGACTCCAGAGCCAATGCAGGAACTTTCGGCTACTGAACCATTTCAGAAATCTGTCGTAGCTATTCCGGGTCCTGAGCAATCGCAAGAGTCTATAGAACCGGAAACAACTGAGCCATTAAATTTATCTATGAAACCGGAGTTACTTTCGGATTCTCATAAGCCTCCTCAGGCGATTCAAACCACTGAGCAATCACTAGAATCTGGGAAACCGGTGACAACTCCGGCATCTGAGTCTGACTCATTAATAGAACCACAACGAGGAATGCAGGAGGCAGAGATCCCGGTTGAAAATAAGGAACCACAGGCACCATCAACAAATCTTTATCAAGCAGGTGATTAAATATTATTATGCTTTAGTATCTGCTACAATTTTCTTCTTTCCTTCTGTTTCTTTCTTTTCAAGCCAAATCTAAAATGGAAGAGTTTATTTCGGATCCTATGAATTTAAAAAATGTATTCCTTTCAAGGATTGACCTTCTACTGTTGAGTGAACATGAAGACTATAAGCGTATTATCAAGAACTGTTTTGTACGAGTTAATGTTAGTTGTACTTCGGACATAATTAAACATCGTGTGGGCCAAATTATTGGAATTGGTAAAACCGGTCCCTTAGGCGAACCAGGCTTTTTGCTGTTAATTGATAAAGAAAAGCCTTATATCCATCCACTGAATAAAGTTTCCAGCAAATATTTTGAGCATAATGAGTTATTAGATTGGCAAAACATTTGGCGAAATAACCAAATGGATTTTCTTTCACAAAATATGATCAAAAGCAAGCACAAGGCTATCAATGAGGCCAAGTTGGCTGAAGCCAAAAAGCTAAACACCAACGGCAACTCCCAACAAGTTGCACAAGTGAATCAACCGATTACGGCTCATAATCAGGCCAAGAATAAAGCCTGTCTTATGCATGATTACCGTGCCGCTTTGTTGGACAAGGACTTTGAGTCTGCACGTGAACTGTTCGAGTCTATCCAGAATATTGATACCCTGATAAATCAACCACCGCCATCAACGGCCATTAAAGCTGCACTTCTCAAAAACTCTCAACGTAAGTTTCCGCTCGTGTCCCCATCAGAGGCTCAAAACGGTCCGTATAATTTGCCCGTGGAACCTGTGGTTCCAGTAGAAAAATCTACAATTCCCAAGGGACCACAACCCAAGTTTCCGGTGGAGCCATTAGATTTGTATAGGTCTTATATTAAATTACCACAATTTGGTAAGTAACAAATGTTAAGTAATAGTTTCCTGTTATCTATGTATCACTTTTCTCTATTTATAGATCAACCAAATCCAAAAACTAAGACTGAGAGGCAAACCGAGGAGCCCATTCCTCAAAAGAAGCGCATTACCATAGCAGAATATAAACGGCGTCGTCAAGAGCTGGGACAGTTCAAAAACGCAATGCCTTAAAATAAAAGCTAAGATTATTTTAGTTCCTAAATAATATAATTGAAATATTATTTTCTGCCTTAAATAAACTATAAAATATTTAAGGTATTGGTGGTGACCTATGTAAACTTGGCTAATTTAGACTGGAAATTTCTAATTTTCTCCAATTACATATATTAATTGGTGAAGCTTTTAATATCACATGAAACTAAACAAAGTGTCTTGGTGACAGTTTTAGGTGACTTGACCTGAAGAAGACACCCACAAATCATTGGTTTTAAATATCCATAAAATAAACAGTAATCAAAGGTTTCATGGAAAAAATATTCGATATAGTGAGGTTTGGTGAGGAGACTTGTAATATGGGCGAGAGAATCAAATCGAATTAAATAAGTACTTATATATACATAAGTTATAATAAAAATGAGTATCATACATAATTTGGGTTTTAATCAAGCTATTTGGACCAAAGAGTTTTCTAGAAGTTTTAACTTTTCCCCTAGGTTTCATATATTTCCAATAAGATATCAAATATATCCAATTTTTTCACCTAAAACTAATTCCTTAGAATATTAGTAGTCTGGCAAATTGTATTTTCAATTTCCATCCAAGTAAGCCAAGAATATTAAATCAATTTCCACCAGAGACAGATTTGACATATCCAACGTTGCCATCTATTTTAAAAATTTTTCGTTCTTTCCTTTTTCTGCCGAAGAAAATCAACTTATACAACGAACATCTAAAATTGAGAAAATCATTTCGCTTTTAACAAATATAGTTTAAGTTCTTGATATTTTTAAGATTAGTGAGACTATAAGCGTGTTGTATAAGATGGATTTCCCTTCTAAAAGTAAGATCGCAAGCATGCGTAAAATTCTTGAGGAAAGAACAAAGAAGATGGCCAAGGACAAGACCCAGCCGCCTGAGCCACCTGCAATGGCGCAAAATCAGGCCCAATTAGAGGTTGAAGTGAAGGACGAAGAACCGCAAGAAGCTGTTAACGGGGCCAAGATGAACGAAAACCAGGGGCCGCCTGAACCACTTGAAGAACCTTCAATCACACAAAATCAGGGCCAATCAGAGGTTATGGTAAAAAACAATATTAATGGAAAAAAAATGTTTGAAGATACAAAGCAGACTAAGGACACGGAAATTACCCAGCCTCCTGTAGCATCTGTACAGCCTTCAATGATGCAAAATCAGGCCCAATCAAATATTAACGGGACTAAAATGCTTGTAGGTATAAGCCAGACTGAAATCACCCAGCCGGCTGAGCCAGTGAGACAACCTCTAACGGTGCAAAATCAGGCCCAATCCAATCGTAGGGTTGTTAAAGGAACCAAAATGATTGTAGCCAAACGGCAGGCCAAGGGAAGGATAATGCTCCAGCCACCCCCAGAACCCTTCAAACGACCCATTACGGCGTACAATCAGGTTAAGCAGAAAGCCTGTCTCATTCACGATTATCGTACCGCTTTACTGGCCAGGAACTACGATTCTGCTCGAGCCATTTACGAAAATATTCAGAAAGGTGACAACTTGGGAGATCAACCGTTTGAAATCAAAATCTCAGCTGTGGCTCCACCCTCAGCAGCCGTAAAGGCTGCATTGATTAAGAACTCTCAACGCAAGTATTCGCTGGTGCCTCCATCAGCAGCTGAACAAGTAGAGATGATCAAGGACGGTCCATATATGTTGCCCATGGGACCGGATCCGCCACTACTAAAACCAGAATTTCCCAAGAAGCCTGAGTTTATCATTTCGGTCAAGCCCCCATCAGCAGCTGCAAGAGCTGCCATAGCCAGAAACTGTCGAAATAAGCTGCCCATGGAATCCAAAAATCCGGCAGTAAATTCTGAATTATCCATGAAAGCTCAACTAAAATTTCCGATCGAGCCGTTGGATTCCTATAAGGATTATATTAAATTACCCCCACCTAGTAAGTAACAAATTTTAATTAATAGTTACTTCTAAGCGTATAATAACACTTATATCCACTCAAAAGCTCTACTAGATCTAACACCCGAGGCTATGGAGCAAGTCAAGGATCCCACTCCGCCAAAAAAACGTATAACCATAGAGGAATATAAAAGACGTCGTCAAGAGCAAGAACGCCTCGAGAACGCCAAGCATTAAACTCACCGAATACAGAATAATATGGAAATTCCTATCCAACCGTTTTGGTACTTGAAATCCTAGAAGAATACTGCAACTATTTAATAATTTGGAATATAATTGGTTTTCAAATACCAAAACTAGAAAATACATAAAAAAATTATATATTTTATAGTTCTTTAATTTAGAACTCTGGTTAATAAATTTAATTAAATTCATAATGATTTAAAGCTGTATTTTTTGAAGGCTCCAATGAAACCACGCTTATATTTGTTATAGAGAAATGGTTATTTTTGTGGCTTAAGTATTGGGTGGCAATATTTAAAGGTAAAGATTATTTAGGTGATTTCGGGAAATTCATTACTATAAGAATTGGCATACTTTAACTGGCCCAGTTAAAGTTAAAACTAATATATTTACATAGTCTATTCCTGCCTATTCCTTTAGCAATTGTAGTTGTGCATTTGTTTTTGTTTTTTTTCGGATAGCTAAAAATGTTGTGTGCCGCATTAAAAATAATTATGCTTATGCTGCTGGAAAATTTTTAGTTTTCTATGGTTATATGTGTAGCATTTTACATAAACATGTAAACAAACATACATACATACATATGTATGTATGATGGTATATTTAGTCATGTGTATATATGTGTGTGTGTGTAATATGATGCAGACAAATGACCACACAGCCAGCTCAGAAAATATTTACAACATTCTTAAGCGTAACCGAAACGAAAACTTATGAAAAATGTTATGAAAATTTGCCGCACAATGCTAGAAAATGGAAAATGGCGCAGCGGGTACTTTGGATATTTGAAAGACTAAAAGAAAATGGGTTTTGTTGGGTTTATGTGGCCACATTTTAATTGAAATAACTTGGTTTGTTTGGGTCAAAAGAGTGTAAGTGTGCAAGTAATACATTGTAAATACAATAATGAAAAGAATTTTTGTAAAAAATTTACCCAAGTTGTTTTCGAAATCTGTTTCACAGTTTCTTTAAAGGATTGAGAATAATTGAAATTAGATTTTTTATAATATTAGTAGACGTTGAGATTACAATACTATTATTCTGTTGTATTCAAAATAAATATTTTCCAAAAAAAAAAACAAATAAATATCAACTCAAGGAATTCCCCTTCGGACATAGAATTACCATCAATTCAAAATGGGTGCCGTGAATGTGAATGGAGGAATTATGGAAATCTTAGAAATGGAGGTGATCCCAGAGAATCCCATGCTCCTACTCGGAAAGGACGACCTTGGTGATGTGGTCTATCAACAATTTCGTGAGATGCCATTCTTCAAGCTCGTCAACGAAATAGTCAGGCCCACACGAATGATGCGTCCTGGAAGTGAGGCAGGCTTACAGCATATAAGCTTCAAGTTTTCTCTGACCAATGAACAGGTAGGCCTACTATCTGATGACAGATACGATATGGTTTTGCGCTTTGGGGAAGTAGTCAAATCGGTGCCGCAATCGGATAAGCTTCCCGAAATGATTGATATTGAGGTAAACAATTATGCCTTGCCCTTTGATATTATCAAGAAGCCCGTTAATATCACCACTCAAGTTGTATTGGGCCAACAGCAAAATCATTGCACTTTGATTAATTTGCGCTGGTTTCCCATCAATATCACCGATTCGTGCTTCTGTGTTCAGCTGGTGAAGCGATTAACCATTGCCGAAATGTTCAATCGAATTCAGGCGAATGTCAGGCCCAGGAGCGTCACTCTAGATTTAATTGATTCACTGATGGGCCTAAACGAAAATGTATTACGTTATAGCAATCTGGATGTGCTGCTCATTTGTCCCATTTCAATGCAGCGTATGCTTTATCCTTGGCGCTCGGCCACATGCAAGCATCTGGACTGCTTTGATGGACTTAATTATTTGCAGCTTGTATCAGAATTTACCGCTTGGCGCTGTCCCATTTGTCTAAACGAAATCAAATGGGAGGATATTCAATATGATACATATTTTCATGATTTAATCAATGGACACTGGCCGCTGGAATCCATTCTTTTGGAGGCCAACATCCCTGGGCAATTAACACCATCTACGGAGCTATCCGATAGTGATCCCGAAACTGGTGATGATATCTCACTATAAAAGCTAATCAAGCTTGGAACATATATATGTAAAAATAATTATATATATATATATATTCCCCAAATAAAAACCGAAAAAAACAACAAGCAGGCAAATCTTAAACATAAGACACAAAAACCCAACCAATTCGCAATGCGAATCCTCAAAATATCACATAAACATTTCCCCCATCAGCCAAGGAATTCAAGCAACAAACTAACAAAAAAAAGAAATACATAAAACTCAATAATAATTTTCACAAGTTTTTCATAAAAACAGATTATGTTCAAACACCTCCAAACATAACAATAATTGAGCCTTTGTATTAAGATGTAATATAATAAAAATATCAAATGCCTGTACATTTTTATGATTTTTTAATTCTAGTGGACGCTCAAAAAAAATTGGGGGTCTGTCGGGCAATATTTGATGGTGCTACTTTTGCCTCAAAGTTTGGCATTTTTCAAAAACTTATGAACTAAATTCAATACGAAAAATACCCAAATTTTTTCCTGCAAAATATGCAATTATTATTTAAAGATGTTGTAGTCAGCTAAAAAAGTATGAAAAATTTCAATCTCCCTGTTAGAAAATGAATTTAGACTGATTGAATTATTTTCAACAAATTGTAATTAATTTATATTCCAAAAATATAAACACCAAATTAAATGGAATGTGATTTGTTTATAATTCATTTTTACTTTGTCTTGATTTCCATTCACATAAATTTTGTAAGTATTAATTTCAAGAAAAAAAATCATTAAAAAAAAAAGTAAAAAATAATACACATATTGACAATGTAAAAAGAATGAATTAAAGTTTAAAATATATATCAATTTTGGAATATATGCAAACAGACGTTAAATATTCATTTATTCATTTTATTTTTAATCGTTTCACCTATTATTATTAGTTTAGTTTAGTTTAATGAATAATACCGCTTTGTCTGCCTAAAAGTTGAGTTTGATGGCAAAGTCCACGTCCATTTTAACGCCAGGCTTGCGCACAACAATTGCCTGTTCACGTTGGGCGATCTCCAATTGATGTGAGATACCATTTACTGTAATTGTTGCACTGCTTGGTGTATTGGGTAGACCAGCAATTACCACACGCTCCAGCCATGCCTCAGATTTATAATTTGGTTTGGTAATGAAACGATTAATCAATTGATTCTCCTTAAATTCAAACTCCATATAGTTGAATACACCCTTCTTATAGGCATACGATTTCTCATCATCCATATAAAGTGTACCAGAAGCCTTGCCCTGGCGATCCAGGCAGACAATCAGAGTGTACGGATCGTTGATCATAAGTGTAGAGGCACGGCGTAAACGTTCCTTTTTAGGAACAATGCTGCCACCGCGTTGATAAACAGGAATCTAAAAACAAGAAAAGTATTAAATACAAAATCTTTATATGTATTTTTAATCATTCTCTTACCTTATTCTCATTAACGGGTACATTTTCGGTGCCGACACGTTCGTGGCGTTGATAAGTTTCCACATCGTACCAATAATCGCCATTCTTCTTGTCATCGGTGGCAGGGAAATGGACATCCACTTTGCTGACACCCTGCTGCATCACAGGACGTACGAGCAGACGATGCTGCACCAACAGTGCATTGTCAATGGCAAAGGCATCCTTGTCCAAGGGATAGTGAGCCAAGAGAGGACGTATGACTGGTGATCCGTCACGTTCCAATTCGTAGAAGGCCGTATACCAAAGCGGCAAATAGCTATAACGTATGGCCAGGGCATTCCTAATAATGTTACGAGTACGTTCGGAGAATAGCCAGGGCTCACGGCGCTTGGTATCGATATGAGCATGGGCGCGGAAGAAGGGCAAAAAGATGCCTGTTTGATACCAACGTTCCAAAAGTTCCGTATCAGGATTACCAAAGAAACCGCCAACATCGGCACCACAAAATGAGAAACCAGCCACCGCCTCGGTAAGGCACATTTTGATCGAGTATTGCAAATGAACCCATTCAGCCGCATTATCGCCAGTCCAAATGGCCGCATAGCGCTGAGAGCCAGCAAAATGGGAACGTGTCAAGATGAAGGGACGCTGATTTGGATCACGCTTCAAAATACCTTCGAAAGTGCCCATAATGTGCATATGGCCATAAAGATTGTGCACATCACGATGCTCCCAGTTGCCAAAATGTACGAGATCCTTGGGCGCAGTCACTTCGGGTCCATTAAATACAGATGGCTCGTTCATATCATTCCAAATCATAACATCTTGAGTGACTGTCTTGAAATTGCTAAGCAAATACTGACTAGCATAATAGTCACGCACCACAGGATTGAAAAAGTCCGGATAACTGGCAGAGCCTGGCCAACACCAGCCTTCAAAATCGTTGCCCTCTCGGGTCTTTGTATAATAGCCACGATCCGTGCACTCATTGTGGAAGAAATAGCCACTGTCACGCTTAAAATGCGGATCAATAATAACAACCATATGCCGACCCAATTCTGTCAAATTCTTGATCATGTTCACTGATTCGGGAAACTTGAATTTGTCCCAGGTAAAGTATCTCTTGCCATCGGTATACTCAATATCCAACCACAAAGTATCCATCGGCATATTATATTCATCAAATTTAGCCGACACCGAAGCCACATCCTTTTCATCATTATAGTTCCAACGGCTCTGATGATAGGCCAGCGAAAACATTTGTGGCAACTCATGGGTACCAGTCAAAGCAGCATATTGTTTAAATGTATCCATTGGCTTCGGTCCCAGCAATATGAATGCATCCACAATACCCGATTCTGATATAAAGTGAGCTGAGGGTGGCGGTGATTTGCGAGAGCCCGAAACAAAATTAACCAACGATGACACAACATTTGTTTCACCCGTACTAATATCGACCCAAGTTTCAGCTGCATTTTGCCAATAAACACCAGCGGTACGTTGAGGACTGCAATATAAATTAAAAAATAGCATTAATAAAATCAAACTTAAGATCCAAAAAAAAAATAACAAGAATATATATTAAAAATCCTTTGAAAACTAAACATCTTTTAAAAAAGTGCTTAACAAAATAAATTATTTAATTACAATGATAAGAAAATGATTTAAAATCTTAAAAATTTCGTAAAGCTCGTTTCGAAAACGATTCGCATACTTTTACAATACAAAAAATATATAAATCAAATTGTAGTCAAATTCTTTTAAAAATTGACAACCTGTTGAACAATTTTACATTTTTTATTGTTGTTTTTCTTGAAGACTGTCGAGAATATATCATTTGAAAAGCATTTAAAATTTTATGGCTTTAAGAAACTCACTTTGGAATATTTATCAATCTCAAGAACTAATTAATCATTTCGAAAACGACTGAAAAATTCCTATATTATCTACAATTCAAATACAAAAGCTTATCAATTAGTTATTCAATTTTCATTATTGTTTTTCAACAATCTAAGATCATTTGTTCTTTGAAAATCAGATAAGGCAATCGGCCGGAATCTTGTTATTTGACTTGAGTGTCTCTAAAGTGGACACAATGAATATTGTAAATTATAACTATTTGCACTGAAATATTCATTGTTGAAGCATCAATAAATAAGCAGATGATCGGGGTATATTTCGATCAGCCATTATTATCGTTCTTTCAATATATATTCCCCATTATTTTTGACTTTTAAAAAATACATATGATCTTTACTTACCCATGTCCATAAAGCACTGGCACCGAGCCATACAATGCCATTTTGCTATCGACAATATATTCAAAGACATCCAGATTATATAGACGATAGGGATCAGTGCCCGATGTGGATTTGAGGGCAAAGCTATCGGCATGCTCGGGTATGCCAAAGAGCACCTCAGCAGCGGGGAATGAAAAGTCCAGGGCCACAGCTTCGGGTCCATAGGGTTTAGAATCGTGATGCGATTTGAAGTTCTCCTCCCAGGCACCGTTTTCCTCATCATCTGCCCTATTATCTGCTGGCGCTTCGCCAGCTTGCTGATCTTCTCCCGAGGCGGGTGCTGCTGGGGAGCCTTTTTGACGCAAATGCTCAAAGTAAAGCCAATTTTTGGCATTTACCGACACAGAGAGCACATCATTTTCATAGAAATCAATGCGGAATGGATCGCCATACAAAATGGCCTTGGTATTGCCCGAGGTTATAATAATTTCGCCATTTGTCTCACTCTCCACACGAATGCGTCCCGATTCGGGTTGTCCCTTGAGAGCATGTTCCACACGATAGCGTGGACGTAGGGGCTGCTTCTCATCGATTTGCAAGCGGAAGGAACTGCCCACCAGGGCTTCCAGCTTGAGGGTGAACAAATGATTATTCTCCTTATTGATTAAATCAGCAGTCAAAGAATCGGAATAAGTGTTGAGAGTTCCACGGACCAAAATGAATTTGCTGCCCGAGTTTTGGACTTTGCGGGCGCGTCTAAAATAAATCGATTTTTACATGTTTTATATGGCGAAATTTGAACATAACATTTACCTGCAAAAACTGCTCTGCTCACATGTCTTGAAATTATTTGGATCCACGCCAGCACCCAAGTGTAAAAGTGCCACAATTAAGAGTGAAATACTTAATATAGACTTCATTTTTGCCGTGCTGGTTGGCCGCCACCCGGCTATAAATTAATTTGTTTTGATTTTTTACTTGTTTTGGGGCAGGGAGAACGGATTGTGGATTGGGATTTTGTTTGATGTTTATTTCGTTGGCTACAATTATATAAATAAAATATAGAAAACAGAAAATTTTTTAAATTTAAACTAAAAATTTTTTTTCAATTGTAAAATTTTGATTGTAGTTTCAATCTCTGTCTATCTATTCTCTTTATTGTTGTTGTCTTGTAATTTTACTTATGTACACGTCATTTTTTTAAGCATTTTTTTCCGCCTGCTGTTTGATTTACCTGAGTCTTATTTATTATTTTTTAATTTTAGATACTTTTTGTTTTATTCAAAATTTATTTAAATGCTGCCTTAGTATTTCGAGGTTAAAGTTAGAATTTTATTTTAAACGCAATAAACAATTAATGTGAAGTTTGGTTTGGTTATATTATTTATTATTTTGTATTATAATTTGCTGCATTTAACCAAGCTCTGCTCTTAATTGACGACGCAAACAAATTCAATAGTTTTGTAATTTAATTATTATCCTTTAGATTGTTATTTAGTTTTATTAATATTTACCAAGTTTTCCGGTTCTATTCTGATGGTTTATATTAATTCTGAAACTGCACTGCACCGACACTTTCACCTTCACTTAACAGTGTGTACACCTCATGAAAAAAAAGCCATTCAACTGGGCAAACACATTAATATGCGGCCAAGTGAATGGCAAGGCGCCAAAAGATAAGACTTTTTTTTTGTTTTGAATACACATAATTACTTTTACTTTATTCAAATATGTAAGGACGAGCCAAAAAATAATGTCCCTCAAGACAAGCACAATACAATTACGTTCTATATAAATATATATAATAATGATGGTGAAATGAATTAATAGCGTATCAAGTTGCTAACGGGGAAAGAACGCCGCAGACTCATGCACTTCTCACGGTCAATAAACAAGGCATTGACCTTGTTGCGCAAATCCACCTCCAGGGAGCAGCGTGTCTTCAGCAAATTCTGATGGGTGGCCTCGGCCTCCTGCAGCTTATGATGAAGCACATCAACGGCCCCCTGAATATCATGTACCTCCTGAATTAAGCGGTCGTGAGCATGATCTTTGCAAAGCTCAACGCCCTCGCGATGTGAACGTGCCTCGAGTCGAGTTTGGGCCACCTTCAAAGGCGGCGCCTTGTCCTGTATGGCCTTCTGGAGCAAGAACAAATGTTTCTCCATATCAAACAATTCCTGTTGTATTTTCTGCAAATGCAATTGGACACGATTCTTGGCCTCGGCCATTTCCTGGGCACGACGATCAAACGCATTGTTGGTGTTGCTCCAAAAGTCCCAGACAGTGGCAGCCACAGCATTAACCACATTTTGTGAATCACTGCGCAATTGTGATAATTTGGCTCGTTCTGCTTGAGAGCTAATAAAAAAAAAACACACAAATTTAATAATACTTTATTTTTTTAAGCTGCAATATTTACTTACCGACGCACATGCTCGCTACTGGCCTGAGCCCAAGAGTCTTGAGTGCTCACAGATGGATCATATTTCTCTATGCCGCCATAATAAGTAATGCCACGGCTATAATTGTTCAATTGATGACACATGGAATCAATACCCAATGAGGATTCCTTATGGGATACATCATCTTCCAGCAAATGCTGAGCACCCCGACAATCTAAAGCCTGTTTGGAAATTTTCTCATGCAGGCCGCTCAATCGATCCCGAGATGAACGCAAGTTGTTAATTTCCAAAAGCAAAGCCTTCTCCACAATATCATGAACCTTCTCATTGCCCTGACGTGACTCCCGATGGAATAGACACTCCTGGGCAATATGCAAGGGTATTTCCAAATCTAACAAGGCCTTGCCACATTGACGCTGCAATTCATTAATATCTGACATTTCAGCTATAAGTTTTTCCAACTCGGCATTTAGCTCATTCCGCCAGAAAGTCAAATCTGTAATACGTTCACCCAAGCGCCGGCCAGCATCCCTTTGTCCAGCAGTTGCCTTTTCATCGCTTTCACGCATCAAACGGACGGCATCATTACGCATGCGTTCAGACATATTTCTGAGGAGGATAAGGAAATGAGATTAAAAAACAATGAAATTCATGTGAATTCCCTTGAAAAACTTTTTGTGAATCGAGCAGAATTAGAGAAATATGGATATTATTTAAAATAAAGCAATATATACATTTTTTTAATAGGTTTTTCAAACAACACAAATTATAGATCAAATTCGGGCAACTTATGGCCATTGGAAATGGAAAGTAAACTAAATCGGATCAAAGTTTAAAACTTTAGACTTTAATTTGAATCGTTGATTAATTTCTTAAGAATTATTAAACTTACCTATTCATATTCGATTCAGCATATTTAGTCATATTATTATTATACCATTCATTGTTCGTATAACGCGTATAGAGTGCAGCTCGGGCTGCATGCTGAGGATTACGATCGAAACCAGTCACCAGATTGGGAAATATCATGCCATCGGTTTTCATGCCCTTGGGCAGAAAGCATTGCTTGGTCAATTGATTGGTCACCGGTTGCTCGGGCAAATGTTTCACTTGGATTAGCTCATAGGCCATCGCTGGTCGCCAGGGATGGCGAGCCGTGGTCTGGTAAGCATTGCCCACACGTGGCGGCACCATGGGCCCACTGACCATTTCCATGCATGGCGGAGCACCGGCATGGCTCCAGGGCTGCAATTGGGAGTACATCACGGTTTGTTGGGGCACCGGATTAGATGCTTGATTATTTCGTTTATTACTCATCGTGACTATTTTGTTATTGATTGTGCAGTTTACGAATTTAAAAAACTTGAATTTTTTTTAGTTGTTTTGTTTTAATTTACTGTGCGACTTTAAATTTTTATTACGCTTTTACTTTTTACATCAAAATTTGGTTGAAAACGAGTGAAAAAAAAAAATAGGTAGAAAAAAAAATACTGGAAAACTTGTTAGAATTTGTTTCTAAGCTCACATGCGAGCATATGAGAGACTAAAGGGAAACTAAACAAAAAATACAAGTAGATGGGAAGGGATTTATATGATTTGGCCTACTTGGATGAGAATTTATAAATTTTATTTAAATGTTGCTCTAGGGTGAATTATTTTACGAGTCTTAAACAATGATTCCAAATGGTTAGAAAATATTTTCTCTTTCTATGTGGAACCATTGATTATTAAGTGTTTGTGAAGTTTTAATTGTTAAAAGTGCTTAAATGTTTGATGATACATATGATTCCATTAGATTGCGATGATCCCTTCGCTCCTGATACTCGTTCATATCGGCTGTGGGCCATTTATCCAATAGATTCTCCTTAACCAGGCGATGATCAAAAATGCGATTTTCAAGATATGAGTGCTTGTGGAATTTGGTGACCTCTTGACCTTTCAGTGGTGCCATTTTGCTTTTTTGTTATATATATCCAATTATTTATGTTTTTTGTCTATTTTTGTGTATTTTCAATATTTTTTGGTTTGTGTCTTTGTCTTTATGCTCCAATAACACTCACAATGGGCACACTGGAGCGCAGTAAAAGATTTTTCAAGGTTTCGGGCGCCTTTTCCTGTGGATTTGGATATTTTTGACTAAGAAAATGATCCTCATTCGCCCAGGTGAGCATTTGTTAAAATTTACTTTCAAAATAAATGTGTTTTTTTTTTGTTTTCGATTTTTTGGGTTATATTTTTTGTCGAGTTTTCCTTGTTTTTACTTTGAAATTCCGTTAGTAACTGAACTTTGGAAATTTAAGTTTCGCATAGCGTGTATATTGGGGATATTGATTAAACTTGAAATTGACTTGGTAACTAAAATAATTAGTGTGCATGTGCATTGTTATTTTGTCTAGACATTGAAATCAATAACTTTGCCATGGGTTATTGACCTAGTTAGGAGAGACCTTAAAAAGCCAAAAATGGAACACAAGCAATTTTTGGAGCTAAATGACCAAATGCATGTTATTTATTAAAAAAAAACAAAGAACATACACATTTCAAACTCAACATTGCATAAACATTTAACATTAAACTTGGCAATTTATTTATTGCCTAAAACGTAAGTGTACACACTGTTTGTCTACGCTTCACTGTGACTGCTCGAGCGAGTGTCAGCTCACAATGAAGCAGACATACACTTGCGAAACGAAGTAAAAATTAAAATTAAAAATTAAAAAAAAAACATTCAAAGCAGAGCAAATGAAATTACCTGCGTATTATTGTAAGTTAAATTAAATTAAACAAAATCTACCACAATGAGTGCTGACAAATCTAACGAGCCAACGATAAAAACAACGACAACAAGCACAACAGACGCACCGCCACCAAATGCTTCAAGTGTCAGTGAATCGGATGCCGATACGGAAAACGCCAACGCAGAGGCAGCAGTGGAGGCTGCTGCTGCTGCTGCTGTGGTCTCCACTGCCGCCTTGGAGGCCGAGGAACGCAACGAACTGCAACAATTCATTACAGAGCTAATGGAGAAGATTGAATTTAAACGCAATTTACGCAAACAAAATTCCGAGTTTGAACTGCCCGGCGAGGAATATTTTGCACGGCTCGATTCCAACTTGAAGAAGAACACGGCCTTTGTGAAGAAATTGAAAATGTTTACGGCCTCCCAGCTGGAGCCCCTGATACGTGAATTATCTGCCTTGAATTTAAGCAAATATATATCAGAGATTTGCGCTGCCCTCTCCGAGGCCAAAATCAAAATGACCGATGTGCCAGCTGTGGTGACACTGGCCTCCAAGCTTCATTGCACATATGCTGACTTCGATACGCAGTTTCTGGAGGCCTGGCAAAAGACGCTGGGCATCAAGGCGACCGAAAAGATAGCCAATCCAAGTAAAATGCGTGTGGATTTGCGTCTATTTGCGGAGCTAGTCAGCTCCGGGGTCATACAAATGAAGGCTGGACTGGCCCAGTTGGGTATGGTGCTGGTTCAGCTGATTGCCCAGGATAAAGACGATCATAGCAATTTTTCAATTATATTGTCCTTTTGTCGCCATTGTGGCGAGGAATACGCTGGCCTGGTGCCCCAAAAAATGCAACAATTGGCTGCCAAATATAAAATGGAAATACCCAAATCAGAATTCCTAACCGCCGAGAAACAATTGAATTTACGCAATATGCTTAAAGGTTACTTTAAAGCCTTGTGCAAACATGTTTTGGCCGAGCAGGCCGAACTAATGAACATGACCAAGAATATACGACGCACGATGGAATGCAAGGGGGAAATTTCGCAGGAGAAACGCGAGAAATGTGAACAAATGCAGGCCAATTTCGATAAGCTGTTGGCCTCGGCTCAATCTTTGTCCGAGCTGCTGGGCGAGCCCCTGCCCGAATTGGCCAAGGAGTCGGAGTGCTGTAATCCGGGCACGGTCATTGACAATATGCTGGACAGTGCGGCCTTTGGGACTCTGGATCCCTGGGGTGATGAGGAGACACGTAGCTTTTACACCGATTTGCCTGACTTGCGGCAATTTCTGCCCAACTTTTCGGCACCCAAAGTCGATCTGGAGACTCTGGAGGAGCCCGCCGAATTAACTGAAGAAGCCATTGATGCCAATATTGATGCTGAATTGGATATGGATGATCCGCCATCGACCACATCGGACACGGCCCCAGACAAAGAGAACGAATGTGAGGCAAATGCTTCAGCTTCCACTTCAGCTGCTGTTGCTGCTGCTGCTGCTGTTGCTGGGGCTGCTAGTTCTTCCACTTCAGCGACAAATGACAAGAAAATGAGCAGTGCCTTAATGGAAGTGGGACGGCAGCAACAGGCGCAGCCAAGCGGTCAGCAAAGTGCGACTAGTTCTACCCATTTGAGGCAACAATTTGATGGCTTTCTCATCAATTTGTTTAATTGTGTGAACAAAGAGTTGATTGATTCGGCTGCCATTGAATTTCTACTCAATTTTAATACCAAACATCAGAGAAAGAAACTCACACGAACGATTTTTAGTGTCCAGCGTACGCGTCTGGATATTTTACCCTATTTGTCACGTTTTGTCGCCATCATTCATATGTGCAACACGGATGTGGCCTCTGATCTCTGCGAGCTGCTGCGCAAGGAATTCAAATGGCATATACGCAAAAAGAATCAGCTAAATATTGAATCGAAATTGAAGATTGTCCGTTTCATTGGCGAATTGGTCAAATTTGGTTTATTTAAGAAATTCGATGCCTTGGGCTGTTTGAAAATGCTTTTGCGTGACTTTCAGCATCATCAAATTGAAATGGCCTGCGCCTTTGTGGAAGTTAGCGGTGTCTATCTATACAATTCAAGAGATTCACGCCTCCTAATGAATGTCTTTCTGGATCAAATGCTGCGCCTGAAAACGGCCACGGCCATGGACTCGCGTCATGCCTCGCAAATCGAGAGTGTCTTCTATTTGGTCAAACCGCCGGAGTCCGCCAAGCGAGAGGCCACCCAACGTCCGCCCATGCACGAGTATATACGTCATTTGATATTTGAGGAGCTGTGCAAGCAAAACGTTGAACGTTGCATTAAAATGTTGCGTCGCATCAATTGGAATGATCCCGAAATTAGTAATTATGCCATCAAGTGCCTGAGCAAGGCTTATTTGCTCCGTTTCCCCCTAATACGCTGCCTGGCCGATTTGGTCTCCGGCCTCAGCTCCTATCAGCCGCGCGCTGTCACCGTCGTCATTGACAATGTCTTTGAGGATATACGCGCTGGCCTCGAAATTCATTCACCCAAAATGGCCCAACGCCGCATTGCCATGGCCAAGTATTTGGGTGAAATGTACAATTACAAATTGGTCGAATCTGTCCACATACTCAATACCCTATATTCGATAATATCGTTGGGTGTCGTCATGGAACCGAATGTTATCTCACCTCTGGATCCGCCCGAAAGTCTTTTCCGTCTGAAATTGGCCTGCATGCTATTGGACACATGTGGCCCGTATTTTACCAGTCAGGCCACACGCAAAAAGTAAGTTTATTAATTCTCACTTGAATTATAATTATTAATGACTTGGTTTTTTCGTCCTTAGATTGGATTATTTTTTGGTCTTTTTTCAACATTATTATTGGCATAAAAAATCACATCCTGTGTTTAGTAAAACTGAGACCAACAATGCCGATTTGTTTCCCATTCTGGTTGATCACACTTATCGCGACTGTTTGTCTGCCGTGCGGCCAAAACTCAAGGTAAATATAGAAATTGGTTTAACGCAACTAGGGTAAAAATTTCAAAGTGATTGCTTCAAGATTTCATCGTTAAAAAAAAACAATTTTAAGCTTTATGGGTTTTTATCATTGGAACTCTTTTTTTTATTTGATACTCCCATTGCCCTACAAATCATATAATTTTTCTAAGAAAATCGATAGAAATTCTTTTTTTCATAACTCCCAAAAAAATCAATTTTGTGATCCAAGAATTTTTATAAATCAATCAATTTGAGCCTTTTCGGATTCAGGGAAAAACTAAAAATGGTTAAACTTTAAGGGATTTCTTTGATAAAAAGAATTAAAACTCCCACAAAAATCATTTTAGTGATCCAAGAATTTTTATAAATTTTATTCATATTAATAGTATCAATTTCAGCCTTTTTGGATTCGGGGAAAAACTTCATAATAATTTTCTCTTAACTTTTCAATAGTAAAAACATTGAATTTTAATATATTTAAAGGTTTTGATTTTTATTTTTTTTTTATAATTAATAAAAAATCAATTTTGTTTTTTACATTTTTCACAACTAAAAATGGTTAAACTTTAAGGGATTTCTTTAATAAAAGAATTAAAACTAACTAAGATCATTTAACCAATATAAAATCGAAAAAAAATTAAATTGAACATTATTTTCAAAATTCTTTTTGGTTTCGGTAAATTAATTATCAAAGAATATAGTAAAAAAATTTAGATTGGACAGTCGATAGACCATTTTCGATTTATGGTTAATAAATTTTAAGATTTAATTATTGCTGAACCTAAAATTGTATTTTTATGAACCTTTTTATAAGGGAAGAATTTTAATCAAAATATTCGAAAAATGCAATATATTCCCACTAAACTAAATTTAAAATAAAATTTCAGCCAATGTCATTCAAAACGGCAAAAGTTGAATAATTTCAGCTCGATTTTTCAACGATTCAGTTTCACAGTTATTATTATTATTATTTTACAACTCTTTCAGCTTTATAAGAATCTGGAGCAGGCCAAAGAGGCCATTGAACAGTTGAAGGAGCAACTTTATCCCCAGCTCAAGGACAGTGACAATGCCGCATTGGCGACCATAAGCGAGGCCAGTGAAATGGATGATATTGTAAGTATTTGAAGGGAACTTGGAGTAGTTACTCAATATTGTTGTTTATCCAGGCCACAGACGAGGAATCTGGCTCAGCGAATGAGCAGAGAGAACGACATGCCGCTGATATGGAGCTGATCAATGATTGGACTGAAAATGAAGCTGAACCGCCGTTGCCTTCGCCGCCGCCTATCAAATCCAAAGAGGATTTGGAATTTGAGAAGCTATATGAGAAAATGACTGTGGACTCGTATCAGGAGCGACTCAAGGAGCCGGTCAAGGCCACCACCAAGGATATACCCGTGCCCATGATGTCTTCGCGTGTGCAGAAAAAGTCCTACGATCAGATAAGCAGCACTCTGGCCAATTCTGGTGGCAATAATAGCGCTGGTGGCGGCTCTGGAGGCGGTAATCATGCCTCGGGCCATATTAGTCACAGTAGCTCCAACAATTCCCTCAATGCCAAAGGTTCTAATACAAATTTAAGCAGTGCGGCTAGCACCTCGGCTGCTGCAGCTGCAGCCACCGCCAATGATAACACAGCTTCGGCTTCAGAATCGAGCGCCGCCGATGGCAGCAAGGCGAGCGCGGTGCCCTTTGTTTTAATGGTGCGCGGTAATAAGGGCGGCAAGCAGCAATTTAAGCAATTTGTGGCACCCTCGGACTCCCATTTGGCCATTAATTTGAAGCTACAGGAGCAAAAGATACGCGAGGAAAAGGAAAAGGTTAAACGCCTGACACTCGACATTACCGAACGCATCGAGGAGGAGGACTACCAGGAATCACTTTTACCGCCACAGCAACGAAACTTCACACCAAGCTATTATCAGAAACCGAATAAGCATAAATTTAAACACCAAAAAGGCGCACCCGATGCCGATCTGATATTCAATTGAGTGCGAATTGTTGATTCGATCGCTTCGATCAAAACGGACAAAGCATTTTATTGGCATTGGCATTTTTCTGGCGTCCCAGCAAAAAAAAAACACTGTCTTTTATTGTCACACACAAAATACTACATACAAAAACAGAATGTTTCCGCAGCAAGGATTAGGAATAAACTTGTCTTTTATTCCGTAATTGTTGTAGTTGTTTTGAAGTAATTGAATTTGATTTGAAATGGGGAAACAAATTGAAAAATCCATTTGTATTTGTACTTATACACAAAATTAATCCAAAATCAAGAAACGCTCAAGACAAGTCAAATTAAAAAAACACGAGCATATTTTCAAAATGTTCGTTTGTTGTAGATAAATATATTTTAAGAACCAATACATTTAGAATCCACACTTCCTCCCAATTAATTGATTGTTTCTTATGTACAAAAAAAAAAACTCAATCAAATCAAGACAAAAATAAAGAAAATCCTGTATTGTTTTCAACGAAACAATGCATTTTTTACACTTGAAAATAAAAAAACATTTAAATACATTTATTTTAATGCATTTTTCATTAAATAAAAAATTATAGCAAACGAATCAAAGTTTAAAGCAGCGCCTCAAATCCGATTTTATTTCATTTTCACCAAGTTTTCTAAAGAAAGATTGAATTGGATTCGAATACAAAGAACTCAGATGGGATTCAAATTTCATTCAAAAATAAATCCACAAACAAAAAAGGAGCTTCTTAATTTATTCGAAAATAAAAATTCACTTTAAATAATTTTGGTTTTTATTTATTTTTATATATTTCTTTTATTTTTCATTAATTTACTAAAATTAGCTGCAAACAATATTTTTTTTTTTCATTTTTTGCACAATTTGTATTCAATAAAAAATTCATTTCATTTTATTTAAATTGTTTCTACATTATAAATTTAGTTTTATTATTGTTTCGGTTTTTTTTTTGTTTTTCAAATTAAAAAAATTAAATTATAAAAAAAACACATTTGTTATTAATACGTAATCAGTACAAATTGCAAAAGTAAATATATAAATATATTTTTAATTGTATATATTAATTACGAATTGACGAATACAAAAAAAAAAAAGAAAAAGTTAACTGAATTTCATTTCAATTGCTTAAAAAAATAAATAAAAACGGCAAATTCCATTTCCATTTCGGACATTTGTTTTTTTGTTTTTTCCTTTTTTCATTTTAACGAATAAAAAAGCTTAAATGTTAATATGCTTAAATATTAATTATAAAGTTAGATTTTGTTTTAATTAAATACACATTAAAAAAAAAATAATAAAATAAAATACACAAAATTTGGCAAAATAAAAAGCAGAGAGGATGGAAAAGAAATTGGTGGGTAAAAATACAAAGTTAAAAAAGACGAAAAAAGAACCAGAAGAAAAAGTGTGACAATTTTCTTTGTCGTTGTTGTTGTTGCTTTTGTGGTTAGGCTTATTTTTAAAGACACTTTGACAATTCGTTCGTATAAGTAACAGGCACAGTTTGGCAAAACTGATATCATTGTTTAAAATATTATTATTTAAAATATATATATATAAATTGCAATTGGTTTTTATTTAGTTTCATTATGTTTTGTTTTGTTTTGTTTTGTTTAGTTTCATTTCTTTCTTTTTGCTCGTTTGCTGTAATCTTTTGTTTTGTTTGTTTGTTGTGCGTTTTAAATTTGGCTCTTGGTTTTTCTTTTTTTCAATTGGAAGCTTTAATTAATTGTATGTATATATTTATATAAAGGCACAAATTGTATTCCGTATATAAAAAGTATACTTATCGGTCTATATATATAAAATTTGACTTAGTTTAGAACGCGTTTTGAAATGGCAGTTAATTTTTTCTTATATTTGTTGTTCGCGCACCGGAAACAAAAAGGACAAAGACTACAAAGTTGATTGTTGTTGACTGTTTTACACAAGCACAAAAAAATACACATTTATTTTTAACCATTTATTTGCCCGCATACATGGGATTTTTAAAGGTGGATGTGGCTTGCTTATAAATGGGATTCTCGCCCTGAAACAATAAAAAGAGAAAAATAAATATAAATTGGTTTAACCGATTATCTCCTTAACTTACCGTATCCCATTTGGCATTCATGCGCTCCTTTTCGAAACGCGCAAACTCGCGACGATCATGAATGGTTGTGAGTAATTTCCAGAGCAACAAAATGGCCAGACCGACCAGGACAATGGCCGCTATGACACCCAGGACAATGCCAAGCATAAATACCTTGGGCGGGCATTCTTTCTGCTCTTGGGCATGGACGACAAGTTTATCGCCGATCTCGGCATATTTAAACGTGAATTTGCAGTCATCCTCATCAAAGAACACGCACAACTGCTCATCCTTGTCCTCGTCAATCTTGACCTTCTCCACGCCGACGGGGACAAAGGTCGTGCAATTGGTGGCACAATCGTTTTCGTTTTTCAAAACGCCCGTATTATACATTTGGCATTGCACGCAATCCTTCAGCTCCAGGCAGCGGCCCGAGCAGGTGGGGCATTTCTCACAGTATTTGCCCGAATAGCGTCCCTCGTCCGTGGACTTGCACTTGCAGACGCCGCACTCGCAGTTGCCGTGGCCCGAGCAGATCTCGCCGCCATTCGGTGGCATGCAGGTGTCATTGGAGGACAGGCATTCGCAGGAGCTGCCCGTCCAGCCGGCCTTGCAGACACAGCGGCCGCATTCGCAGGTGCCATGATCGGGGCCCGAGCACAATTCGTTCTGGTTGCGCTCACAGCTGAAATTGTCGCATTCGCAGTATTTGCCCGATATGATATCGTCGGGATTGGGACGCCGCTCGCATTCACAGGCCCCGCACAGGCAAGTGCCACGTCCGTTGCAATCAATCAGCGTTGTATTATCCGCCCGACAAACGGCATCGTTGATCGTCCCCAAATGCACATCAGAATTGGAGCATTCACAGGTATTGCCAAAATGCTGCTCATCGCACTCACAAATGCCGCACATATAAGTGCCAAAGTTGTGGCAATGCTTCGAATGCAGCTCATAGCCAATCGACCCAGGATGCTCGCAGGGACAAGAGCAAAGCATTTCCAAATCAATCACCATGGACTCGTTGATGCCCACCGGATAGATTTGTATAACCTGATTCCAGTCGCGTGGATTCTGTGGACATTTCGTCACCATAATTTGGGCAGTAAAACTGACCTTGTCGCCAACTTTGAGGCCGCCGCATTTCGAGGTTTTGATTTCGGGACCACCGTTCAAACAGGATGAGAAATATGTAATTTTCACATCACCCGTGGCATTATCCTTCATTTCCACCGACGAAGAGATTTTCTAATGAAACAGAAAACGCAAATAGAATAAATAAATAGGTAAAAGTTTCTTTTTGGTACTCACTCCATATTCCTCGCGCACCAAGTCGACCACATTGGATGAATCCTCAGATAAAATGGCACTTGACGAACCTTCAATATGCGCCGACAATTTCTGATAAACCGAATGCTGACTTTGTGTCACAGCAAATATAATATTGATGGCATTCTGTTTGACCTTCTGATTGATTTGCGAAATACTTGGATAATCCTGTATTATCGAATGCGTATACATCCCCTGTCCATTCAAATGGCATTCACCGTCATTTGGCGCAATCACACCGCCCAATTTACCATCGCCGGCATAATGGAATCCAGCGTCCGTGGAGAAGACCAACAGGCGACGGGCCTGTTCACGCCAGCCCACCTGCTGGCGGCAGGCAATGGCCTGCATAATGGCATCAAAGCCGCCTTCCGGTGCATCCAAATTGCCCGAAACTGCGGCTTGTTTTACCTCATTCTAGGCAGATGATTACACAGAGAAATGCAAATTAATTCAATTGAAATTTAATATTCTTTTTGGATTAGAATTTTTTTTGTTTAATTAGGAAAAAAATAAGAGATTTTTTATTTGGTACACTCTTGGTTAGTTTGGTTTGAAAGGCATTCTCAAATGGGAATTAATAAGAATCTCGTAAATCAGATCTGACAATGAGATATGTAGATATATCCAATTTTATTCTATAAAAATCAGTCTGGCAAATCAAAAGAAAAAATCAATTTTTATAACTTGATAAATAAAGATAAAGTTTTCCCTTGTTTTACAAATTTATAAATACAATGGAGAAATTCAGTCAGTTTAAAAATTTATAAATACAATGGAGAAATTCAGTCTATAATTATAATTATTTTTTTAAATTAATTTCCAAGTATTTTCCAAAAATATAAAGCATTTTCTTGACCTGAATTAAATGCATTTTCTATAAAACAAATAAATTGAATCATTCTTTAAGCATTTTTTTTCAAATTTATCTTATCTTTTTTTGCGAATAAGATAAGAAACATTTGGCCAAGTCAAACAAAAAACAAATGATTAATAGCCAAATTCATACTAAATTTTATTTAAATCATTCAAAATCTTAGTCAAGAGTGTACCAATAAAAAGAGGGGGGGTAAATAAAAAGAATTCAAGCTGGTTAAGGTTAATATTAAAAGCACAAAACATTTCCATAAAATATCACAGTTAAATTAGTACAAATAATAGGCAATTTTAGCAAGCAAACATAAACAAAAATTCACAAAACATGCGGGCATAAATAAATAAATAAATATTAAAAAAAAAAAACAAAAAATAAAACCCAAAACCGTATTACAATTGTTGTTTTGATTTGGTTATGGAAGTGAGCGAGATATCACGACAAGGACGACGACGACGACAACTTACAGAGAATCTATATGTGTCCGTGCTCAAAGCCATGATGTTACGATAGCCATAGGGAGCATCACATTTAGGACATGGCTCCTCCAAGCTAATTTTGTTTACATTTTTATAAAAGCAATAACCAATTTGTTTATTGGGCCGGATATATGTTTAAATAAAGATGAACAGAGAGAGAGTTTGTGTGGTTGTGTGTGTTTGTGAGAGCGAGAGAATAAAATAAATGTATATATATATAAAAAAAAAAGAAAGAGAAAGAGCGAGAGAAATAAAGTGTAAAAATGAAATAATAAATAAAAAAGGAAATAAAACTAAAATAAATTATGTTTTACAATATAAAGTGCATAAATAAATGACAATAGTTTTTTTTTTTACCACACATAGACAATATTTAAGACCCAGCGAGTATACAACATAAAATAAATAGACTTAATTAAAAAAAGAAACTCGAAATAAGCAAAGGAATTGTAATTTATTCTTTGCATATTTTTAGTCTCTCCTTGTAATAATTTTTAAGGCTAAGTGTGCAGAGTGCAGAGTATTGTAAATTATAAATAAATAAAAATAAATACATCGATATAATTTAAATATATTTTAATGGTAGGCATAATGTATAAATAAATGTGTGTGTGTGTGGAACCAAGTCCAGAATAATCAGGCACAACAAACTAAATGCAACATAGAATTTATGGCAATATGAAAATGGCGAAAGACGGAAAGAAAGTATTAAAAGTGCAGTGCATTAAATAAAACATAGACAACATTTACATATATTTTGAGGTTATTCAGTTATTAATTAAGTATATTAATTTTGGGGACTCTTACAGAAAAGATTTCGGTATTATTGCTCAGTGGCATATGATTGCGGTAACCGTAGGGAGCCTTGCAGCCATCGCATGGATGCTCGAGTCTACACAAATAATTGGTAATTGTTTTTTTTAAGGGTTTTGTGTTCGCAGTGATGTTTTTGTTGTTGTTGTTGTAGTTGGGTGTGGTGGTTGTTGTTATAACATTATTGTTTTTTTTTTAATTTGGCATTAGTTGAAGAAATCGCATTTTTTTTTTTTTTTTGGTTTTTGGATTTGCATATAAAAAAAGTATTAAAAGAACAATTATTTTATACATATTAATAAAATGTGATTTGTAATAATAAAATAAACTAAAAAGCTGCCTTAAATTCATTTTAATTCAATCATTATCAAATTCGATTAATTTAAAAAGCCAATGAAAATTGAATTTTAGCTGTGATTGATATGATTTTCGATTTCCTAAAAATTAAATAACTAAAAAAAATTCAACTTAAATTTAACTTACAAACAAATCTATTTTTAAATTATTTAATCTATCTATGACTAACAATAAATCAAACAACTGAATAACAACTCACTTTTTGGGTATGGTCGAGACATAAGGCATAAGCACTTTATCCACAAAGGAACCGAATCCCAAACGGAAATTTGATGTTATGCGCTTCATCGTCTCGGAAAGTTTATCACCCAAGGCAGACAATTTGTTTTTATCATCTTCCATAGATTTGGACAAGTCCATCAAATAATAGAGATCAACTGGATAATCTTCGGCCTGGGAATAGCTTACTTGCAAATTATGCACTTGATCTGATGGGAAAAACATTTAAACATTTAAAACTCATTCAAGTTATTAATTAAATATTACTCACTGATGCGCAATTTAAGGTTGACACGTTGTGGCTGAATTTGGACAATTTCACCGGCAGCTGCTGCTGCACCGGCACCGGCAAAGCGTCCGCCCGCCGAGGCGGCATATGAACCGGAAGCAGAGCTTTGCTGCTGAAAGCTACTTTGATACGAGCCACCAGATATATACTGACCGCCAGCCCAGCTTTCGCCACCGCTGGCCAGCGTCAGATTCTTGTTAATGAGTATATTTTGTATGGTATCGGGATTCCACACGAATTGCTCGGGACAAGTCTGGGCGGATGTGTGCTGGAAGCAGCGCCGCCTATCTCCATAATCCGGCTGCATGCACCAGGAGCAGCTCTGGGTCTGTATGCATTCATGGCAGTTGCGTTTGTTCACACAAGGATTCTGTAGTAATTTCGCAGCCAATTCGCCGCTTGTCTGTGGGCAGTGACTCAAAATGCAGGCCAATAGGCAAACCAAGGCCAAGGCTCCAGTTTTTGATAGTAGATGCATTGTTGTAGCTGTCGTTGTTGTTCTTCTTAAATTCGTCGCTGGCTGTGATTTACGGTGGGCGGGTGGAGTATTATGAGCGTCCTGTGGCGACCTCATAGCTTTTTTTTATCTTTATTTTCTCTCTCTCTCTGTCTATAAATCGTCTCTTCTTGTTTTGTTTCAGCTGCGTTAAAGCAAAATTAAAAAAATACGAATGCTTTAAATTTCACGTCTTGGCACAACTGGCGCTCATCACTGAATGAGCCAGAAATTAAAGACCCGAAAACCAATATCTTAATCATAGTTTAATTGTATGCATCATCAAATCGAAAAGTGTATACTCTTTTCTAAAAAAAAAGGTTCATTATAAACTTAAAAATGCTTCGATTCAATTTTGAAAAATCACAGAAAAATTAATTTTCCAAAAGTTTTTTTGGTAATTTGAGTTATTCTCTATGCTGTCGCTGAATCCAAATATGATCCAAAGTTGTTTATATTCCCATAGTTATTTTTTTCCAATTTTTTTTGTTGCTCCTTTATATATTATTGAATTTCTTTAAAAGTCTCACTATGTTTTTAAGTCAAATTTAATCAATTTAAATTAAATAATTGAATTTATGTATTCATTTTGGAGTGCTTTACTTTATAATTTTTAATACGTGATTGAAATAAATAAATCAATATAAGTACACTTTTTTTGTGCTATTTTTAAAAATTCTCAAACTTTTTAAAACATTTAGAAAAAAGAGTATACCGAATGTCTGTCAATTCGGTCTGTCTGGTCAGCAGTGACGACGAAGCTGACGCCGACGACGACGACGCCACACTCTAGTTTGGCGGCGTTTGCCTCATGTTTAATTTTATTTCTCTTTTTGTTTTTTTTTTTTATTTTTATTTTGTTTTTTCTGTTGATGCTAAGGTTGTGCGATGGCCAATACAATCAGCGTCAATTCGTTTGAAACGAAAATCAGCATGGGGATGACTCATTTCGCTGTTGACTTTTGATTTAAGTTGTGTAAAAAAAGCGTCAGCAAACAATCACTCATCACACTCACTCACACACTTACACACACAAAGGCATAGGCAGGTATATAAATTGACCCAGGGCAAAATGTAAGGAATTTTTTTATTAAGATAGAATAAAACGGAACTGAATTTGATTTGAGTGTGTCGTTGCCAAATGTCAATTATGGCACGTCTGCAGCTACCCACACACGCACACTCAACACATATAAAGGTGTGCATATGCATATAAATATTTATATGTATGAAAAGTGTGGGTTGGGAGAGATAGAGAGTGAGAGAGAGAGGTTAAGTCAATCGCGTAATCGATTTGATGTGTGTGTGTTTGTGTGTGTGTGAGATAATCAAAATTGACAGCTCACAAACAAAAATAAAATCATTTTAATTGATATGGTTTGGTTAGTGGATCCTTTCTAGTACCCCCAAGTATTTTTATCAATCATTGTAAAATTCCCTGACCTCAATTCTAGTAATAAAATCGCTCAAGTAATTGAAGCGGGAAAAAGGATGAAAGCTAAAAAGTCATTAAAGGTAACGATTCCTTTTGCTTTCTCTCTCTCTCTTTCTCTCCCTTGCTTCAAAACATAAACAAAGGGCAAAAATAACGGACCAGCAAGAGAGTCACACCTACACACACACACATACTGAGGCAAACAAACAACAGAGCTTCTTTGTTGTAAAGCAGCAGACGACAAGGAATTAAAGCTGCGCTCCTATCAATGAAATACTTTTTACTTGATTGTTTTGGGGGTTATATGTATTAGTCATATGATGACTGATTGGAAAACGAAGGGTTAATCATACTGGAGAATAGCCATGAGGCAAAAGTATTCAAAAGCAATTCTAAGGTATACACACAAGCAAATATACTTATAAATATAATATTGCTGTTTGTGTGTATGTGTGTTTTTGATGTCTAAATATAACAACCCACGCGCAGACATAAGGCAGCTGCTGCTGCACAGGGCAAGCAAGAAATAAAAAAAAGGCGCTTTGGGCGGCAATTGCAGTGGCTGGCGGCAGCGGCTGGTTAAGAATTGGGCCTACACTCGCCAAAAAAAAAAAAAAAAAACAAAAAGTTGAAACACACACACACACGCCTACAAACAAACAACATCTGCGCCAAACCACACACAATGTGGGCGTACAAGTTCCTCACAGGCCACAGCAGCCAGCTAGATAATCGTCATCTATATTTGTATGTGTGTGTAAATGTGCGTATGCTTTTAGGCAGCAATTGGAGCTTGCTGCTGCTGCGCTCCTTTTGCTCTCAAGAGTTGTTGGTGAAGCAATGACAACGACAACAACAACAGCAGAAGTAAACAATTTTCAATTGAAATCATTTGTGGTACCGTTGAGCTGCGCTGCTTTTGTAATCAGTGGGCAGTGGGCTGGCAGCATTGCCAACGCTGACGATCTTCAATTTTAAAACTGTATTAAAAGCATATTTTTTTTACTTATGTGCTTTGTTCTTATTTTCTCAACTTTTTATTTTATTTGTATTTTTTTAGTTATTCTTTCTTTTACCGCTCTTTTTAAGAGCACTCAGCAAATAGTATATCATATAGAAGAGACACACATACATTCACATTTATATCTGCTAGCAGATCTATGTGTATGCATATGTATGATATTTCTGTGCGAGTGTGTGTGTGTGTGAGTCGTCGTCGTCGTCAATACGAATGAAATCATCACACTTTTTTTTTTATTTAATTTTACTTTGGACTTCCTTTGGACAATCCAGTTAGTTAACATAAATATTATTATATAATTTATATATCATTTGATTATTTCACTTAAACACTAACGATAAATGTTGTTGAATGTGTTTTAGACAAGCGTTTTCAATTAGAATTTAATTAAAGTATTTCCATCAGGGGCGGGTATTATTTTGATTTTTTTTCATTCTTACACACACTTGTGGAGTTACAAACAGAACACATAGGCACACACACACACATACAATAAAAACAAACACTATTCAAATAATTGGTTTATTTAAAAAGTTGTTGTATACTCTCTTGTTTTTAACCGTTTAATAAAAAAAAAATATATAATTTATAATTAATTAGAAAATTATTTACTCCGTTTTGTGTTGCGTACAAACTTAAAACGACCTGCGCTGCCACTCGTTAAAGTTCATGAACTGTCGAGTTCATCCGATGATTTAGTTCAGGTTACAAGTTCTTTAGTTCAAAAAAATAAAAACAAATTTCTTAGATAATCCAGATAATATTTTAATAAAATGTATAATTCAGATACAATTATAAGAAATTACATACTCAAATTGAATATTTGACTTAAATGTTAGCTCGCTTTCTTAACAAGTTCAAGTAGTAGTTCAAGTTCTCTGGCATCGCTGCGGCTTAATTTGCAACGCGTTGGCCTCCCCCGGCCATGTAGATGTAAATAAAAACAGGCCATAAATTTTTATTATGAATAAAAAATCCAAACAGTGAAGTCATCTACAAATATAAAATAAAAAACAAAAACGAAAACAAAACAAACTCCAGTGAGATTACAAGTTGCTCAATTAAACAATTAGCCAGCCAGGAGGCCGGTAATTGTCTGGCCTGGCCTCGCCTCTTTTTTTTTTTTTGTCTTTTTTGTGGCAGACGCGCAGCAGACAAAGGAAATTTGCCAAAATGGAAGACTTTGATATTGATTTGGATTTTGTGCAATTAAGTAGACAGCAGATATTACAGCGCTATACCAGCGCAGTGAGGCACTTGCGCCGCCTGGCCGAGGCCAATTACGGTGTGAGACCGCTCAGTTTCGACAATTATGTGCTGTTTCAGTATTTCCAGCAGCGCAGTTGGCGTCCAGTGAACAGCACAACTCCAGCGCTTTACAATACAAATTCGCCGTTGATGGCCTACCTGAAATTGGAGGTATTCCATCATTTGCTCGATAGACGACGTCAAATACTCTGCTGGCTCTTTTATCTCACCTTAATTTCGCTTTGTGTGGCCGCCTACCGCTATGAGACATCGAGTGGCAGTGGCAATGAGCGTGTGGTGCAATCTATGGTCTATCCAGGCATGAGAATGTGGCGCAGAATGACAATGCCGCTCATCCAGCGCTTTCCCCGGCTCACCGAACTCTATGACGAGTCCTGTCTCATGGGCAATCCATTTTTCCAGCTCGAGGACCTCAACTGTAGTCCCTGCTCCCAGGTGGAGAGTGTCTGGTTTGAAACCGAAGAGTGCTCCCAGCTGCAGCAGGCCCTGGCCACAAATGATACACAAGCTCAAAAGCAATTTGCCGAATTGGCCAGCTGCCAAAAGCCCACAGATTATGTGCCCTATGCGTTCAAGGTAAACACTTGACTAATACAATTTTATTTATGCCTACATATTTATTAATTTGCTTTCTTCCTTGTCGCCCTTAGAGCAATCAGCCAGCGATTAATTTAAATGATTTCCATAATATTTATGTTAACAATCACAAGATCTTTCAACGCGATGCCTTTCGTGTGCATTCCACCAATCAGGATGTGCACAATTTGGAGGATCTATTTGGTCAATTCAATAGCTCGACATCATCGGCCTTAACCTTCAGCCAGCAGGCGCATAATCTTTGGCGCTGCAATCGCATGCTGCCCGCTCGCCTATTGCGTCCCATTCTGCCGCGTCCCAGTCGTCTGCCCTCGCTGGGCATAGCCCTGGAGCGTTATGTGGCCATTGACACAGATCAGGCGCCCGCCTACACTCTCCCTGAAACGGAATGTCCCAATGTTTACATACATCAGGCGCAGGGCAGCCGTTTCATTATCTTGCGGCCCACCACCGAGTGCCGTCATCGTTGCCGTACTCTCTCCATACGTTTAACTCAGTCCTTTGTGCGTAAGTATCGAAATTCTGGTTTCAATTTATCTAGTTGAATACTCAAACTATTTCTTTTTTACAGTCAGCTATAATTGGTTGTATTGGAAACCGATCTCTGCTCCTGATCCCATTGCCGAGTCTCTATCCATTAGTCTGATTGGCTCTTATTGTTAAATTGAAATTGGCCAGCTGCTTCATTTAAGTATCCTCTTCTTCTTTATGATTATTATGATTTTGTGTTCTTAAACAATTGCATTTATTATTATTATTATATTTTATTAGCTATGTATACTTTAATTTTATGTGTTTCATGTCCTGAGATTAATTATATATTGTAAATAAATGAGAGATTGTCGCAAATTTGATTCAAGGCCAATTTTATTTCTGCCTCGAAATTATTGTAATTACAATGATTTCAATTTCATTAAAGCATCAAAATACGAGCCCGTCATTAAATCTTCTTTCTTAATGCCAAATTGCTCGGCCAACTCATCTGCTACCTTTTGACCTTCCTCCAGAGTCTGTTTCGAGTCCAAGCACACCTCGAATTCCATAAATTCACCCAGCCCCTCAACAATATCCAAATGTATGCGTGTCTTATTGTATATAAACAAATGACGTTGCTTTTCAAGTATGCCCAAAGCTCCATTTGTCTGGGTCAAAATCTTTTCCAGCATAGCCGGTTGATCTACATCAACTTTATTGTATTTGCTTATTTTGGGTCCCAGCTCATCGGGACGATTGTAATAAACCAATTGAGAGCGTGTCGGTGGCGGCAAATAGCGCAATTTGAGGCGACCACCCAGTGGCGACTTGAAGAACACATCACGCTGGACAATCAGTTGGCCCTTGTGGCCATTTGTCAATTTGCTGGCTATTTCCATGCGCCGTTTAAACTCCTCAATGCCGCCAGGAATGCGTGCCTTAATTTCCACATTACGCATATCCTCGGGAATGTTTGATGAGTTGTCATTATTGCTATTGGTATTATTAGTAGTAGTAGTAGTAGTAGATTCCTTCTCCATAATGTGGAGCTTTCGGGATTTAAACTTTGTCCAAAAAATAGACAGAACTAAAATAATATGCAAATTCAAAATAAATTTCCGTTTTTTTTTATATGGATAAACTTACGTTTCACGTTATCAGTTGTTCCAAATTGGCGTATTTTGATCAATTTATATTTTTTAGGACGATTTCAAAAAACCCGCATGTGCTTTTTCTCTTGTTTTGTTTTTCGTTTTCTTTTATCGACTACTAAAATTGAAGCTTGACAAATTGTGACTGCCAACTTGGTTTTTTTTTTTAAATCTTTATTTTACCTATCGCGCGCCTTAAAGACGGAAAGTTTTAAAAGTAAGTGATAAAACTAGATTATAAAGCCTCCTTTTGCATACGACACCAAAAGGCTTTGTAACGGTTTTTTATGCACACGACACTATATATTATATACAAATGTAAGGTTAGTTTTTTGAACGTATGTTTTATACAGAAGTTTCGTTTCTACTACACAAAAAAACAGTTTTGTCAAAGTGAAATATTTTATAAAATTTATTTCAAAGAGCTCTACGATGTTAAATATCGCCTATTTTTCCAGATTTTTCAGCAAGGTGTCGAAAACTATGATGGTTGCGAAAGAGATTTGAAAACCGTTTAAATGAATAATTGCTCACTTATGTTTGGGTTCAATTTTGTTTTTTTTAATAAAATACCTTTTCATAAGCGTGCCAAAAACTAGAATTAAGTTGTTAGGCACAATTGGTCGGGTTTTAATTTATTTTTATATCAAATTCAGCTTAATCAGCCAACTATTCTATATTTAGCTTGTTTTGTCTAGTATTTTTTTTTTAAGCTTTTTCAAATTTTTCTGGCAACATCTTAGACACTCGGCAGCTTGAGTTGCAATAATTGTTATCGATTATCTATGGCAATATTTATTTTGATTTCAACCTAAAAAAAAAAAAAAAGCGCATTGCAGTTCCTAGGATTTACATAATCCTTAAATCAATGAGTTTACATAGTAATTCATTGCGTCGCCTACTTGACAGTTGGCCCGGTAAACGGCGTTTCGGTATATATAGATTTTTGCCATTATTCTTTGTGCTAGGAGCTGCCCTGGAATTTTCTATGATCAACTGGACAGTGGGGGAAACAAACTTTTGTAAGTGGGAAGCAAATAAAGAAGCGTTGTTTATTAAAGTTCAAATGTTTTTAGATCGCACATTTAAACGTCGTCAGGCCAAGAATTATATTGAAGATCATCCGACAACAGCTTGAAAAACAATGCCTGCTGGAGTTTCTTGGTCGCAGTACACGAAATTTCTGGGCAGTGCCATGCTGGCCATGATGGCTGGCTCCCAGGCAGTGCATCTGTATTTTAAGCCCCTGGAGGATTTGCCCGTCTACATAGAACAAGAGCGACAACATACGAATAGTGGGAAATGATTAAATTTATTTGTTTTGCTTGATTTTAAAAAAACTAACTTGGAGCTTTACTGTTGTCTTGGTCTTGGTCATGGGACTTGCGATGATTTTTGAGACAGGTCTGCTGGCGATAGGCCTGTCCACAAATATCACAGACATAGGGCTTCTCGCCCGTATGTATATACTCGTGATGTCTCAGCGTTTTCCTCGAGGCAAAGCACTCGGCACAATATTTACAGCTAAACGGTTTCAGCTTGAGATGGACGGCTCTTATGTGAGATTCCAGTTCAAATTTACGCACAAATAGTTTGCCACAATGCTCACAGGGCATTTTGTCTTCTTTGTGCATCAACATGTGCTGGACGAGCATAAACTTTTTGGCCACACGTCTGCCACAAATTTTGCATTCATATGGCATTTGTTCATGGGAATGCTGCTGCATATTATGATATTTGAGGGTGTAGCGTGAGTGAAATTGCTTTTGGCAAAGCTCACAATAATAATTCTGTTGTTCCAGCTCCTTGGCAGCCGCCTCATCCTTGGTGGGATGTTTGGTGCGACAATGATACTTTAAATTGGCCGTCTGATTGAATGTCGCTCCACACTGCTCGCATACATATTTCCTTGTCGTCTCCAGGGCCAAATGCTTCAATCTTTTGTGCTTTTGCATCGAAATGAAGCTGGTGTAGATGCGCTCGCATTGGGGATAATCGCAAGCATAGCGACGCACTTGGGGCTCATGAATCTCCTTAATGTGTGTGTAGAGGCCGCCCATGAAGCTGTAGCTCTTCTCGCAGCGATCGCATTGAAAGGGCCGCTTCTTGCCCTCGTGCACCTTCCGCACATGGGCGTTCAGTGTCAATTTGTGGGCAAAACGATGCTGGCACTGCTGGCACTTGAAGCTATTTTTCAAGCCCTTGACCAGTCCACGACGACGACGACGGCAGTGGCGAGTAGTGGCCTGATCCTCATCCTCATCCGCCTCATCCTCAAAGGGATCGGGCGGTTCATATTCTTCTGGCTCTTTATTCGTTTCCTCCTCCTCCTCCTCACAGTCGTCGTTCTTATTTGTCTCAACAATTTCAAATGTAATTGTATTTATTATTGTATTTAATTGTTCTTGGCAATTTTGGGCTTTTATTCTAAAACTATCAAAGTTTTCAAGTTGTTGGAAGCATTCAAAACAGATTTGTTGGGGCCAATTAGATTTGGCTTGCCAATCGCAGTAGCGTTTTAACATTTCCTGTACAGCCAAATTTTGGCTTATTACAATTGCTGTGCCATCTAGTTTTAATAAGCAGGTTAAGCAATAGTCTTGTAAAGTTTCCTTGGTCAATGCCGAAGACATTTTTGAAAACAAAATAAACTAAAAAAAAAGAAAAACATAAACAAAACTTAAACAGAGTTGCTTTGAATTTGGTAGGGCCCTGTGTTTCATTGCCATTGCGTTTCTTTGGCCGAGTTGCCATTTAGTTGAAAAATCTAGCGCCCTCTATTTTCTTAAGTTTGTTCAATCATGCGCCTGAATTCAAAAAAAATTTGTTGTTTCTGTTATGTTTTGGCTGCTCGGTCGGCGGCGGCCTTCTCCCCCTGGCCAACCTCAATGTCATATAAAACCAGCTGTGCTTGCATTTGGCGCCTCAGTTGTTGCTGGCACTTCACACGGCAACGGCACACGGATCAATTAAGCTACGTACGCCCTCACACACCTACACACAAAAACAAAAACAAACACAAAATCCGAAAAAAAACAATTTTTGGCGCGCATTTTTAATGTATTATTTTTTGTTTTTTTTTTTTTTTTTTTAAATGTTAAAGTGTTTTAAAAAGAAAACAAATAAAATAATTAATAATTACAATTAAACGCTTGTTGTTGTCATGTAATTGTGTAAAAACAACAACAACAAATTGAATTGTTAACATGGCGTGCAACAAAAATAACAATAACAAATCCCAAGGCGCCGCATTGAAATCCCGCCAGAGACTCTTGCGACGACGACGACTCCATTGGCTGGACTATTATTGTTTTCTTCAACTCTGTTTGTTTGCCAAAGGTGAGTGGAATTTATAACCAAGGCGTGTGTGCCTAATTTATTTGTGCATCTTGCAAACAAAACAAAAACCAAACATCTCTCAATGTTGACCCCCTTTTTTTTTGGTTTTGTTTTGTTTTTGGGCCATAAAAGTACTTGAATAAATTAAAATACATGTTCCTGTTTTAGTTCTTCTTCTTCTTCTTGTTAGACGTGCTAAATAAGAAAAATAAATAAATAAATATTATTATTACTATTAAAGGTTATGGTTGCCAGCCAAGTGTGAGACAATAAAAGTACGCAGACCAAATCTTAAATTAAAAAAACCACCAACACACACAAACACACACAAAAAACGATAAAAATGCATTTCAAAATCAACCAAAATGGAATGAATACTTTTAGAAGAGAAAACACAGATAATCCAATTTCAAAAGCGGAAAGAAAATTACAATTTCTACATTTGTTTTCATACATTTCTTGGTTAATGTGCAAAAGATTTACACAACAACAAAAATAAGTGTTCTGTTTTTTAATGGTTTTTATGGGAACTCGAGAAAGATTCAATAAAAATTAAGAATAATTACAAGTCTTTCAATTCAAAGTTTTTGTTTGCCAGAAATGCAAGAAAAATTAAGGAATATTCTAGTCAAAAGAAGTTTTTAAAATTTGTCTTAAAAACTGCAAAAACTCAAAAATTAAAATTTTAAAAATCTTAAAAAATTGATTAACTTAAAGTTTAGTTTCAAATTTTGTTGATTGAAGAAGCCTTAAAATAATTAAAGCTTTTAAATTAATGAAAACGTTGAAAAAACAAATTCTTCAATTTTATTATATTTAATTTATCAATTTAATGATTTTAATATTTTTCCAAATATATTTCAAGTTATTTAATTAGTTTTGAGTCCTTAATTCAATTGTTTTTCAACATAATTATTTATTTTAAATATTTTCAAAATGGAGCTGATTTTTTGAGTATTTTAATAAATAAAAACTTTATTTTTATCTTTTTTTTTCATTGAATTAAAATTGATTTAAATTGACTTTGAAATAATTCTATATTTATTGAGTCTGTTCTCAAAAATATTTCAATAATTCTAGAGCTAAAAAATGATTATTCCAAGCTTGAAAATTGATTATAAAAAGTTTTATGATTTTTTTCAAATATTGCAGCTAAAAATAGATTTAAAAAAATTGGCATTTGATGATCAACTGCGAATATAAATAAAAAATTAATTATTAAAAAGCAATCAGTAAAAATGCAGTAAAAATGGCAAGTTCAAATTTTTTATTGTCTTTTTTTTTTTGCTCATTTTGATAGTTGGTCATTAAAGTCAAGTTAAGTTTGAAAGACTTTAACATTCATCTTAATTTATAAGCATTTTTAAGGACCAAATTGTAATTGTAATTCAATAATTTTGTCCTTGGTATTTTGTGTTGTTTTTTGCCCATCCTTTTCAAATGACTGCGCTGGTCTTAAACAAAGAGCTTAAAAAGTTGCCAAGTTGCGTTCGCTGTTGACACTTTTCATTAGCAGCACATGGGACCAACTAACCCAGTCAGTTTGCCTTGGCTTATTATGTCCAGGTAAATGGCGACGAATAAAAACGTTTTTCCCCCCCAAACAAATTAGAAGAAATTCAGACTAGCAAAACTTTTCTTTTCCAATGGCCCAGAAAACCGCAAAACAAACTTTCACTTGAAGGTTTTTTTTTTTTTTCATCCAAGGAAATCAAAGTAAAGCGTCTCTAACAAATTATGCAATTTAAAAAGGCCAACGGGGGAATATCAGTATGATAATAATAATAATGACAACGACGTAAGCAATTTGATTGCACTTTTACCTGTCGCTGACATTCAAATGCACAAATCTTCATCCTTCAAGTCACAGCCAGAAACAGAAACATCAGCGTCAGCAATTCCAGCAATCCGGCTTCCAGCTTCCTTTCTTCCTCTCCCCTGGGGCTCTGAGCAGTGAAGCGGACGCGAAGATGCCAGGCAATCAGATTAGTGTCGCAAACAACGCGCCATATTGCAAAGCTCTCTTGCTTACCGCTGTCCGCCTGGGGCCACCTTCAAATCTGTGACTGGGTCGCAAAACAGTTTCATGACAGTTGCCCTAAGCCAGTTGAGACAGGTCCTGCTAGGATTTGACAATAAAAATAAAAAAAATTTTACATTCTTGACGCATTTAATATTAAACCCTTTCCCCCTTGGAAAACCCAGAACATATTTTATTATTGTCTAAAATTAGTCAAGTTTTATGTGTCAAAGGGCAACTCAGGCACCTGGTAAAGGGCCAGATCATGGTTTGCTGTATATAAGGCATCCTCGGCCTTGATAAATTTTGGATTCTCCCACCAATGGCGATTTTCAATCAAGTAGGCAATTAGTTCATCAGTTTCTCGCCTCAGCATTTTGTAGGCGAGCAGCGTTTTCTCCATTTGACTCTTAATGATATCCTCCAACTTGGCTATATTCTCAAACAAATCCGTATTGAGAGGCGTTCCCACTTTATGCAGGCGATAATGTATGCAAAGTCTTTGACAAAATTCCCATTGAAGTTTCAGGTCCTTGCCCAAATATTGAATTATGGCCGTACGTAAAATGAATTGCCTTTTTACAGGATGGACAAGTATTTGAAGATTGGCCATTCTTTTTTTTTTTGTTTTTTTTTGTATTCTTACATAAATTAGGAAGAAGAAATTTTTTTTTTTTTTTTATTTATGTGTTTTGTTTAGTTAAGAAAAAGTCACAGTGATTTTGACTGTGGAGAAACAGTTTGCTTTGATTCTATTTTCCTTATCCATATATCCATTGATTCAGTGATAATCAAAGAATAGCGAAAACCGCAAATAACAAATAAACAATTTTCTGCAAAAATCAATCAAATTGGAAAAAGTCGAAATAGTCGCGTGGGGAAAAAATGACAGAAATGGAATGGAATGGGATTGAAACGCCTGGGTGGCTGGTATTGTTTATAAACATTGCAGAAAATGTTCATCATTTATTGTTGATTTTAGTTTTTTTTTTTTTTTTGTTTTGTTGGTGGGCCGCAAATTCTTAAAAATAAACCATAAAAAAAAATATATAGTAGGTGTATATTTTTTCTTGTTTATTACCAATTGAAAAAAAAAACACAAAAAAGAAAAGAAATGTTTTCCCATTAATATTCAGTACATTGATCGGTTCCATATATAACTTGAGTTATTTATGGCCCTTGTGTGTCTAAAAGTATTCAATTATTTAACACTTGTGCTGCAAAGACTTGAAATTTCACCAGTTGCTCTTAAATTATATGTTTTTTTATTAATTTTTTTTCTGTTTTTATTTCATTTTCTGCATTTCACTTTCTAACAAAACGACGTCATTGAAGTCATTGCAGAGGCGGCTTTTCCTTCACCAATAATAAAGAAAATGACACATATGAAAAATGTCGACTTTATTTGGTTAGCACATTTTGTTATTGTTGTCAGTTGGGACCACAGTTTGCTTAGTTTTTAGAATAAATCGAGAAATAGCAAAGAGCAGAAAGTGTGGGGAAAGGAAACTCAGTTGTCTGTTTTGTATTGTTTTCATCTACTTCGATTTTTCTGCTGCTGCTGTTGTCATCATCATCATTTGAGCTGCATGTTCTGCCCTTTTCTTATTCCTCTTCATCTTCTTTAATTTTTGTTTTTTATGTTCTGTTCTGTTAATGCTGTCGGCAACAATAACATTTTTAAACACACACACACACAGAACGACAGGCACACCCACCCATACACACATGTGTCATATACAAATACACCCACATTTGGTTGTGAAAATCCTGAGGCATTTTATTTTCTTTTTTTTTTGTTGGTTTGTTGTAAATTTCACAATTTGCATTTGTTTGAAAATTAAATGCGCAAAATAATCAACCGCATACATCAAATAATAAAAACAAAGAATGTTTTGTTTTTTTGGCTTATTAAAATTTTAAATGAGCATCAAGCAAATATCCTTTAATAGTTTCTATAAAGCCTTAAAGTATCTCAAATATCCCAAAGGCAACACAAAATAATTGCTGATATACAAAAGAGAAATGAGTTTTGCATATAACTTAAAAAGAGAGTAAGAATAAGAGAGAGAGAGAGAGAGGATGATATACAAAAGAGAGTTTGGTTTTGCTTAGCTGTTAAATTGCTTAAGAGAGCAAGAAGTGTGACTTAAGAGAGCAATGAGTCTTTTGGGGTTTTCAAACAATTGTAAACAATTTTCAATTAATAATATCCCCAAGGCAACAGAAAAGAATTGATGATATACAAAAGATAAATGAGTTTTGCATATAACTTAAAAAGAGAGTAAGAGTAAGAGAGAGAGGATGATATACAAAAGAGAGTTTGGTTTTAGCGAGAGAAGCAGAGCAATGATTCCTTTGCGGTTTTCAAACAATTATAATAATAAAATATTAAAATGTATAAGTGCTATAAAAACTTTCAAGACTTGAGAAAAAAACAGCATGCATTTTTAATGCAATCTTTGAAAATTTTACCACAATTCAACCCGTCAATTTGAAATCCTCTTATTTACTTAAAACTGGCTAACAAAAGTTGAAAAAAGTTGCATTCATTTGGTCAGAGGATATTGTCAGGTCTTAACTATTAACCAAGTGAAAAAGAAAAAAAGATTTTCCCTTTCTTTCTCTTCCATTGTTTTTACAACTCGATGATTGCATTTTTTTTTTGCTTGTTTTGTTTCTTGATGCTTTTTATTGTTATTGTTGGACTCTTCGTTTTGGTCTCTTAATTATTTAAAGTGCATTTTCATTGAGAGCAAAGTTTTTTTTTTTTTTTGGGATTTTGCTTTGTTTTTCTTTTTATCTTTGGTGACTTTTTAACTTGATTCGCGCTTCCCATAAGCTGCTTTAATTTCATTAGTAAAGCACCAAGTTAGGGCAAACATTATTCTCGACATGTTATGACATGCAAAAATTAATTTAATCAAAGTGTAGCGCAGTCTTCCTCTCTCTCTCTCTCTCTCTCAGACATTCCTCATATATTCCTTTGTCAACTGCCGAAATTAATTAAAAACGCATCGGATGTGAAATGTGGCGTTTTAAGTAGCTTAGTTACTCTCCCTGGGAATTGGGGGGGAGCGAGGTGTGAGTCGAGGGCTGATGAGCACAGCATGCGCTCCTTTTAATGATTTTTGAAAGAGGCGCAAATTCTGACCCGCCTCCGCACGGCACGGACAGTTTTTATGATGACCACGCCCGTAACTAACATAAACCTGCACTCAGTCACAAGTCCAAACAAACATTAACAACGGCGACAACAACATCGGACTACGTCGGTCAGTGTTTAATGACTCAGGTAGTTTTACGGCAACGGCAACACAAAGGTAAGCTCCTTTCGGATTGCAGGTCCTTCCTTCCTTTTGCTATTGTAGTAGTTGTAGTTTACATTTACGCACTGTCAAATATTTTTAGCCCCTTAGACATTTGACAAGTTCAAAACAAGTTGAGTCCTCTTTAAGCCAAAAGAGGAAAAAGGATTTGCCAAAGTGCTTTCAAAGTTCTTTTCTACCACCAGCCAAGTAATTAAGGCAACAACAACAGCAACAACAACAACAAATTGGGGCTACATTTAAAATGCCCTCAAATCCCTGAAAAATGGAAAAGTGCAGTGCAATTTTCGTCAGTTCATTTAGTTGACAACTTGGCCCCCAGCGTAATCAAATGGATGGATATTTCGAGTCTTAGAAATCTTAATCCTAAAAACAATCATTTTGGGAAATTGGAATTTTGTTTTCAGAGGCCTCAAATAATTTTGATGACACAAGTTTACAAACTTTTGGATCAGAGAAGATAAGAATGGTTTTTAATAGTGTTTAATGCCTTAAACTCAAATCTGAAATCCGTTTATTAAAATTGGTTCTAATTTTTGAACTTCAATAACTCGAAAACTATAACCAATCTTAAAAAACAGATTTCAGTTTCGGATTTAGCACTCCAATTTACATTTGAAACAACATTTAGTTTGTCAGATCCAAAGGTTTTTGAAATATTCTACCGATTAAAAGAAGGAAGAACAATTTTTTTTCACATTTTTTTTTGGAATTCCTTATCCTAAAATCTGGTAGAAATTACATTTACGGTTGCTCGGCTTAACTGGCACTACACATGGAACTCGACCGGATTTTGGATTCAGATTCAGCACTCCAATTTACACCAGAAACAGCTTTTAGTTTCTCTGAACCAAAACCGTGTTTACTAGTGTAATATATTAGACTTTGTTAAATAAAAATGAGGTTTTTCAAAATTTGGAACTTGGCTGAGGTTTAATCATATTTTAACCGGCCCAAAAAAAAAATTAGGTAAGCCCCAAAATCTTTGCTAAAAACTGTTGAGAGTCTGCACTCGAAATTCCTGCAGCCAGGAATGCTGGCAGGACTTGTGTGAACTCACCCACAAATACAAACACACAGAAGCTCATAAGAATTTGGTGGAATTTTGTTCACGGAATTCACAAATTTTTGTTAATTTAAATGAAAAATGTTGTGTGCTTTAAAGTCTCGAAAATGTGAATTTTTATTAACTTATTTTAGGTATGTGAGTCCAACAAATATCTAAGTTTATCTAATAAAAATATTGTTTATATATTGAGGCAAATTTGTTTGTTTATCAGCAAAGAAGAGAAGAAGAAGAGCAAAGCTAAAGAATTTGTTTATTTATTTATTTTACTTATGCATATGAAATTGAAACGTAAACAGTCAAATGAGCCTGCCAATCAATTACCAAGCCAAATAACAGCCAAACCAACCAACCAAGCCAACGCTTGTTTTTTTTTTTTGCCCTCTAATTTGCATATTTGAAGTGTGGATTGGTAGTGTGTGTAATGGGTGGAATAGAAGGCGGTCCGACAATAGCTATACAAATTACAAGTCACTCAACTTGGTCTTTGGTCGACGGCCTTTCTATTCAAAAGGGCCTTATAATTATAAACTTACATTGAGACAGACAGACAGACAGATAAACTCACGCACCCTCATATTATATTTTATATAGCCCAAAAGAATTTATTATTTACATATTTGAAATCAATTTTGAAGAGATAACAAGCAGACAAATGAAATCCTTTTTATTTTTGACAACCGCAAGAAACATAAAAGTGTTAAATGTCAGGTCAAAAATTTCAAGTTCGTTGTATGTTTTTTGTTTTTTTCAATACTCTTTTTAAAAACAAAAATTAAACACAGGTTTACAAATTTACAATTTCAGATTTTTCCCATCACGTCAGGTTTTTTTAATTTGTTTTCTAAATTCATTGAATATTTTTTGGTTTTTATTGAAAATGCATTTTTTTTATTGCCCATAAAAATTTAAATTTTGTTTGCATTCTAATTCTTTCTTTTCTTATCGAGAAAATATTTTAAATTTTCGGTTTATATGGCAAATCTAACGCCTTTAATTTTGTGGCAATAAATACGTCAGATTTTAGTATTTGTTTACTTTAATCAGCCCTTTTATAATTAGTATTTAATTTTAAAATAATGTAGGTACTTTTACTTATTTATTTCTCTTTTATTTTTTGTGTTATTTCATTGTCCAAGACATATAAAATTACAAAATTCGAAGCATACTTTTCCAATTCAACAAGAGAAATTTCGAGTAGCCTAAAAAAACAGTAAACAGAATCAAAAGAAAAATGAAGTAAGAAGACAAACAATAAATACTCTTTTCCTATTTTGGTGAACAAATCTTCGAAATTCAAATTAAGTTTTGAACGTTAAAAAAAGAATAAAAAATCGACTTTGGATTTGTCAATAATCTTAAGAAAATAAAGCCTAATTTCTGTATTATGGAATATTTCTGATTTCTAGGTGGCTTAAAGAAGCATATGCTTATAAAGCTAAAAAGCTGCAGCCACAAAATTAACTAAGTCCTTGGTTATCAGACTGTTTTTCCCGCGGCTCTCTCGTTTCTTTGAAATTGTGATTTACTTTTACTTTGGCTACTTTGTTGTTCCTGGGGAAAGGTTTGTTGATAAGGGTTTTTTATTTTTGTTTATTTTTTTGTTGTTGCTTTTCAGATCATTCGGTCCGATTTGAAATGCTTTGTTGAACGCGTTGCTTTTGCTGTTTTGTTTCGTTTTGTTTGGGTTGCCCACCGTTAGCGTTTATTTTATGTTTATGTTTATGCTTATGTTAGGGCCTTCTATCTTTTTTTTTCAAGGGCGAGGGTTTTGCTGGCTTCAATGCCTTTTTTGGCTTCATTTGATGGCTGCAATTATGGCGTCATTTACATTTTCTTGCCCTGGCCAATTGTCCAAAAAAAAGCAAACAAACAGTAACCCAAAATCTTGCTCAGTTGTGTTTTGCAGTTTCCCCTCATTTGAGTCATCTATGTGGGTATTACAAGCGTAGTATCATTTGAGTGGCACTTTTTGTTTTGGGCTGCTAAGTATGCTACACATTTCATTCAATTTCGTTTACTTTGTCTTTAACATTTATCAGACATTATGTTGGCATCATTTATCGTTGTCTTTGTTGTGGTTTTCCTTTTGTTTTTTTGGGATCAGAGTGCACTTATGGCAGGCCATGGGGAAGTTTGAAGAGATACACTTAATAAGAAAGATTATAAAAGTTTGAGATAAAAAAAAATAAAGAATATTACTCTGATTAAAGTTGACTAAATTTAATATGAAAAAAAAGAACAAAAAATATTTTTTTCCAATTCTTTGATATTATTTAAATAAATTATGCCTGGGACATTTTTGGATTCAGTTAATATTAAGGCGTGTAGAATTTTTTTTAAAAACGTAATACTTGTAGTTATTATTGAAAAATATATTCGAAAATATAAAATATTCGAGTTAACTCAAACATTGAAAATGTGTGAGAAAAATAATTTGATAAAATATTTAGGTAGTTCTTCTTCTTCTTCTTCTTTTCATTTCTTATATTTTATTTCTTTTATTATCATTTGGTTATAGTCTCTTGTTGCAGCTTTTAATTGGCACTTGTGCTTGGTTTGACTTTCCATTTTGTGTTTAT